>JALIZF010001787.1:0-552500 GCA_029948255.1 Telmatactis stephensoni
GCCACAAGTCGTCCACTCATATTTAGCTTTATTTTAGTTCAGTTATTATTCTTCGGTTTTTGTTTTTGTTTTGTTTGTTTTTGAAATTAAATTAAAAAGCGGGGCTGATGACTTTGAGAAAGTCTAGGAAGTTGAGAGAGACTCTAACATCTCTGAGAATATCTCCATGTACGCGATGGTCGGTACTGTTCGGTTACGATAGCTACACTTTTATGATAGAGTAGATTTCGTATGACTGTGAAAACGGCTCCGCCGCACGGTCACGGCACGGTTGCGGCAGGAATTTAAAATGTTTTTATACACATCACGGCACTGATACGGTCACGGTACGCGGGCGGGGTCCGTCTCACACTCATACGAAAATTGTTCTATCTAGCCTGAGTATCTGGCCTTGGGGAAAGGGAGAGGAAGAGGGAAATGGGAAAGAAAGGAAAAGCGAGTGTTTCCTTCTCTTCTCCCCGACCCCCCTGCCCTAAAGTGCAAACTACGGAAGCTTATGATATCGAGAAAAATCTGCTTCAGGGATATCCTACAAAAATAGGCACCTCATTTGATGGGTGTAATGCGAGGCGGGTGTATATCATATCTTCGCAGGCTCCCTTCCAGTAAGAGCGAGATGGATTATTGGTGGGCTCCCTGTGGTCATATTTAAAATTGATCTTTGCCCGTTTCTCTAAAGACCCGGGCCCAGTTGTTCGAAAGACGATTAGCGTTAATCCAGGATTAAATCTAAAGAAAACCATTGACTTTAACCCAGGATTAGTGTTAATCGCGTTAATACTATTATTACTATGATTTAGTTAGGATTTGTAAATTGAGCTGAAAAGCCCTGTTGAGGGAGTCTCAATCATGTATGTATGTATGTATGTATGTATGTATGTATGTAATCGCCCGTCGAACAACCGGGCCCCGATAACTAACCGTAAACTTACTCGGGTAAGTTAACGGGTCGCCCGCAAAGTTATCGGGTCTCCCGAGAAACGAACCCCAGGAGACTGAGACTCAGCGCGCACTTATGACCCACAGGAGTCCCAAGCTCAAAGCTAGAGCCGTTTCAATGGATTTTTGTGTTCAGAAAAAAAAATCCAAAATTACTTCAAGCGAGAAGAAAATTATATAAATTAATGTGCCTCAACAACAGAAATGGCTACAAGAAGAACAAGATAAGATAATTCGCTAAATAAATGACATGGTATCACTTCTATTGTTGAGGTCCGAACGAATTCAGCTCGATCGCGTTCAAAGGCTCGCGTGGCCCAATTGCGGAGCAACTCGTCATATCACGTGACCCACGTGAATCCTTAAAACCTGTGAAGTAATAAGGTGAAAATCGAGCAGTAATTTGAGCATTAAAAAAGGTACAGCAACCTCATGCCAAGAGACCATAATACTAAGAGAGCGAAACTCAGTATTGATGTCTGCGCGATATTCGTGGCGACTAAGGCTATTTTTAGTAACTTTGCCATCGCGCGCGCAAGGTCTCGAACAATAGAATTTGGTTTTTGACGTGCGCGCGGACGGAACCGCTTGCTTTTGGCAATTATATTTTGTTGTTTGAGAGCCTTGCGCGCACGATGGCGAAGTTACTAAAAATAGCCTTAGTTTCGCTCTCTTAGTAATATGGTCTCTTGCTCATGCTCAGTAACTCGTAAAAGACTTAAACTGCTGAACTTGAGGCAGATGGTGCACTTTTTACCTCCTCTCCATCAGAACTCCGTTTTACGTGTATTTAAACTATTTAGAGCTGTCACAGAATGGAAAGAAATCGAAACAAGTGCAAGGTAAGTGGGAATCGAACTCGCTTTCGTGCTGTGACCAACTAGCCATGTATGGTCCTAGCTCTTTGCATAAGTGGGTAAAATGGTCGTCCGTCTCTTCCGAGTGAGTCACCTAGGAGGGTCATGAAGGAGGGGCTTAATCCCATTTCCCAGCCTAACTTTTTCTCAAAATCCCACTGCTACTTTCAAAATTTCAGTTCAAAAGAAGTGATAGTAAGATGGTCCTCAATCGCTTATTGCATGTATGGTCATTCATCCTACAGTGACCTACCGTGTGTGTCTTTTTAGTGCCACTGCTTTTTAAGAATTTTAATAATCTAATTAATATTACGGAGTTTTTTGGCTTTTGTTGTCAGGTTACGTTTTTCGTATTTTTAGGTAAGGTAAAAACGAATTTCATTCCCATTTGCTGTTCTATTCCCCATTCCCAGTGTCCAAATCCCATTCCCAATGCATCAAATCCCATTTTTCTCAGCCCAACAGTAGACCAATCCCAGTTCCGATTTTACCGCTTCAGAACCCTCAGCCGATGACCACTGACTGAAGTTACTTGCTTACTAAGGACAAACGTCTCCTCAGTGTAAGTTGTTTTAGTTGTTAATTATTTACAATAATGTACACCCTATAGAAGATCAGGTTCGGTTTACAACGAGTGACAACATACGTGTAATAGAATTCTTCTACACGGGGCGGTGGGCTTCCTGTGGTGCGCTTTTAGCCCAGGGCTCTTTAAGGATTTTGTTCTTTATCTTTATCTCTTTCTTTCTCCGACCTTAATGAAATGAAACCAACATATGATTATCAAAGAGATTACAGTTTTATCGAGGTAAGTCGATTTATGACAGATGTTAACGCATCGACAGAATCTATTAAGGTTTGCCGACGAAGTTAACTTGTCAGTAACCTTAAGCTTTCCTTTCTTTCTTCCTTCTCTTTTCCCTTTTAACTGTTTCGTCTCTTTCTTGTTTTACTGTACATTTTCAATAGCGTTTCTTTCTGTATTTGCTTTATATTTATTTGTTTTATTTTTTATTTTCGTTCATTCATTCATCCATCTATCCATCAAGCATCTTTCCATTCATTCATTCCTGTAATTCATACCTTGATTAATTCATTTGATGATTCATTTATTCATTCATTCATTTCTCCTTCCATTCATTCCATCACTCACCCATCGATCCACTCATTCTGTTGAATTCATTCATTCATTCATTCATCCATGCATCTGTCTTATCATTCGTCCATTCACTCACTCATTCATTCATTCATTCATTCATCCATCCATCCATCATTCATCCATCTATCCATTAATTGCGGATGAAAATATCCCAATTGATATTCGCGCTATATAAGTTAATAAATAAATATTAATCCATTCATTTATTCATTCATTTATCCCCGTCATTCATTCATTCATTCAATCAAACATTCATTCATTTATCCCCGTCATTCATTCATTCATTCATTCATTCATTGATCCATCCATCCATTAATCCATTCATTCATTCATTCAATCAATCAATCAAACATTCATTCATTTATCCCCGTCATTCATTCATTCATTCATTCATTCATTCATTCATTCATTCATTCATTCAATCAAACATTCATTCATTCATCCCCGTCATTCATTCATTCATTCATTTATCTTTCTCTCCCCCTATTAACAGCTTCAGCTTCAATGCCTTTTATCTCAAGCAAATCAGCTGTCTGCAACTGAAGTATCGGTGTAGTGTATAAATAGGTTAAAAATGGTGATAACAGTAATGTTAGTAAAACGTTTCCTGGAGGGAGAAATTCTAATCTTAGAGATAAAGAGAGATAACTTTATGCTTATACATCATTGTATTTTTACTTTTTTTTTGTATCTTTACTTAATTAATCCCAATACAAAACCACTATCCAAACTGAAGCGTGGCTTAACACCATTCGACACTACAAATCCTTACAACATATTTCAAAAAAACCTGGAACTTTGCTAAAAACGAAAACAATGTATTGCTTATTTTGCTAATTAAGTTATTCCCTAAATAATTCCGAGGAAAATTTTTAGCTTTTACAGTACAGTAATGATACCATTTCTATAAGCATGGCGCTCGGTTCTCAGTCCTCGTTGTTTCCGATCGATAATCCTTCTTATTTTAAAAACAGACGAAAACTAAAAGGTTTTGCCATTTTTAAATAATTATTCATAGCGTTAAAAGGTTATGTTTTTTTCCAATTCCAGAGAACACTTTTATAAACAGTTTGTTTTTTCTTTTCAACTCTTCCGTGACAAAAATTAAACGAGGGGAAAAAAAGAGCACAAAGTAAACTCGTGGATAGCAACGCATAGCAACGGTTGTTTGGATACACAATAAGTTTTTTCGACATTAAGTTATTTCTTACCAACTCGAACCATCTGGACTTGGCGTCCTTGATATATGAATCGCTTCTTGTTCTTCATCTTCAGAAAAAATCGGGAGAATGCTCTGTCGTGGAGGGAGTAGAAAGCTCTCCGGGGGGTACTTGACAAATGATAATTGTTTATCTCCCGCAGGTGAAGTTACCAGATAAGTCGTTGGGATAACTGGCAAGCTGGACTGCCTTCGTAATTTCATTCTTAATTTGTCTGTCCAGCTACCGTTTGAAGCCCTGGTTTGTTTTCTTGGAACTTTGTTTTTATCCTCTGTGTTTATTTCGTCCGAGTCTTTCTTGTTTCCCCCTCCTCCTTTTAAGATATTTTCATTGTCTTGTTTTCTGTCGAGCTCGTCCCTTTGTAAGCCGGTTGACCTTGACTGAAGCTTGCCTCTAAATGGCTCTATAATCTTATGTGTTTGCTGTCGGATGGTTGCACTATTTGGGGGATTCGATCGAGTTTTGACTTCTTGGTTTTGTACCATGTAAGCCGGCCCCGGGATCACAATTGTTGTCGGTTGTAAAACGTGTTTTTTGTTCTGAAAATGTTTTTGCGGCGCTGAATCCCCTTCGAATGCGTCTCCTTTCCGTAGCAATGACCCCGTACTCGACGCTCGCTGTAATGTTGGCGTTTTGATGAGTTGTTTGTTGAGCGAAAAGCCACATTTTGGGCATTTAGGTAGCTTGTTATTCTTTGGTTTTTCTAGGCTTGTATTTATCTCTTTGAAGGGTGTCGTTTTTGGCTGGTCAGCCTTCAACTGCGCATAAAACTTTTTCTCATTTTCGCTTCTGTTGAATGCTTGAGAAACTTTATGGAGAAGTCTTTGGAAGCAAGATTTGTGAAATTCAGGAGCATACACCATAGCTGTTTTAAAGTCTTGTACCAAAGCGTCGGCTAAAATGAATTGTTTCTTTACACCATGAACTCCTCGGTTGCTTCGACCGTCTCTAATATCACCTGTATAATCCACAATTTCAGTGAAATAGAATTGTTCTGGAAGTGGATTCGGCATAAAATAACTTGGTTCTCGCACTCCAATAACTGGTACTCCGTACGCTTTAGCAATCCCAAACTGGTTCAAATAAAAAGTATCATTGACTGTTTCTTTACTGAATATATATACAAAAACATGGCAGCGTGTTATAGTGTTGTAAAGGTCTGTTCTATCGAAGCTTGTATCAATATTATCCAACAATGGATGCGTGCGAACTGAATACATCGAAGCAAGGCTTCCTAAGATTATATACTTGGAGTTGATATCTTCCAGTTTGTTCGTCGAGAAATCTCCACACAAGTAGATCAATTTATCAGTCATTTTTCTCTAGTTTTTCTCTTCGAATTCGACGACTTTGAGCTTTTCGCCAGCTTAGTTAATTCAAATGTTTGTTTTTCCCTCGAAGAGCGACGAAAACCTCTGTCAGTTGTTGTAGGGACGTGACGGGTTGAACGCTGAACGAGCTAGTTGTCGAGGTTAATCCTCTTTAGAAGTCTTCAAAAGTCTTCAGGAAATCTCAACCCAGATTCGGCTGCATGGAAAAAATAATGCTCTCGTTAGCGGGGAATATGGCTCGCTTGATTGTGAGTTATCTTACCAGCTTACAACAGATGAAATTGTAGTTCACTGAATTTGAATCGAATTCTCCCCTTTTTGATATACATCAGTACGCTATAAGACTTTTAAAAGTCGAAAAGAAAAGAAATGCCGCGTTCTCGATTCTTCCAGGCTGAAAAAGAATTCAGTGGGAAGTGATTATGAAAATCCTGTGATAGTTGCTCTCTCAAATGTCAAAGTTAAAAGCAAATTAGAAATTCAATTTGCCATTGCATTTTATCCCCAAAGCCCGTAGCTCCAACAGAAATGATGATGTTCAATTAGCTTGTGTTATCATTTCCAGTGATCAGATGGCACTAGCATTGGCGGTTTAGTGGAAAATAGAATAAAAAAGTCGCGATAACATAATACGTTTTCGAGCCGGTTGCAAAGGAACAAGCGCTTGTCTGTGTGGATTTTTTGTTTTTGATAAAAACTCGAGCCGTATAAGCAACAGCGTGCGTTTTGAATATATTATGATATACTAATGTAAACACCTGGCTGTTGAGTGCAGAACTAGATACTGATTTTAAAAACATAAAAAAAATCGCCACTTTTGCTTAAAAACTCACCTGAATAGAACTCCCTGACAATTGTTGATATTTTCCAATACTAATATGAAATTTGTCTTATAGAAAAGCGACAGATTGACCAATTCATTTCACTGAGAGGCTTCGCCGATTGCAAGGGGGCGCTAGTTGAACACATCTTAGATGAATGATCAATAGCTGAAAGTTGACGGGCTTTTGTGTTCAAATATCTGTCAAAATAGAAAATATCCAAAGTGGCAAACTCCACTTCTGTCTTCTGGCTTAAGTCTTTTGCTTACGTTGCACAAACGCCCACCCAGTGAGCTGTAGTAGACTTAGTTATGCTAATGAAAAACTCTAGGCCTCTCGTTACACACGATTTACGAGCCGACTTCTTTAAACTGTGTCGTTTGACGTAGCATCACCTTAACATCGTAAAAAGTCTCAATTTTCACAATTTTTTAGGATAAAATTCTGAGTTTGTTTATAGTAAAAATGTATTGTTTTGAAATGTTAAGGAAGTCAGATTTGCGTAAAATGACTATTTTTAAGGATGACATTTTTCAAACCGAATTTTGCATATTTTTTTCGTGTTTGGTGACTTCAAAGCAGACATGAGATGACAATACATAGAATGTATGGCACTTCGTATTGGTCTACAACCAACAAAACAAAGCTAACTTTAAAGCTAGCAATATCGAGACAAGAATAGAAACTGTGAATGAAAAGAGCACTCAGTATGTTGATATCTGATTGACATTTTCAGGAAGCCAGCTAGCTTGCTGGCTTTTTCTTCCTTTAGTTTATCCCATCGGTAAACAGTCTATTAAAACTAAATGGACACAATCAAAGTTGCAAAGTTGAAGCCTTTTTGGTCATCTACTTTTTGAGTACGCTAAAAACACTTTCACTTCACAAAATACAATACTAAAAGTATTACAAGAAAAAGCTTATTCCGTAAGTAAACGTTTTGTGTCGGTATGGTAACAATCCCCAAGCTCTAAGCAATTATCCCGCATTGTCCGTCATTGTATCTACTATTTAAGCCCTTAAAACCATCCCTTTATTCTATTCCCCGAGCTATTGTAAAGCGATTACTATAAGCCCGGTTTTTCGGCTGTACTAAATGTTTGGAGTTTGATCAAAGAGATTAGAAAGTTGGGGCCAAATTGAGATATAAGCAAAAAACATCTGTCAGGACAATTGGCGCCCTTAATTTAGAGACGGCAAGTTCTTGCGTTTTGGTTGGCAGCCATGTTGGATTTAAAGTAGTTACAGAGTCATTTCCTTTACTGTTTTTCCTTAATTAGTACTAAAAGCTGTTATGTTTGTATATACTGTAGTTCTTTGAAATATCCCAAGACTGACGGGTGTTAGCTTGATTCCTCGATCTCCCGCGAATTTAAAAGGAAGCGCGAGTGACACTTGAGTCTTTTGAAAATCAGACTTCTTCGATCAAATAGGGACGGGACATATCGTGATAGAATCCTTAATTCTGTTGCTTGGCTACTGAGTAAAATACCGCAAATATACCACGAATGTCAATTTTATAGATGGGTGACTGGATCTCGTGCATACTTACAAAGAAATATGGATAAAAAGCTCAACTTACAGAACCTTACAGCAGTTCAAACTTGACACCACTGCTGAAAACCGAGCCAAAACATCTAATACTTCTCCCTTTCGTAGTCTTGTCGCGTGCTTGATTAAGGCCCTTATAAGTTTGTTATCTTCCCAACTACGTTGCTAGGTAACCATTTATACCCTAAACTAACATTGTGAACTTAAGAAGACTTTTGAGGCTTTGCGCCGCCGCAAGTATAAAAAGAACGTGCAATAAAACACCTTTTAAAATTTTAAAACAAAAGCGAAGCGCGCGCGCGCTGATTGGTTTGCTAGCGTGTTTACAGCTCGGTTGCCTCAAAAGTTCGCGCGCCCATTTTTTAAACTAGAATAGCTTATTATTAAAAGAAGCTGAACTACCCAAATTCTTAGGATTTCTTTTGTATTGTGTTTACTATTTATGTGAGGAATTTCAGCAGCCTATACGGGATTGTTTTTCATTTATACATTAGTGAGCTTAAGCAGGAGACGTTTTTGTCAACACGGACGCCACCGCAATGAACGTTCTTCTTCATCCGTTCGCCATCATAGATGATGTGTCCGTTTTCGTTAAGCAGAAGGTCAGTTAAGACTTTTTCATCTTCTACCAAGAACAGCTACCTCATCTATAACGTCGAGTGGATGAACGAAAACGCGCGTGGGACGTCCGTGTTGACAAAAACGTCTCATGCTTAAGCGACCGCGGCATCAATTGTAGTAACTCTTGAGGTGATAAAAATAGCACATTTTTACATGGTTGCTTGATAAAACATTCAATTTTTTCCCAAGTATTTTGTAGTTTTCTCTGACAGATATCCAGAAGGTTCTACTATGAATCTTTGAGTTTGTAAATGATGTAGTTTTTTCGTTATCTTTTGGAGATAAACGAACAGAAATGATCGGGAACTCAAGAGCTAGTGCTAATCACGATGAAAATGGCGGAATACAAAAATACGCATATTTGAAAAATGTCTGTTTTTAAAGTGGGACGACGATGAAATTAGCGCCCTTATTATTTTTATATTTGTTGACATCCTTATAGCATTCATATTAACATGTCAAAGCGATTTTGTCGTACGATAAAAAGAACATCCTCAAAAGGGGCTATTTTCCTCTGCTTTTATCGGCCGCCATTATTCAAAGGAGCACTTGGATTAAAATTTATAGCGAATGAAAATGACTTGAAACTCAGTCACACCGATAATTATGGCCCCAACTATCACCATGAAGCAACATTTTCTTCTTATTTAGAGCAGACGGATAGAAATTGTTAAGTATTTTAGCATCTAAATTTTGAGTAACTGACATCATATGACGTCAGTTACTCAACGCTATTGTTCTCTTAGGTTTTAAACACAAATTTCTCCGTGATAATGTACGTGCTTAAAATGCATTTTTTTTTTGGTGGAGAGTAGTAAGTTATTCAGCTAGACTATTCTTCTGATAAGAAATAATCACTTTTCACTTTTCATCAATTTTTCCTTTCAAAGTGCCACAGATGGATTAATGGCGGACGGAATTTAGAGCCGGACAATTCAACTCAAAATTTTAGGTATATAATAATCGGATTTCCATTTTACTCAACTAATATTTTGATTTTTAATCCCAAAAATCGTCTTTCAAACGGTCAAGATTTCATCGTCGTCCCACTTTGAGGGGAAAATGCAAACGAGTAATGTGTAACTTTTGAGATCATTAAAAACAAAGAAAGTACTACAAGATTTTTTAAGGAAATACCCAGAAAATGCTTTTCTATTAGCCAAAATAAGACAATGAAAAATCAGGCGTACCAAGAGACCATAATACTAAGAGAGGGAAACTCAGTATTGATGTCTGTGCGATGTTCGTGGCGACTAAGGCTATTTTTAGTAACTTCGCTATCGAGCGTGCAAGGCTCTCAAACAAGAATTTGCTTTCGGCATTAGCTTTGCGACTAGTATTATGGTCTCTTGGTGGTCTTAACAAATTGCCACATGACACAGGTAAAGTACCTAAACTAACTGATTCATAGCGCGCGTCAGCGTGTAAAAAACGCTCTCTGAAACAGAGCCAGTAGTGCCTGTGGTTTGTTTGCTCATTTATTCATTCGTTCGTTGATTCATCCTTTCATTTATTAGTTCGTTCGTTCACTCATGGTCAACAAGGTGGGGCTCGATAAGAGGAAGACAAAATGTACCTTGAATTTACTCCAAAGAGTTTAAATTGACAGGGGCACTATATTGGCAAGAATATGGGGACAGATTGCTATTAAAGTTAGAAACAAAGAAAACTATTAAAATCTCTCACGAAACACGTTTACCATATACAAACCAGTCAAATAGAACAAAATTTGAAGAAATTAATTATGATGCAATTTAATATTTATATTATAACAGATTGCAAAAATACCCCCGAAAATGCTAAAATCTAAGTATTAAGAAACCGAAAAAGAAAAAAGAGAGTAAAAAGGAAGGGAAAAAAGGAAAAAAAAGAAAAGTATTCCGACCTACACAGGACTTGAATCTGCAACCCTTAAATTGGACCCCCCGGAAATGAGGAAAAAATAACTAGATATTGAAAAAAATAGGAAAAAGCTAAAAATGAAATTTGGGACGATTCTCCCGAGACATTCAAAGAAGCTGAGACATCGAATCGACTTACGTTAAGGATGAAGATTTCGGCCCCATCCACGCTATCCCGGTGCTACATATTACAGTTGACTTAGCCCGAAGGCCAGGGAGGGAGACGATATCCGGACCCTAATCCATACCTTTAGATATCACCTTAGACCGCTGCGCTACCTAGACACTTAATGATTTTAATGTATAATCGGGGTAGTCTATTCGGCGAAGTTTCATTGTGATGCTAATAGACTGTTCCAAACCCTTGGGGAAATAGGAGAACCAATCAAAGTCCAGTAAACGCAAGAATGATTTTCATAAATAAACAGAGAAAGAGTAAATAAAAGAATAAATTTCCGTAAACATTTCTAAGTGCGTAAGTGTTCCTTGCAAAGTCAAGAAGTTGCGGTAATGACTGTTTATGGATTTTACGGTTTTTTCTTTTGCTGGATGATCATCAAAACTGATTTCCCATTTCAAGAACAATCTTGAGGCAAGTTTGAAGGCTTAAGTTAAGTACTTTAAACAATTTTAAAATTTGGATAATTCATACAAGATTGTTAGTTTGTTGATTCTACACGTAAGAAGCCCATACAAATTCAGCTGAGACTAAAATTTACTTTCTTTATCAATTAAAGCCCTACGGGCTTGGTCCGCTTTGTCAACCGAGACCTCAGTCTGATATTTTCCCTTAATAACCGCGCTTTTGGTTAATAAGAAGTAAATGTTTACTCCAAATCTTTATTACATAGGTTCATTACTGGGCTACCTGTGTAGACCGAGCATGTAGGTGTGCAAAATTACCCAAGTGGCCTTTGGAAGCAAGCTATGTTACTCGAGCTTCCTATTATAGCGTCTTATTTTAAGTAACAACGCCATCGCACGCAAGCAAGGCTCTCGAACAGAATTTCGCACAGCAGAATTGTTGACGTGTACGCTCGCAGACGGGACCGTTTGCTTTCGGCGTTTGATTTCTATTGTTTAAGAGCATGTGCGCGATGGCGAAGTTACTAAAAATAGACTTAGCTGCCACGAACATCGCACAGACATCAATCCTGAGTTTCGCTCTCTTAGTATTATGGTCTCTTGGCGCACGAACTTTTGAGCCGACACCATATCACGGCACAGAGACGCGCGCGTGCGTTCTATATTGGAATTAACAAATTGAAGATGATTTTGCGTTGTCAGTCCTCTTATTGACACACTCTTGACGTCATAAAATGTTCAAAACTCAAGTGGAGTCTTGAGCGCAGCGAAGAAAGTTTGAAAATGTGCGCGCGCGTGCTGTGTGTTCTCATAGAGGACGCGCGACACGCGCCCTTTGGCCAATCAGAGCGCGATATATCATAGCTATTTTATATATTATATATTATATATATTTTTATATTTTATATTTTATATATTAATAATATACACGAAAAAATGTCTGTCACAACTCGACAAAAGTTTGAACACTCGATCAATCGGCGAACAGACATCGATCAACTAATGTTTTCCAGCTTAAGGGTGTACTGACATATAATGGCCCGCCGTTGCTAGGGAAATTTGAAAATTCTATAAAATGCCACCAAATTGTCATATCCGGCGCTTTTCTATTTTGTAGTTTGTCTTCCCTGAGGGAACTTTCGCATTTTATGACGTCATTGCATGACGTCATCGTGTGACGTTATAGATACAGAAAAAAGCTATAATTTTTTTCAGCACTGTATATTTGAGAATTCAAAATGCATTATTTTAATCTAGAGACCAAGGTGCATAGAATCGAGCATGGGTTTAAAGAATGGTTTCCAAATAAGCCTTTTAGGATTTTTTGAATGTCAAAAATGAGCGACTTATGCCAATAACTTTCGTATTTCTTAATGTTTCGCAAATCCCATGCTCGGCTTTGAAGAAAAGGCTGTAAAGAATATAAATATTGAAACAACACTTCGTTCTGATGAAATTCGCCAAAAATTATAGCTTTTTAAAGAAACCGGAAGTAAAGTGTTCCGCGCATGCGCAATAAGAACGAAAATGAGTCCTTTTGTCAGGTATGCGTCGCTCTACCGGAAGTCAAATGATTCCCGCCAAAAACGCGCGCGCGTGTGCCTATTCAATTTTGCTGGCCAAAAGAAGACCCTATTTTGCATAGCAACCGTTGCACAGCAACGATATATGTCAGTAAAGGACCAAAAATGTTTTTTTTTCGAGGAATGTTCATCAAATCAAAATGTATTGCTTAAAATTTTTAAAACTTACAGTTTTGACAAGTCCAGCCAGTCAGCCTTCCATGTAGTACGATTTCTGAAGTCAAATCTTTAGTAGCAAAATCTGTATTTATCTTTTCCCTTCTGTCCAAATGAGGATAAAACTGTAGTATAAAAGGCCAGCTTTTGAAATGCCAGCTTGGATTTTTCAAGACAAAAACTGAGTCTGTTCATTTTATACTGTGAATTTTTGGCCGCAAATCTTGACAGTTTGCTGGCGACTGAGTCTTTAGCTATCGGGCGGTTGAATCTGTCTTCGTACCGGCAAAAAGCAGGTTTAGGCTCTTTTTCTTTGTAAAGATAAAGTCTAGCCTTCTTCACTTGACAACGTTAGACTCCCAATGGGGAAAAAAAGACTTTCTTTATAATCCATAGAGGTAATAAACACAGATAACTTCAATCTATACTGCACTAAATCAGTTTGTCAGCGGTGAGCTCCACTTCACTTGAACAATCGCTTTTGTTTGAATGGCGGGAAATTTGGCAACGCGCGCCGTTTGAATGTACCAAATCCCGCCAAAAATACTAACGATAACGAGTCAGATAAGATTTCACCAGTTTTAATGTATGGATTTTCTTTGATTTTTGGTTGGTACTGTTAATACACACTGCAGTGCAATTACATATACTAATTTGCACTGCAGTGCAAATTACTTTTTCCTGCCGTGTTAGCGATTAACATCGCTGCTCTCAGCCAATCAGAATCGAGAAATTTTTTCATGTATATTATTAATAAAGGCTACGGCTCGGATCTTTATATCCGATAAAACACTCTCTCTCGTTCTTTATACTATACTTAAAAGTTAAAAGCAAAGAGTTGGCGTAGAATAGCCTGCTAAGCACGGCTGCAAGAAACGTAGCCTGCCGGTTATGTTAAACCAGGTTTCGTTCATTTGTAAAGCAAGCTACAAGAAAAGGAAGCAATGTTGTCTGCAATGACCCTGGATTACGTATTGCTGCAACGAAGCTAGTGCTACGCCAACTCATGAAAACTGAAGCATCATTGTGTGACAGAAAGAAGAAGAAGAAGAAGAAGAAGAAGAAGAAGAAGAAGAAGAAGAAGAAGAAGAAGAAGAAGAAGAAGAAGAAGAAGAAGAAGAAGAAGAAGAAGAACAAGAAGAACAAGAAGAAGAAGAACAAGAAGAACAAGAAGAACAAGAACAAGAAGAACAAGAAGAACAAGAAGAACAAGAAGAAGAACCTGAAGAAGAACCAGAAGAATGTTGTCTGCAATGACCCTGGATTACGTATTGCTGCAACGAAGCTAGTGCTACGCCAACTCATCAGTGAAAACTAAACAAGAACAAGAAGATGAACAAGAAGATGGTGATGATGAAGAAGAAGAAAAAGAAGAAGAAGAAGTAGTAGGGGCGGATCCAGGGGGAGTCCATAGGTACACCGGACAATCCTCCCCCCCCCCCCCAGCGCCGCACTTACCTATTTTTTTTTCTATAGGCTTCTTGCTAGATGACGTCATCAGATTCCACTGTTAGGAGGCCGCCATCTTGGATGTGACGTCATCTCTCAAGAGGCCTATTTGGGACACCCCTTTTGAAATCCTGGATCTGCCCCAACAACAATAACAACAACAACACTTTACAATTAGCTTATGGCTCAATTTTGTTAACACTGTGAATTTTGTGTGACAAAAAGACCTTTGTTAGCCGTCGGATAAAGTTCTTTAGTTGTTTCAATTGTACTATTATCAGTTGAACCAGTTTGCAAGTCATCGCTAAATCATGAGAAAAACAAGGGATAAAACTCTAATAATCTGTAAAAAGAACTTCGCACAAAGGGTAGAATGTGTTAAACAACCCAGAACAACTGATATATTTTGAAGGAAAGATGTCATGAAAACAATCATTAACGAGTTGCCGCAAAAGTACTAACCACGCAATCGTCCAAATATCTCTTTATCTCTTTCTCACAAAAAGGCCCTGAGGGCGTTTTGGAGTTGCAGATAGCGGACAGTTTACAATTCTTGTCTCCTTCTCATTTCGGCACTAATTAAACTCTCAAACTGTTGTTTTGGGGGATTATTTTGGGGTTTTGAATAAAAAGAACTGCTCAGGCGTTGATGAGTTCTTTTGGACCTTTTGTAAGATCTGCAATTAAAAACCCGTCTTGCCGCAGACAACGCTAAATGATTAAAAGAAAGAATATTCTCAATTGTATATGTCTACATTCGGCACTTGACTTGGTTTAATAATGAAGAACAGATTTTGCTTGATTTTATTTTTAAGGTCTCAAGAATTCAAATATTTAAAACAATTCATGTTAGCAAATATTAGTTAATGATGTCTCAATGATGAACACATGTGATTGAGATACTATTCAAATAAGATTTTTTTAAATCCAATAGACATGTTGTATTGTAGAGGATATATTTAGAGTTTTATGTTAAAACTGAACGCGAGAAATGTAAGGTGCTCGAGGTATTCTAGATAATTGCAATCTCTGCGCGCGCTTGTTGTAATCCAATACGGTGTCATGGCAACGGAGCTATTGTTAGATCAGAAGTTCTTGCAGTCCGACTCTAACTAGCTTTAGTAAACAATGTTGAAGACAAGATATACGTGGTAATCTTTCTGTCAACAATAGCAGAACTCTAATTCGACAAAATTATGAGTTTGGCTAGCAACAGGGATATCATTTACAATGAGGCTATTCGCAAAGCAAGCGAGAGTCATGTCAGTGCACTCACACAGAGATACTTCAGGTCTACCTCTTCTCCCGAAGAACTTCGTCAAGAAATCACAAAGATGTCCGAAAAGAAGTCTAAAGAATTGTTTGTCAATGAGGACGAGCGTAAAACATGGATCGAGTCAATTAGGAAATCAGTGGAACACAGTTTGCAGACCCAAGTACGAGCTGTTCTTGGGACGCCGCCAGATGAACAGAGGAAGAGAGCGCGTGCTAGAAAGCTTCAGGGGAAAAGTCAAAACAATGCTGATAATAACTATAAAGACTACTTTCTGAACTCTAAAGGATCTAGTTATTCTTATTTAAATGACTGTGAAGATCGGTTCAAGCTTGATCGAGATAGACCACGATACAAATTGACACTTGAATCAAGTCTAGAAACAGCTACGTCACTTACACAACCATCTTATATGGATCCCTTATCAGATGAATTTAATAAGCAGTTTAGTCCTTATACAAGAGCAGCTTTGGAGAATGTAACTATATCTACTTCATCTCATTGTGGTCGAAAAACTGTTGACGAGCCGTATAAAAGAGCACCTGGTGGTGTATGGGTAGATGCCCAAGGAATTGAACACGAATTTCCTGGGCCTTTCTGGCCGAAAGACCATCTTCCAATTCTCTCCCATCAAGAGCACATAAATACAGTTCCAAATTTTCCCGAATCTTTAAATTCTACAGGTAATTTGGTTAAAAAATATTTAGTCTGGATTTTTATCAAGTACCTTTGTATAAACACCTTTGTATCTACAATAATGCGAGTCTATAGTTCTGTAAGTGTCAGCTGTGAAACATTTTTATATCCATATTTGCTCTTAGAATCACGTATTTTATTTACTTAATGCTTACAATTTGTCTTGACTGACTTGAAGTTTCCAGCTGTTGTGTTTATAAATACGACTGAATAGCGTTCAGTGGGATGTTTTCATTTATTACGCCCTTTCAAAGCTTCCAGGAGAGTCGTTAACATAGCACTAATGAACCTTTTTATTCCAACCTGTATGCGTTATTTATATATGTTTAAATAAAACAAGAAAGGTAGAATAAACATCCAGTTAAAAAACATTCCGTGCTACTTCTTTCTAAATTTCTCTAAAAAAAGGAGAACAAAAGGGGAAAAAGGAAAATTGAGAAAAAGAATTAAAATTGAGAAAAAGAAAAATTCACTCTCTCACTCAAATAAAAATAGTAAAATAAAAATTTTAAAGGTAGATTAATTACTTGACATTTTGTAATATTTTAGATTTTATTAAAAAAGGATTTCTCAGGCTGATTTAAATAAATTAATTAAATTTAACATTGTGCTCAAAGATGTATAATCACAGCTCTTGTGGAGTGGAAAACAAATTGAATTCCTTTTCAGTATTTTATTTCAACAATTTATCTAAAAGCGTGTGTGAAATCAATATTGATATTTTATTTGTTATATAATTTCATTTTTTATCACCTTGTAGGTACAAGAGGTATTATAAAAGAAGAAAATCCAAATCTTTTCCCCAAGCCTTGGAAAGGCACAGCAATTATATATGATAGAAGTAATTTAAAGGTATGTTTTATTTCTTTCAAAACTACCAAGAGACAAGTTGCTCAATTATTAAATACTTGCTAGAAATTTTCTACAAATGGATGGGAGATGGCAGGGATATTGGGTAGATGATAGGATATTGGAAAAGAGGTGTGTATCACATGTACAATTTACTTTACACTCCCAGGGCTGTCGACCCCAAGGCTTTGGTATCTGGAGATCACCATTTTAGATTTGGTTGATTTTCATACTCAGTTGGTGGGGGGGGGGGGGGAGAGTATGATATTTCAAGAAAGAAGACAATATTTCAGTTAAAACGCCAGCGATTTTAAGATTCAAGCGAATTATCTGGGAGATTTGAGGCTCTAATCTTGAGACTGGGAGATACGGTCAAAAATCTGGAGACTCCCGGATTATCCGGGAGAGTTGACAGCCCTGCACTCCTATCATTCAGGTAGCCAGTGTGATGGATCAGATTTGTCTGAGTCATTAATAGTAAGGCAGCAATTTTATAGGGAATTTCTATAGCCTATGCAATTTGATTGTCTCATTGGATTTGCTATTCCCGTACATGATCCTTATCCATTTCATTGCCTTGAGTCACCATTCTTCACTAGTTCACTGATTTGCAAATTGATCCTGCCAGTCTATGTGGATCATCCCTCCAACAGCAATTTATATGCAGGAATGATTATGATCATAAGAATATCATATCCCAGTTGTTCAACATTTTTATTTGTTTTTCTCTGTTTAGCTTTCTCCTATTACTCCAACTGGATGCTTTCCCCATTTAAAGTTTGAATCTCGATTTGAATGTGGAAATCTTCAGCAAGCAAAACGAGTGTAAGTTTACAAGCTGAAACTAAAAAAAGAGGATGAAAGAAAAAAAATGAAAAAGAGACAATAGCTGTTTATGTTTTTAGGATAGTTTCATTAATATCTTGTGGGATTCCTGTGGTAGTTTAGGCTTTTTATCCACTCTCTTTCAGAGCCTGCACTATTGCTGTCCAGCAATACAACATATATGAGGCTCATTTCATGTGCTGCCTTTCCACTAGACAGTAATACTGCAGACTGGGAATAAAAATGGCTTTCTGCCTGACCACTTTAAAATGCATGTTGGGGTTCCTGTGTTAAATGCTGTCATTTCAGCTGATGATTTTGGGATTCCTCTGTGATCAATTGGTTTGATTTGATATATCTTTTAATGTTAAAAATTTATTTAGTAGTGTATCCTAATGTAACAGACAATTTCCCCTTATGCCCATATTCGTTTTGGGCTTCCTGTGTATTTATTTTTTTCCCACTTTTTGGGTTACCTGTATCATTCGATTGATGCTTTCTATTAATGGGTGGCATGGTTGGCCTAGTGGTGAGAGCCCTGGCCATTAACTGCTAAGGTCCAAGTTTGAGTTCCAGCTCGGGCACTGGGCCGTTTGTGAACTGAGTTTGTTTGATGTGTTGTTCTCTACCATGCCACGAGGAATTTTTCTCCGGGTTCTCCAGATTTCCACACTCAGCAAAAATCAACAAGAGAGTTGAACGTTGTCATAAAAAAACATGTAGAGGTAGTGAGTGTAAGTGCCAGCAGAAGAAGAAATACCACGTGGATCTGCTTAAAAAGATTATTTATATTTACTGATTATATTTTTATTTTCCGTGCTTAGAGGACGATGTGAATATGACCTCATCCTCACTACAGACCTCTACACTAAACGACACACCCAGTGGTAAGTTCAACATGTTGCTATGACAACATCACCAGCATGTGACATTCTCAGTGACCTTACATGCAGACTTGTCTCAACATGTAGCTTTATTGGTGTATAAAGATACAACAAGGAATGAATTGAAATCTGTAACACCGTATAAAAAGAGAGATTGAGAACTTTATATGTTACTGACGTTTTCAGCCTTGGTCCTTCGTCGGAGAGAAGCCTTAGATTTAAGGCTCGTCACACGAGGCAATTTTTCTTGCAACTTGCAGTGCAATGTAGAAATCTGAGCCTAAGTGCAATGATGACGAAAGTAGATTATTGCAAGTTTCTGGCGAGGTGTCAGACGCGCGCAACTCTCTTCGCAACGCGACTTCTAACTTTTTTTTGGTCTTTGATAAAACCAGATATGTCAGCGGTCACATGTAATGCGCTCTGTTTGGCCATTTGCAGCGTTGATTGCATTCCAGGTTGCGGAATAGATGTTACGTGCTGTAACTTCGCAACGTTGCGAGAAGTTAGATCGAAGCTCGTTAAACTTTTTTGCAACTTGTAAGTTGCATTGAGGGGATGTTGCACGCACAATTTCTTTGGCAATTTGCAACGCAATGCAGGAAAATTGCCTCGTGTAACAGGACCAAGAAATTGACGATGTTTACTACGTTTGACCAAGAATACTAATTTTAGCGAGTTCGGAATTTAGCAATTTTGAGGAACTCGCCAATTACGCCAAATTTCGCTCAATTGCGTTGTCTTTTTATTCCTTAGGTACTATTTTCGTGTAGAGAACATGTTAGCAGGAGTAACCTACAAGTTCAACATTGTGAATCTCTTGAAAAGAGACAGTTTGTATAACTATGGTAAGATATAAAGGCTTGTAGGTCAACCTTAAAATAAGAAACATCTGCAAATCGCGATTCAGCCGCCATTCTTTTCTTTCTAAAACCGGCGCTTTTTCTCAACCATGGCTATCACGAATAGCCCCCTAGTAGAGTAGCCAATCGGAATGCAGGATTTGTGATAGACCACAAGTTGGTGGATACTAAACTAAGTTATGATTTTAACAGGAATGAAGCCTTTGTTGTACTCACAAAACCTTGCTGAAGATAACAAGACAGGATGGAGGAGAACAGGACACAGTATTAGTTACTCTAAGAACTTTTCGCCTAAAAACCCTCTTCTGGCCAAAGAACTTGCTTACTATGTACTTAGCTTTCAAATGGTGAGTTCATCTCGGTTTGTTTACTTATTTATTTTTGATATTTTCTTGTTGTAAGTTTGATCAAAGGGAACGCCAATACAATACAATAGTGTAAAACAAAAACAAACAAACAAACAAACAATTAATCAAGCAAGCAAACAAACAAGCAAGCAAACAATTAATCAAGCAAGCAAACAAACAAACAAGCAAACAAACAATTAATCAAGCAAGCAAGCAAGCAAGCAAACAAGCAAACAAACAATTGATCAAGCAAGCAAACAAACAAACAAGCAAACAAACAATTAATCAAGCAAGCAAACAAACAATTAATCAAGCAAGCAAACAAACAATCAAGAAAGCAAATAAAGTCTGCACCGTGTTTCAGGACGACATTCAGTTCTTACAACGTTGCATTGCATGCTTCACAGTACATTAAGGTTGCCTGTTTCTATCCTATCATGTGCCCGTAAAGCAAGAGCATAATTCTCTTTACATGCCTCTTTTTCAGGAATTTCCACGTTCTAATGACGTATGCTTTTTGGCTCATTGTTACCCATACTCCTATTCGGACCTCGATCTGTACCTAAGAACCCTTGTAGATAGTCCCACAACATCGCAACACGTGAGGAAAGACGTAAGTGATTATGTCCTTCAGTAAAGGAAATGACTTTCAATGTGGCTCAGGCAGATGGATTCTACTGCGCAATCTTACAGCGCGAAGTTCAAAACTGTGACCAATGTTAATGTATTTGCATACTTTTTGTTTCTCCATCCTCCAATTAGCACCTAGATAAAGGATGAAATAAGATAATTCTCTGATGCTGGTTGCGAATACATTAAAGCTGGTCATACTTTTGGGCTTCGTGCTAACCTTAAGTAATTTAATTGGATTGTTACTCTTTAAAATGCTAAATACTTTTAGAAGAAGTTCTCCAAACAGAGTACGGGTTGAGATAGCCGACATATAGAACCCTCCCATGTTAAAATAGATTAGAATGCATTCTGATGACTTAGTCTTCTCGTCAGCTCTCTTTCTAGGGACTTCCCCTCCGTTTCTCTTTCCAATAGTAAGCTTACGTTAATTATCTCTGTGTTTGTTGTCTAGGTTCTGTGTAAGACACTCGCTGGCAATAATTGTCATGTACTAACGATTACATCATCACAAGGTAAGACATAACAATTGAAACTGTGGTGTTCCTCAGGGTTCTATGTTTGGATCACTATTAGCGTTTCTAAATGCGCGTTTTTCTATACATACAGTCTATCTCCCTAGGGAGACAGAGGTGACTTTGTTTGTTATTACTGTTCGGGTCAGTCATCGTTACCTCCTAATTGTGGTGTTCCGCAGGGTGCTACGTTTGGACCACTAAATGCGGATTTTCTGTACATTTAACCTTTAACTATGGTTACGTCTTTCAGTTCCTGACAGTAAGAAACTGGGTGTGGTCATCAGTGCACGTGTTCATCCTGGTGAAACTAACGCCAGCTGGATGATGAAGGGTGTTATGGACTACCTGACGAGTAGCGACCCTGTAGCTGAGGTATGTATTTATCCCTGTAATCCAGAAAACAGGAAACGAGAAGAGATAAAATAGAATAAAAACAGAGGGTTTTACGAGAAAGCTATTTATAACGTCAGTTCTACTGCACGGAGAAATTGATTGTTTATACTATTTCTTTTCTATAATAGAGCCTTCGTCGAAAATTTGTTTTCAAGATTGTTCCCATGTTAAACCCCGATGGAGTAATAGTAGGCAATTATCGTACTAACTTAGCCGCTAAGGACCTCAACAGGACTTTCAAGGAGCCGGACAAGGTACAGTAAAACCCCTCTAATACGAACGTGGTAGGGAGAGCCGTCAATAATGTTGAGGTAGAGACCTTACGCAACGGCGACGGGACGTCGTTATCACGTTCTTTTCCGACAAAGTAGAGTAAACTTCTCTAATAGGAACGCCGTAGGGAGAGAGAAGTACGTATTATGGAGGTAGAGATCTTACGCAACGGCGACGGGACGTCGTTATCACGTTCTTTTCCGACAAAGTAGAGTAAACTTCTCTAATACGAACGCCGTAGGGAGAGAGAAGTACGTATTATGGAGGTAGAGACCTTACGCAACGGCGACGGGACGTCGTTATCACGTTCTCTTGATTCGCGCGCCATTCTCTTTGCGTTGAACGTTCTTATCAGAAAATCATTTGGGGATTCTCCCATCTTTTGGGAGGGGCGTTTAAGAACGCACGAAGACGGACGTACTCGCAACGCCTGCCTATTCTGTTAGAAACACCAAGAGCAAATTAGATTTAATGTTTTAATTGTGTTTGGTACGTGTCGATCTACCTTTGACTAGGTCTAAGGATAACAACAATCGATATATATTTATTGTAGGCAAATTTTCCAACTGTTTGGCATACAAAGGCAATGCTTGAATCATTTAAAGAACAACACCAGGTAGGACTTGAAGTTCAATTGTACGGTAATGACAAAAGAGGGGAAGGGGGTACGATGAATAAGACTCAAGCTGCCACAGGAAGCCCACTACTGTGCACAATAATTACGTAGGTTGGGATTCCTGTGGTAGCAACTTTGAATAGCTAGGGTGTGTGTTTGTAGTATGTTAGTCATTTTGATGACTTGTTTATGACTTATTTATTCATTCCCAGGTCATCATCTACTGTGACCTTCACGGACATAGTCGAAAGCCGAACGTTTTCATGTATGGGTGTACCGCTGACCCAAGTATGGGCTCAGTATCGAACTTTCTGGAAGAAAGACTTTTTCCTTGGATGATGTCACAGAAAGTAAGAACTGGACTTATTTTTGAGCGTATCTAGGCAACGAGATACTGAATTATAAAACTTGGCATATTTCAATTCAATTCCTCATAGTATTTTTAATTATAAGTTTTAAGAGCATCCTTTCTGCACAGTTCATACCTATAACATAATCATAGGTACTCAATTTTTATAGTTACTTTTAGATCAGTAGTTTTCTTAGATATTATCAATTTAGAATTGCAAATATATAAACATAGTTTCTTAATAGTATTTTTTGTATATGGCATTATATATCATAAGTAGTATTATTGTAAAGAGTTTCATGAGAAGCGCATTTGGGCACATTGGAAAATGCGCTATACAAATAAAGTTATTTATTTATTATTATTATTTATATTTGCAACGACGAAAATACGTTTTCGCTTCAAAATAGATTTCATTCTCCCTGTGGTTACAGACAACCACTACAATGTCAGGAGCAAGGATGGCACAGTTGGTTAGTGCGCGGCCTTCGGTGCAAGAGGTCCAGAGTTCGATCCCCAGATCTCACATCCTTGTTTCAACTTCTTTCCTTTCTGTGTAGCTTTAATTAGCTTTAAATACCTTAAAACGGAGCACTGATGGAGAGAGGGGAGTAAAATGAGCGCACCGTCGACCTCAAGTTTATCAGTTACTCAAATTACTGTCACGAGTTATCGACGTAAAATATGGTCGCTTTACTTTACTTTACTTTACTTTAATATTACCATGGTTACCACTAACTGTATACAATGTTTTGCATCGTTTGTTAGGCGCCCGATAAGTTCTCCTTTCAAGGCTGTAAGTTTATAGTTCGTAAATGTAAAGAATCAACGGCTCGTGTAGTCATGTGGAGACAGTTAGGAATCATGAATAGTTTTACAATGGAGGCCACATTCTGTGGAGCTAACTTTGGAGACATGTAAGTGATACTCAACCTCGTTCCCAGGTCTTTTTTTCCTTCAAAAGACCTGAGAACGAGGTTGAGTGAAACTCTCTTTGTACACCATTTACTGCCGTTAAACTTGATGATTGAAGTGTATTGTACTTTAAGTGCAGTAATACGGGCAACAAAATCGTGCAAAATTAGATTTGCTGTCTTTTTCGGCCGGGTAGCAAATGTGGTGCAAATATTGAAAACAGATACTGTAAACCTAAAGTAAATCTGGTAAATACCACATTTGCTCATCGGTTGAAAATGGGATAAGCAAATACGGCATTTACCAGATTTGCTTTAGGTTTACAGTGCCTGTTTTCAATATCTGCACCACATTTGCTACGAAACAAAGGCGAGCAAATCTACTTTTTCGTCTTTAGGTTTACAGTGCCTGTTTTCAATATCTGCACCACATTTGCTACGAAGTAAAGGCGAGCAAATCTAATTTTTCGTCCAATATCGCACAACACTTTGTACTCGGCGGGCGCAATATGTAGTTTTGTTTAATATTGTCGTTGTGTTTCACAAAATGGAGACAGGTCGCTACAGCGCATGCTCATCCCCCTGAGTGAACGATCAAACAAGCGTCTTGATCTTTGCAAGTTGCAAATCAAATGTTGCATGTCACTCGTTCGCGCCCGACTATTTTCAATTTTGTACATCAAAGAAACTCATAAGGAGCAATGATGGCAGTACAGTTGGTTAGTGCACGGCCTTCGGTGCAAGAGGTCCAGAGTTCGATTCCCGGATCTCACATCGTTGTTTCAACTTCTTTCCTTTCTGTGTAGCTTTAAGTAGCTTTAAATACCCTTAAAATGGAACGCTGATGGAGAGAGGGGAGTAAAATGAGCGCACCGTTGACCTCAAGTTTATCAGTTACTCAAATTACTGTCACGAGTTATCGACGTAAAATATCGTCTTGATCTTTGCAAGTTGCAAATCAAATGTTGCATGTTACTCTTTTGCGCCCGACTATTTTCAATTTTGTACATCAAAGAAAATGAAACGTAGGCTATATTTTGTTTAATATGCTTTTATTTCTCTCACGTGACAGGGAAAAGGGTCGACATTTCAATACACACGACTTTGAAGACATGGGAAGACATTTCTGTGAAGTTTTGCTTGAATACTCAGAGGCTAAAAGCGGAAATAGGTAGGACGTCTATTACTACGCTGTACGGGTAGTTATGAAAGTTTGCGGCAGGTCTCACGATCACGTAGACTTAGAGTAAAGTTTTTCGATAGGACAATTTTTCTAAAACAGTGCGCGCGCATATTATGATGACATCATTTTAGAATCAATGACATCATTGACGACGTTTATTACGTAACAATGGAAGAGAAAGCAAAGTCGCCATTCCTTCGTTCTATCTCTCTTCCTTCTTTCTTTCCTTCCTTTTTAAGTCTTCCTTCCTTCCTTCCTTCCCTCCCTCCCTCCCTCCCTCCTTCCTCACTTCCTTTTCTTTTTAACTTGACGATTGCTTTTCGTCTCCTAGGAATGAAATGACTCAGGCATTTGTCGAGTTAGCTTGCAAAATGACACGAGACATCCTTAGGCAGAGCCTTGGCAGCTTCAAGCTACCAAGTGAAGGTGAATTTACCAATAAACAATCAACACTGAAGCCCAATGAAAACAAACTCTACGAAAAAGCTCAAGATTTCGAGTCAGAAAAGTTACAATTTTTAAACTCCACAAAACATGGACTGAAAATCGCTCCAACGCCAAAGGATGTGAATTTCGTGGATGTCAATATTCAACGTTCAAGTAGTAAAAAGAACGGTGAAGAGACCAAGAATGGGGAGGACTACGAAATTGCCGTGAAAAGCATCCATGTTGATTCGTTTAACGATTGTATCAAAATACTGGAAGGACTTCGGTTGACCAAATGCTACGATGAATCAGAGTAAGTCAGCAAGTTTTCAAACATATTCAACGATCTCACCATCTTGTTTGAACGCCAATCTTTGGCGGACTTACAGCTCGTTGCATCAAGACCTCTTCAATGTCGGCAAGGTTTTTGATCCGTCCATCATTCTTGGGGGCGGAGCTTACATGAACTCGTTCAGTCATTGGTTGATTTGAAATAAGTTCCGCCTCCAAACTGATTGACGGATTAGAAAAAACTTGAATTCAAACCAAAATTCGTAATTTGCTGGTCGCGATGCAACGATTTCGCCTGTAAAATACCACTAAATTGAAATTAAGGCAGTCGTTTCTCGAAAGGCCCTATACCTTTTCTTTCGACCCTTGGGGAAAGAGTTTAAAAAATCTGTCTGGTCGCAGGGTATAAATTAATCCGGGGGCCGGGGAGCCGTTCCTCAAAAGACCCGATAACTTTACGGGCCCTTCAAGTTGACTAGGAAAGCAAGGGTGGCCGAGCGGTGAGAGCGCTGGTCTGTCACCTCTGTGGTCCCGAGTTCGATTCCCGGACGGGGCATCACATGTGGCTTGAGTTTCTTGTTCGTTCTCTCCCTTGCTTCGGCGAGGGTTTTTTCTCCGGGTACTTCGATTTTTTCTCCCTCTGTAAAAACGAACTAGTTTCGATCTAAGCTGTGCCCCGTGATCAGAAATGGGTCGTATGGTGGCTGCTAGGTGTGTGTTCATGTAAATTTGTATGTAAATGTGTGAATGTGTAAATGTCTCGTAATGAAAGCGCCCTTGTATTCCTTCGACTCGATCACGTCGAGCTGCGCCCTTCGTAATTCAGCACTTGTGCTGTAAGCCGGAAGGGTGATGAACCCACCAGATTTATTTATTTATTTTTATTGAATAAAGTCATACTGGTGTTTCTCTAAGCGGACGTCGTTTTTACGGGGACATTTGCGTACGCTTACGTAATTTTTCCCGCAAATTGACCGGCCCGTAAAGTTATCGGGTTTTTCGAGAAGTGGGACCCTGGTAACAATCCCAAGTTTCTCAAACTTCCGTCTACGATGTTTGTCGTAATTTACGTGCAAGTTTACGGGAGCTTGCGTAATTGCGTACTTCTGTTACATTTTCCGTACGTTAATGATAACTACCACGCGCGTCGACAGCTGTGTTGCGTTAACTTGCGTAATATTTAAAATATACTGACTTCTAGCCTTGTTTCTTAGCTCAAGCGATTCTGACAGCGAGCCAGAAGATGAGGTCTCTCCTAAAAAGAGTTCACATGTAAGTACAGTATCACTGTTATAGCAGATTGCATATGAGTGTGAAACGGACCGCGCCGTGCCGTGACCGTGTCAGTGCCGTGTTGTCTACAAAAACATTCGAAATTCCTGCCGTAACCGTGCCGTGACCGTGCGGTGTCGTTTTCACAGTCATACGAAATTTACTCTAGTACTTACTAGCGGACTACTGACTAGCATTTAATTGAGAAGCACAACATGACAAAATCTTCGTCGGGAGCCGAGCAGTTTGCATGCCATATTTGTTTTCGCATCAAGAAAACGGCATACCGTATATAACAGCCTATACAGCTTTGTAGCCGGCATAATATTCTTCAATTTTAATATCTCTTTCAGAGCTCAATTCAGCTCTTTGTAAGTGTCAAAGTGTATTACTCATTCACAAAAATTATTGCCTCTCAGGAAATGAAAAGAAAAAAGAAGAAGAAAAAGAGAAAACAGAATTGGTGGGAGACCTTATCGGTAAGAAGATGATATAGCAGATTTTCTCGTTAGTAAAATTGAAGAGTTTTCACTCAAGTTGTATGCTTGTTTGATTATGATCAGAAAACAACTCCTCCAGACACTAGCAGGGACAAACGAATGGTGGAAGAGGAACAAGCAGTCAAGTCTGAAGAGGTGAGAAGGATGATGATGGTGATGATGATGATGATGGTGATGGTGATGATAATAGGCGATTTGCATGATAGCGTCATTTGACTACAACTACCAGAATGCTTTACGAATTTTCTTTCTTATCAGATTTGTATTCCCTCTTGAGGATAGTTGAACAATTGGTACTAATTAATTTACAAAGAAAGTGGGCAAAGCATTCTGGTAGCTGTAGTCAAATGACGGCATCATGTCAATGGACTATTGTATGTTGTGATGAATTGGGAGTTTATAAATCTTACAAAATCCACTGGATTACTTGAATTACTTACCAAGTATCAAGTAGATCCGGAAAAAACTCTCGTCTGCGCAAGAGCGTGTTCTGGATCCCCAACGGTGTTTCTGGTCTTGAAGAGACGCTAGTGTGATGGCTAAATCGTGAAGGTCTTTCTAATGCCGTTTCTTATTGGTTGTTCTTTCGCTCCAACATGGTGGGTGACTGTTTCTATGGAAATACCCAATGACGAGCAGCGTTGTTTTAGCCAATCACAAGCTTCTTTTTGAAATCAAAAATATTTAAATCTTCACGTTTTTTTTACATGACTTTTACATACTATGTTTTTTCAGTGATATTACTCCTCTGATTAGTGAACCGGATGTATTTTTTCTTTGCTCTGAAACAATGCTCGTTTCAGTTTTATCCTTCAAAATATTGTATAAATAAGTAGGGGATTCAACATGAAATCATTAATCTCGGTGAAGGTATTAACATTTCCAATGTAACAAAATCACCAAAATTTGCAAGGCTGGAAAGGCCAATCTTCCAAGCCTCTCATTTTGATCCTTGATATCTTTTCAGGGATGGCCATTACTTTCAAACTTTCCAAAATCATTTATCTTTGGACACAATGGTGCTCTTTTTTACCCTTCAAAAATATTGTATAAGTAAGGAGATTCAACATGAAATCAGTAATCTCGCTGAAGTTATTAACATTTCCAATGTAGGAAAATCACCAAACTTTACAAGGCTGGAAAGGCCAAACTTCCAAAACACATCCCAAAGCCTCCAATTCTGATCCTTGATACCTTTTAAGGAATTACAGCCATTGCTTTCAAATTTTCCAATATCATTTATCTCTGGACACTCTTTAAAAAAATAAAGTCATTTTAAAAGTACCTTTTACAAAAAATTAAGTAAGTATCCTTTCAGGGATATAGCCATTACTTTCAAACTTTCCAAAATCATTTATCTTTGGACACAATGGTGCTCTTTTTTACCCTTCAAAAATACTGTATAAGTAAGGAGATTCATAATGGTAATTAAACTGAGTGGAGTGCAATTTGGGCCGAAATCATACGAGTGTATTGATAATCACGAGTATGATTTCTGGCCCAAAATTGCACGACACGAAGTTTGATTACCACTTAATTATATCCATTTTGAAATCTCAACTTTATAAAAGACACTGATATTAAAGGACACTGTTTTATGATTGGTTGGAAAAAAAGATGCGATTAATGAAGCAAAAGGATGCGATTTAATTTTAGGAATTAATCGCACACTTTTTAACCAATCAGATTGCAGATGGGTATAATTAAACATGAAATCAGTAATCTCGCTGAAGTTATTAACATTTCCAATGTAGGAAAATCACCAAAATTTACAAGGCTGGAAAGGCCAAACTTCCAAAACACATCCCAAAGCCTCCAATTTTGATCCTTGATAACTTTTAAGGAATTACAGCCATTTTAAAAGTACCTTTTACAAAAAATTAAAGGCACACATACGAATCAGCATGTCTTGCGCGAACAGACACGTTTGGAAACTCTGGCGTTTTATATTGATTCAAAAAGACCTAAAAATGGAGAATTGTCATGCAATTTTCTTCGGTGTCATTATGATGATAGCCTTTTTCCGCAAACAAGTATTGATACATTCAAAAACGTCCTGAAACCCTCAATTGAAATACCTCCTTCAGTTCAGTTCTTTTGTTGATTTCCATAACTGAGGCAGATTATCTTTCGTTATATAAGTGCTAAGTCAAGATCTAAAAGCGGAGATTCTTCTGTAAGCATCTTCGACTATTATACACTTTTCTCCACCTTGAGAACCGTGCACAAGATTGGTTCACACACACCCTCAACTGACTACGTCATTCAGTACTTGTTCTGTGTTTCAAAAAGAATCTGTCATTCTTGGCAAGCTTTTTACATGTAAGCTGCTTGTATTTTAAATTAGTCATCTCTGGTCTATGATTTGAGAAAGAGCAGCAGTAACATAAGAAAAAGAAAGGAGAGAGGAACGAAGAGAAGGGAAAAGAAGAGAAGAGGAAAGGAAGAGAGAAGAGAAGAGAAGGGAAAGGAAGGGAAAAGAAAAGCCTTTAGAATGCAGACTCCAAATGCAAGTTGTCATAGTCAAGTCGTAAATGACTGGGACCCAGACAACCGATCACTAGTTCAAGTCATCGTAGAAGCTGGTTTACTGGCTCTCATCACATTGGTAGCCCTAGTGGGCAATTCCTGTGTGTTATACGTATTTTACAAGACTCCAAGCCTGAGAAATATCACAAGTTACTACATCATTACGCTGGCCATCTCTGATGTGATAATGTCCGTCGCAATCATGCCTTCATCAACAAAGATTATTGCCCTAGGACGTGAAGCTCATAGCCATATCATTTCACAAATGCAAGCTTTTTTAGCGTATTGTCTGGTCTTTGGGTCCCTCCAAACAACATCACTTATTGCCATCAATCGCTTTTTCTGCGTAGTCAAGAGAAGTCTTTATGTCAAGTATTTCACACCCAAGCGAACCATGCTAATGATATTTGGTGTTTGGGTGTTTTCAGTTTTTTTCGTTGCTGTTTCCTATTTTAGTGGTTTTGTATCACTGAAGCTCAACCGTAAAGCTTTTCTGCACCTTCCACATTTTGACACTCAAGGTTTTGGTCGACTTTATGGTGCTGCTTCCAATATTATCCTTGTGATTTTCCCTTTATCAATAACACTAGTTTGCTACTGGAAGATCTTTCAAACTGTCAAGAATCATAATTTAACCGTATCGTCAAACTTGAACGTTGGACCTTCAGGAATCGCTTCAACTTTATCTAAAGAAGAACTCCATATTACGTTTTCAGTGTTAGCGGTGGTTTGTGGATTTGTTTTCTGCTGGATTCCTAGTACCACAGTAACTCACATCTCAGTCTACATAAATCTGCCCCATTCAGTGATGCTGATGATTATCTATCCGATGTATGCCAGCAGTGCTGTCAATCCTATCATTTATAATACCTTCAATAGACCTTTTAGAAGAGAGTTCCTTGCTATTTTACGGTCTTATTTTTGTAAAAAAAGACTCGTGATTACCGCAGGTGTGAAGACAACTAAAGACTAATTTTAGTCAATGTAAAAATAATTAAAACAGTTCGAACAGTTATTAAATGTTTCTCCGGTTTAAAGTTTTTCAGTTTTATTGCCCGAGGGATAGGGGAGTTTGATTTCATTTACTGTCTCCGTAGATGAGGAAAATAAGACCTATATAATAACTTTTTTTATTATACACCCTTGTCGATATTCATTTTATTGAAATTGTTGTATATATATTCATATAACACATCCTGCTTATAGGGGCTGTCCACCCAGGATAGATATCTCCAATACAAGCATATTGGGGGCGTTCCTTGTTTTGCTGTGGGTGGATAGCCCCTGTAAGGTAGGATGTCTTATTATCTATATTATCTTGATTGGATGCTTGATATTTTACTATTTTATTATTATAATTTGTAATTTATTATTATTATTATTATTATTTTACTCAAGCATGTTAAGGCCTGGGTCATAAGGCTATTCTGAAAAAAATAGAAATCGTAATATCTCTACGAATATTTAGTGTACAAAAACGCATTTTTGATCCAGAGTGACAATTCACTTCCTTAATATTTTGATATGTGTAAGTATGGAATTTGGTGGTCACGTGACCTCCAGCAGGGAAAAACAGAAAATTAAAAATGGGCCGGTCAGAATGCATTTTTTGAAGATCTTTTTTGATGCTAATATATTAAGGACAGTTAGACAAACAAACCTAGGCTTTACATGGATGTCCCCATCTATACGGTGATGAGAAATATGGAAATTTGTAAATATAAGGTTTGGTCACGTGACCTCTTTTGCTAAATATCTCCTTAAAAATCAATGTTCGACAACCATACAAAGCCCAGTTTGAAAGACATTTACAAGAGTCATCTAACAACATCTTTTTTATCATCCTGGTTTGTGACTCTATACGGCCCATTGAATTTTCGAGATTTTCTGGAGCACGTAGTTGGTCACGTGATCAAAGGTATGCCATTGTGACAACAAAAAATGTACCATCTCGTTAAAATTTAACATGTCCCCAAGTTACAATATCAAATTTTCAAACAAACTCTTTAAAGATAAAGAACACTATTTTATGCTAATCTGCTACCTGACCCAGGCCTTAACATGCTTGAGTATGTCTCGCAGTGATGGCTCCCCCTTGCGAGACCAATAAAATGCAGATGTAGATGTAGATGTACAAAATCCACTGGATTACTTGAATTACTTTACTCAATATCAAGTAGATCCGGAAAAATTTCTCGTTTGCGTAAGAGCGTGTTCTGGATCCCCAACGTTCTTTCTGGTCTTAAAGAGACGCTGGTGTGATGGCTAATGTGATGAAGGTCTTTCTATCGCCGTTTCTTATTGGTTGTTCTTTCGCTCCAACATGGTGGGTGACTGTTTCTATGGAAATACCCAATGACAAGCAGCGTTGTTTTAGCCAATCACAAGCTTCTTTTTGAAATCAAAAATATTTAAATCTTCACGTTTTTTTACATGACTTTTACATACTATGTTTTTTCAGTGATATTACTCCTCTGATTAGTGAGCCGGATGTATTTTTTCTTTGCTCTGAAATAATGCTCTTTTCAGTTTTAACCTTCAAAAATGTTGTATAATTAAGTAGGAGATTCAACATGAAATCATTAATCTCGGTGAGGGTATTAACATTTCCAATGTAAGAAAATCACCAAAATTTTCAAGGCTGGAAAGGCCAAACTTCCAAGCCTCTGATTTTGATCCTTGATATCTTTTCAGGGATATAGCCATTACTTTCAAACTTTCCAAAATCATTTATCTTTGGACACAATGGTGCTCTTTTTTACCCTTCAAAAATATTGTATAAGTAAGGAGATTCATAATGGTAATTAAACTGAGTGGAGGGCAATTTGGGCCGAAATCATACGAGTGTATTGATAATCACGAGTATGATTTCTGGCCCAAAATTGCACGACACGAAGTTTGATTACCACTTAATTATATCCATTTTGAAATCTCAACTTTATAAAAGACACTGATAATAAAGGACACTGTTTTGTGATTGGTTGGAAAAAAAGATGCGATTAACGAAGCAAAAGGATGCGATTTAGGAATTAATCGCACACTTTTTAACCAATCAGATTGCAGACATCACCAGTGATTTCAAAATGGGTATAATTAAACATGAAATCAGTAATCTCGCTGAAGTTATTAACATTTCCAATGTAGGAAAATCACCAAAGTTTACAAGGCTGGAAAGGCCAAACTTCCAAAACACATCCCAAAGCCTCCAATTTTGATCCTTGATAACTTTTAAGGAATTACAGCCATTGCTTTCAAATTTTCCAATATCATTTATCTCTGGACACTCTTTAAAAAAATAAAGTCATTTTAAAAGTACCTTTTACAAAAAATTAAAGGCACACATACGAATCAGTCACCATTTTTTTTTGCACGGTGCATAGCATGTCTTGCGCGAACAGATACGTGTGGAAACTCTGGCGTTTTATATTGATTCAAAAAGACCTAAAAATGGAGAATTGTCATGCAATTTTCTTCGGTGTCATTATGATGATAGCCTTTTTCCGCGAACAAGTATTGATACATTCAAAAATGTCCTGAAACCCTCAATTGAAATACCTCCTTCAGTTACGTTCTTTTGTTGATTTCCATAACTGAGGCAGATTATACTATAAGTGCTAAGTCAAGATCTAAAAGCAGAGATTATTCTGTAAGTATCTTTGACTATTATACACTTTTCTCCACCTTGAGAACCGTGCACAAGATTGGTTCACACATACCCTCAACTGACTACGTCATTCAGTACTTGTTCTGTGTTTCAAAAAGAATCTGTCATTCTTGGCAAGCTTTTTACATGTAAGCTGCTTGTATTTTATATTAGTCATCTCTGATCCATGATTTGAGAAAGAGCAGCAGTAACATAAGAAAAAGAAAGGAGAGAGGAACGAAGAGAAGGGAAGAGAAGAGAAGAGGAAAGGAGGAGAGGAGAGAAGAAAAGGGAAAGGAAGGGAAAAGAAAAGCCTTTAAAATGCAGACTCCAAATGCAAGTTGTCATAATCAAGTCGTAAATGACTGGGACCCAGACAACCGATCACTAGTTCAAGTTATCGTAGAAGCTGGTTTACTGGCTCTCATCACATTGGTAGCCCTAGTGGGCAATTCCTGTGTGTTATACGTATTTTACAAGACTCCAAGTCTGAGAAATATCACAAGTTACTACATCATTACCCTGGCCATCTCTGATGTGATAATGTCCGTCGCAATCATGCCTTCATCAACAAAGATTATTGCCCTAGGACGTGAAGCTCATAGCCATATCATTTCACAAATGCAAGCTTTTTTAGCGTATTGTCTGGTCTTTGGGTCCCTCCAAACAACATCACTTATTGCCATCAATCGCTTTTTCTGCGTAGTCAAGAGAAGTCTTTATGTCAAGTATTTCACACCCAAGCGAACCATGCTAATGATATTTGGTGTTTGGGTGTTTTCAGTTTTTTTCGTTGCTGTTTCTTATTTTAGTGGTTTCGTATCACTGAAGCTCAACCGTAAAGCTTTCCTGCATCTTCCTCATTTTGACACTCAAGGTTTTGGTCGCCGACTTTATGGTGCTGCTTCCAATATTATACTTCTGATTCTCCCTTTATCAATAACACTAGTTTGCTACTGGAAGATCTTTCGAACTGTCAAGAATCATAATTTAACCGTATCTTCAAACTTGAACGTTGGACCTTCAGGAATCGCTTCAACTTTATCTAAAGAAGAACTCCATATTACGTTTTCAGTGTTAGCGGTGGTTTGTGGATTTGTTTTCTGCTGGATTCCTAGTACCACAGTAACTCACATCTCAGTCTACATAAATCTGCCCCATTCAGTGATGCTGTTGATTATCTATCCGATGTATGCCAGCAGTGCTGTCAATCCTATCATTTATAATACCTTTAATAGACCTTTTAGAAGAGAGTTCCTTGCTATTTTACGGTCTTATTTTTGTAAAAAAAAGACTCGTGATTACCGCAGGTGTGAAGACAACTAAAAATTTAAAAGACTAATTTTAGTCAATGTAAAAATAATTAAAACAGTTCGAACAGATAAATGTTTCTCCGGTTTAACGATTTTTAGTGTTATTGCCCGAGGGATCCAGGGGAGTATATTTTAATTTCCTGATGTCAGCAGCGCGAGCTCGACGGAGAAAATCAAACTTTTTCTTTCGAATATTTACTTAGAATTATATAACAAAACAAATAAAACAGTTTTTTCCGTTTTCCGTTCAGTAATAGAGCACGTAGGAAGTGACGAGAGCACGAAAGAAGTGTAAGGAGAGCACGAGCCGGAAAACGCTGTTCTATTTGTTAATTATTGGTAGGAACATTGAAAAATGACGTTTTTCGTGTGTATTTGAGCAGTAAAATGTCCAAAATCAAACGTTTCCGCACGAAAGTGGCTCTTTTAAATTTTTTAGAAAATGTTTAAGTGCACTTTATGGAGGTTAGAATGGGCTTTCTTACGAGACAATTCACTATTTTATCTTCTTCTACTAAAATGCTGCTAACTCTGAGTCTGTGGATTTATTTCTAAGACCCGATAGACTTCAGTCATCGAATTAGCTGGAATACATCGAATATTCGTGCGAAATCGCTAAAATACCCTTGTCTATGATATACAATATTTCCAAAACAAGCACGGAGACCCATTCGGGTTTTTTTTGTTTTTGTTTTGTTTTGTTTGTTTAGCTACGAGACAAATAACTCAAAATCTACAAAATATCCAATTTATAGCGATTTTTATTGATAGGATCAATTACCGAGGAATCACCTTAAAATCTCAGGTCTTATTTTTCTCATCTACTGGGAAAGAACTGTGCTCCGTTCTCTGATAAAGCTCAGCTTTCAGCCAATCAGAGCGCGCATATCGACAAGGGTATATAATAACTTTTTTTAATTCTCAAATATGTTGTGTGAATTATTACAAGAAAGCAAGTTTTGAAATAAAAAATGGGGGTCACCGTACGTTAGAAAGAGATTTTCTGAATTATTATCAAATTTGGAGTAAAATCGGCACTTTTCCGCTAAAGTACTGGGGCGAGTTTTAGAAAACTCCCTTTTTAAATTGTGTTTTTAAGCATTTTTAGTCGTAATTTGAATGAAAATGCTGACAAAGTCGTAATTCTGTGCCTTTTGAACCATGCGCGGTAGACGTGCGCGGTGCAAAACAGAGAAATCACCTTAAACAAGGTGTTCTCTGGGGAGGGCGTGATGATGACGATGATGATGATGATGATGCAAAAGCAGCAAACCCAAAAGCTACAGTAAAATAATCACGAATATGAACTGAACCCCCCCCCCCCCCCCCCGAGAAACGAAAAAGCGAGGAAACTCTAGAACTAGAATAGGGCCCCTGAAATAAGCTGCAGCAAGGGCCTAACGGATTCAAATACTCTCCAGAGAAAACAAAAATGATAAGAAATCTCTGGAACTAGAACAGGGAACCTACGCCTGCGAGCAGCTCGCAGGGTACAGGGAGCCTTGAAAGCATCCAATGACCTTTCCTCTGGTCACACCCATATAGCCAGCCAATACCATAAATCCCGGTTATAAGCAAAACAATGAAGAGAGTTTTAGTTCCACAACACACGTTGAACGTTTGGTCAGCGGGCTGGCGACACTCTGTGGCTGGGCATGCGCTGTGGAGACCTGTGTGCATTTTACAAAAAATGCTCCGCTCCCCGGGTCCCGCTCGCAGGCCGAGTAATTATGTAAAAATATCAAGTATAGGATTCTACTAGATGTTGGTATTGAATTAATGTAGTGAATGTAAAATATTGGTTTCAATTTCAGAGGAAAGTCAAGACAAACTTTGGAAAATTCGTCAATCCTTACGCCAACCGTTTTAACAACGGGATCCCTGTGTATTCCCAGGAGAGAATACTAGAGCGAGCAAGAAAGGTTAGCTATCTACATTTGTAAATTTTACGGATTTGACCCCGTTGATCAGTGGATTAGTTTTGACCCTGAATTACAATTCGTTTAGCCCGGCCTCTTTCTCGGAATATTCATAATTGGATTGTTTTCCACGTACTAGTGCTTTGCATAATTGTTGGTGAAAGAGAATTGAACTAAATTGACTTCATTGTTGTAAATAGAGTGAGTGAAAAGGGGAGGTTTTTCTGAACGTGAGTGTATTGACCGAGAAACCACACGCTAACGCAGCCCACATTCCTGGAATATCTCGTGAAATTGTGTGATCTTTTTTTATTTCTGTAGAAAGAAATGGAGAAAGAAGCTGAAGAGAAAGAAAAGGCTGAATTGCAGGTACGTACAGCAGATGATGATGATAATGGTAGTGGCGGTGATGATGATGATGATAATGATGCTATGGTGACAGTGTAATCATCATGGCAGTGGAGAGAAAGCCAGGAGAAAAATAAGGAATATTGACTTATCATTTTATGAAATAAATGACGCACTGCGTCTACTACAGCAGATGATGATGATGGTAGTGGTGATGATGATGATGATGATGATAATGCTATGGTGACAGTGTAATCATCATGGCAGTGGAGAGAATATTGGATTATCGTTTTATGAAATAAATGCCGCACTGCGCCTGCTTTTGAAGTTACGTCTGCGTTTCTGGTTACGTCTTCGTTTCTAGTTATATTACATGTGTCTTCGTAGTGACGTCTGCGTTTCTAGTTACGTCTGCGTTTCCTGCTACGTCTGCGTTTCTAGTCACGTTTGCCTTTCTGGTTACCTCTTCGTTTCTAGTTACGTTTTCTTTCCTCGTTTCTAGTTACGTTTTCTTTCCTCGTATCAAGTTACGTCTACGTTTCTAGTTACGCCTGCGTTTCTTGTTGCGTGCAGTTAATTAATCGATTAAAATTTCGTTGTTTCAGCAAACGAACGACATGTCATCAAGTAGCGAGTCTGTAATCGCGTTTACAGACGACACCGAGTTGAACTTCGTTACGGCGCAGCGTCGACTAACGTACTACATGATGAACCGTCACCACAACAAACCAAACCATTACATCCGCTCTGTATCACACCCCAACCTTACTGTCGTCCCTAGCAACAGTACAGAAGGACCTAACATCGATTCCTTTGAGATGGATCACCTCGATGGAGGTGGATATGGTTTTGCTATGAAGTTTCCTGTGAGAAGAAGTACTGAGTACGATAGGGCAGATAGTCAACGAGATGGCCAAGGGTGTGGTAGGCCTCCCTCACTGCAGAGTTTTGAAGAGGCAAGAAGGGACGATGACACACCTGCGTTTGTTGAGATCGACCCTTGGTACGTGTCTCCTCTAAAGGGCGTGGCCGAAAAGACCACGAGAAACGCACCCAAAGCAGAGCGTAGTAGGGGTAGCGTTACGTATACTGACTACACGAAGAAAAACGATAATAGTTACTCAAAAGACTTGGAGACAATGTTTCGACTTGTGAATGGAAATGGGCGAAAATACTTTGATTTTGAGAGAAAATACAAGGAGGACTTGTTAGCTGAGTTTGATAAGTTGAATGTTAAAGGAAGACGAAGGCAACCTCGTCTAGTGCACGCCCCATCTACCAACCATGATGGACCATCAGTGAACAACCGCTCAACTGTAGATCTAAGAACTCCATTGTTTCCATCTTACGATGACCCCAAATGGAGGAGTGATTTACAGGAAAGTTGCTCACCAAAGTTGGAACCTCAAATGTCCATCCCTTCATATTCTTCTGTGGGGTTTCCCAGCCCAGGAACGGTACGACGACAACCCCAATCCAAGTGAAAAAGAAATCACAATTTCTTTCAAGTTCTACAAAGGATTTACAAAAGCTATATTTATTATGATATTTATTGAATGAACAAAATATACTAGTTGTTTTAGGTAGATTTCTAAAGTAATAGTTTTATATTCTTTGTTGCATATGTAGTTTTACTGCACATGTTTAATATAAACATAAAAGTGTGCAGAACTTAAATTACACTTTCCCCACAGATTTAGTCCAACTCTGTGGAATCTTCATACAACAAATTTATTAATACCACAAAACCATATTCACAATTTATTTTCAAAAATAAAGAGTATATTTTTATAGTATTTACAGAAATAAATGTGAGAGTTCTTGAAGAGTAGACCAAAGGATGATTTTTTCATCTCTGCAATGCTTGGTCTTGATGCATCATTGATAACAATGAGTTTGACTGGATTCATACCAATTCAGGCTTAAAACACACACAATGTGCTACAATGACCATCACTGTTAGTTACTTTCATGCAGTTCTTTGCACAGGGTGTTGGAATTGAATATTTGAACATGCACAGAAATCCTGTTGACACTACCATCACTTTCATGAAAGAATTCTAGATGTTTCCAGTCCTATTTCATCCTCTAATAGTGCATTGATGCGAACACGCTGTCAAGAAAAAAGAAAGTTTTATTTAGAGACCTTATTGAATAGCATTAGCTCAGCACTCAACCTTGAGAGTTGCTGATAAATATGGGGCCAATGATGCACCCTTTACCCCTCTGACCATTATTGATCCACACTAGAAAGAAGTCTAAACAACTGTGAGAGGTCACTCTGACCATAAGGACATACTCAGAACCTCTCCCTTAGAAGGCCCCACCACTAATCACCTATGCCACAATTGCCAGCACTCCTCTACTGGTTGTAATATGGTTGTTTATCCCACTCCATGATTCACCGTGCATATTAAACATGCACTTGCAAGTTCTTAAAGGGTTTTCCCCTGTGGTGCAGGCTAAAATGAGTTCTGGGTTGTTGACATGCAAATAATATTAGTGTCAACTCACCTCATTCTTTCCTAATAAATCTCTAATAGCAATTCTGTCTGAATATGGAGGCACAAGACTTTGTAGACGTACAGCTTTTAGAGCAGTTGGTTGACAAGAGATGAGATGGTTTACCTCTGATGCCTATAAAAACAACAGTGGACTAAGTTGTCAATAGTGTTGAGTAGCTATGATGGTAGCAAAGGACTTCTGTGCATGATGCATGACTGCCGCAAAATTAGCTGCTTTTAGGAACATGCCAAAATTTGCCGTATAATACATAGTTGGTACCCCCCTTTGCTATCCATTTATGGAGCACCACTTTTATTATTAAACATCATTTTTCATACTCCATTCTATTTCCCCTCTTTAAACTAAATAAAGGAGTTGAGGCTCATCTATTGCGACCGCACACTCACCCTTTGGCACCCAAACTCTGTATTGAGTTAATTTCAAGTTCTAATAGGGGACTTTCTAGAAGTACTTTGCTTTCCACATAAAATTGCTATGAGCATAAAGTTCAGTTATTCATAACAAGACAAAATTAATGTTTTAGAAGCTTTATGCACACAACCTCGGTGGCATATGTGGTCATTTTTGGATGGCTTTCTGGATTTGTGGTTGAGGATTGATGAGAGGATTGTGACTGATAAAAAAGCACATTCTTATAGAACCTCTCTACCCTGTATTTACTCCTCTCTGGCGATGTTTAATGAAATGTAAATAATCTAGTACATACCCTGTTGTTTTCATATCTCAGCCTCATCAGTCTCAGCCTGTTTCTTGCTTCTGCAGCTCTGTGAAATACAGAATACACTATAAGGTTTATAGCCATTTTTAATGATGTCCTTATAAATGGTCTATTTGGGAAGGCTCCACCCTAAAGGGGGTATTGTACCTTTTTGGGGCTGGTATATTTTTGGGGCTTGTTCAGAGGGGAGGCTGTATAAATGCACCAGTCCTAGAGATTTCACAAGTTGAAGGCAGTGTCAATTAACTGAATGTTTGAACCTAGGACCATTTCCCATGAAAAGAATACCATTCTCTTTGAAGGTGAGGAAAGTTATACCTTATCTCTCAAAAATGGTACACACCTATTCAAGAAACTTTGACAGTCAGAGATTTGAATCTGACATCTGATCAACGTCTCTTGAAATAGGTGTGCACCATTTTTGAGAAATGAGATGGAGTCCCCCCTGGGGCCGAGAACCCCTTTCCCTTTCTAGGTATAAGGTTATACAGCACTTCCAGTGGTAATATCTACAATTTCATTGTCCTGTTAACTTATTCCCACTTTTCATTTTTTCATTCTAATTTCTTTCTTTCTTACTTAAGTTGTCCAATGAGTTTAATATGTGTTTCTTCCTCTTCCTCTTCTTCAACAGGTCTTGGTTTTGTTAGCCTGTAATCAAAAGAGACTGTGTTGATAGAATACAGTGTAGAGTGGTTTTTATTTGGCTGTGAAGAAGTCCCTGGTGCATTATACTGTGTTGTGTCTCAGCATTTTAATTGGATAAGACATTGATGCTGGTCAATCAAGCATTGAAACATGGCATAGTACAACAGAGACTTTTTTATACATACTAGTTATACAATGGTTTTGAGTGGCATACTGTAGAATATCCCATGAGTCACATATTATTTTTCTAGTATACACATGAGCCTTTTGGTGAAAGTGTATGCAAAGAAAATAGAAGTGACAAGTGGGATGTCCACAGTATGCCACAAGAAACCATTGTATAACTATTTTATCCCACACCATAGAAAAGGCAGCCAATTGCTGTGCACCCACTTCAACCCCCCCCCCCCCCCCTTGACTATTAAGAGAATTGGAATTAGTGCAGGTTAGATTGTACTTATTAATTAGAGTGCATGTAGACAACCCTAAAATATGCCTGTCTAAATTAATTTTACATTTTCTTTTCTTTCTTTAATTCTTTGAGTCGCTTTCTTGCTGCTGCCATGGAATCACTGCATTCTTTTGATGGTGCTTCATACTGGAAAAGCAAAACAATAAAATCAACGTAGGCATAATGAAAACATATAAATAAAAACAAACCAGAACAAACAATAACATAAAATTAGAAAATCAACTTGATGTATTTCATGTATAATAATATACATGCAAAAATTTCTCGATGCTGATTGGCTAAGAGCAGTGCTGTTTCGAGGAAATTTAGTGCAGAAAAAAGGAAATTTAGTGCCAAAAAAAGGAAATTTAGTGCAAATTTCTTTCAGCAGAAAACATTCAAAATGCACTAAAACTTCAAATTCTTCTTTTTATTCATCAAAGAAACAATTTATAAAACATTTTTAGCGGGATTTGTATCCAAAATTGTCGAAAATATGCAAGAAAAATGTCAAAAAGTGCCCAAGTTTCGGGTGAAAAGTTTTGAATTTTTTCCTTGAGCGCGCGCTTGGTGACGACATCGTCAGGTCACTTTCGAACACTGAGCGCGCGCTAACCTGATTTTTCAACTGAAAAGCTACAGAAAACTTGAAAATTTTGCTTGAATTTTTGCATGTATATTATTAAAGGGAAATAATATGGTTTACTCGTGCAATTTAGAATAAATTTGACTCGTGAGTTTTCAAAGAGCACAAATTGCACTCGCCCTACGGGCTCGTGCAATTTTGAACTCTTTGAAAACTCACTCGTGCAAATTTATTCTAAATTGCACTCGTAACCATATTATTTCCTATACTAACTTGCTTCAATAATAAGTAGACGAAAAGTATTACTAATAGTGATACTTTTCGTCTTCTTGTTATTTGAATCACGTTCAGGACAAGAAACTAATAACTCACAGCTAAATATTTGCTGCGTTCCAACTGAGAGAGTTTTTGAACTTCTTTTTTGCTTAAAGCTTTCCAGTTTTTCGCTTGGAATTTTTCACGAGGACTGCCATCTCCTCCTGCCTTGGTATTAGCTATATTGGGTAGTTTAACGGCTGACCCCGATTCCTAAAAAACAAGAGAATGTTGTAAAAATGTGTAAAGTTTTTTCAGAACTTTGTAGCAAAGCGTTTCCAAAGATCAAGTGGCGACATTGCTGTTGTGTTTACTCTTCAAAACACGCCGAATTTCGCGTCGATTTTCAAAAATCACTTACCATTGTGTAGATGGATTATACTGCTACTAAGAACGCAGGGATTTAGAGCAGTTAGGGATCAGAATAAATGTAAAATTCAACTTTTTCTTCACAACATTCCGAGTCCTTCTTTCTTCTCAAGTAAGATCCAACCGTTGCTATAGAAACAAGCTGAAAACGAGGCTATTTCAAAATTGTAATCGCTGGACTTGAATATCGCGGGCGACTCACGTGTTTCAAGAAGAATCCAAAATACAACAGAATGAAGGTTAAAATTTTGTCTCGAAATCCTGAAGATCACATCAGAGAACGGTCCTCCGACATCCACAAACTACATAGGAATCTAGACCCTAGTTTACATCCATTTGAAGCGCCTAGAGAGTACACCAGGGCTCTAAATGCTACCAAACTTGACCGTGTTTTTGCTAAACCATTTGTTGGTGCATTGGACGGACATAGCGATGGTGTTAATTGTTTAGCAAGGCATCCACGAAGTTTGTCAGTGTTGTTATCGGGGTCTTGTGATGGAGAAGTGAGTATAAAAGCATAGTTTTAAAAAAGATGTGACTGAACTTGCTCATACAGCACCTTGCATCTCTTTCTGTCTGTCTGTCCGTCTGTCCAACTATTTACCTGTGTGTCTCTTATTTATATTTAGGACACAGTATTGCATGGGTGGGTACCCCCAAAAAACAAGTTTTGAAAATTTCATCCCCAAAAATTATTTGCACCTCCATGTCGTACTATGTCTGATTCAGTATTGTTTAATACAATATATTGGTATTCCCTGATATTCTTCTTCTTATTATTATTATTCTTACCTCTGGTTATTTGTATATTGTCCCACAGATCAAACTATGGCACCTTTCAAAACGAGAGTGTATCCAAACACTTACAGCTCACAAGGGTTTTGTCCGAGGTCTTTGTGTGGCACCAAAGGGGGATTCATTCTATTCAGTAAGAAACATTTTATTAACAGAAAATAGGGAAGAATAATTATAGAAGAATGATCTTTCCTTGGAGAATGAAAATTTATATAATGCAGCGGCTATCATGAACAACAACAGATTCTAATGAAAAATGTTTGGTTGATGTTCATCCAAGATGGCTGCCGTGACGTTACTTGAAACCCAGCAATAGTGTCCAATAAGCCACCTCTGATCACACCATGAATTCTCCTTTAGAAATAAAATATCTTTGAGGAGAATCTAGAGTTTGATCAGAGGTGTTCTTCATGGACTCTTTCAATTGAGGCATATCTGTGTGAACTCGGGTTTCCTGTAGCCTACCCTCTGGGTTTTCTTTATACAAATTTCAGTAACTACTTATGGCTGTATGCCACAGTTGTCATCCTTATTTACCCTAAATCAACCCTGGGAGGGACAATCTTGACATTCAGCATAACCCAAATTTTTCTTAGTGCTGAGAATCTTTGTTTTGTGTCACCTTTCCCCCCTATCATGAACAATGTGTGCATTTGTATGTAGTTTGAGTGTATTAGACAATATATTTACCCTTAAATTTGACAGTGACATCTTCGATAATTCAGCCGCCACGATTTCCAACCATGTGCTCTGCTTAATTAATTTCACGCATGCACTCTACTATCTACATGCATGCGCTTTACTTACTAGACTGTGATTTGTGACTGAACGTGGAAAAGAAAGTCCAATTTTAGACTTGGGTATTCCTACGGAAGCCAGAGTAAAAAACCCTGCAGTAAAAATAAGTATGGTAATGATAATCATAGTCATCAGAAAATTTATTTTATGGTAACTTGGAGCTCATTTTTGACCCAAAGGTTGGAGATGATAAAGTTGTAAAACAGTGGAGCATGGAACAAGCATTAGGGACGACAAATACTGAACCATTAAACACAATAATAGCAAAGGTAATAGTACGTAAGTACCCCTTTTGGGTGGAGTCTCTGTATAATATAGTCCCTCAGTCCATCATGGGGATTATATCCCAGGGATTGGCACCAGAGTTTGATAAAAGTCAAGTCTTCAAACAATGTATTAAGAACTTTTCAGTAAGGGATTATAATAGGTTAACACTCAAATTTTTGAACTCCCAAGAATTGGCCCCAAATATTGTTCAAAATAACAGCAGTCTATTCTATATACTATATTGATAGTATTTGACTGAAATTTGGATTGAGTTTGAAATGTGGAATTTTCAACACATTTAGTATCCATATGGATTTAGTAATGAAATTGTGAGTATTTGTTTACACAGACCATGCTTACTGGAATTGATCATAACTGGAAAGACTCAACATTTGCTACATGTGGACAACAATTAGACATATGGGATGATACCAGAGCAGATCCAATACGTACTTTTACATGGGGTGTCGATACTGTACATAGTGTAAAGTTTAACCCTGTGGAGGTAAGCTGTGCTTTCTTGGCTTGCTGTTCAAGCAAATGATATGTAATTTACCATTTCATAGCACAGAATTTATTGCAATTTTGTGCAAGCAAAGAAGATTGTGGGACAAAAATATCAGAAATACAAACTGGATAATTTGGCCAAAAATAAGTATAGTATTGAAAATTCTGGCATATGTGTGTAAAGTCTGATATACACGATGTCAAATTTTTAGGGCACAGCACCCCTTAGTTGAGAATAGGTCCAATTATTTTGAGTATGGCACCCCTATCATACCAACAAGTATTCTGTTCACATGATGATAGTCACTGCCCAGAATTGGGTTTGTGTGCCATGACAAGGTTGTAGTGTAAACCAGGCTTAAGATCAACTGAAGTTTAAGTCTGTCAAGGTTTCACTAGATGTGCTTCTGAATTCACCCTTATATAGCTACAAGAGATCCCCTGTCCTTGCTTGCTTGGCATTGTAAAGAGTTCTGGAAAACCACAGAGTCAACCATGCCAGAAAAGTTTTCCTACCCCACAAATTTCCTTTTTTGTGATTATTATTTTTTACTTTATCTCTGTTTACAGACAAACATACTTGCAAGTACAGCATCAGATAGAAGTGTTGTCCTATACGACACAAGAGGTTCTGCACCTCTTAGAAAACTTGTTATGGCAATGCGTTCTAATACAATTGCATGGAATCCTATGGAGGCTTATATCTTTACCGCCGCAAATGAGGACTCTAATTTATATACATATGACATGCGGCGGATGGACCAGGCTGTTAATGTACATATGGACCATGTGTCGGCAGTACTTGATGTGGACTATGCCCCTACTGGTCAAGAGTTTGTATCAGGAAGTTTTGATAAGACTATTAGAATATTCCCACGTGACAGTGGACATAGCAGGTGAATAAAATATTACTAATAATGATCCAAGGAAAATGGGTTTATATTCAAGATACATTTGTCATAGAGTTAAGAGTGCACGCCATATATCCGTGAAATAAAACTTAATATGTATTGTCTTATTGCACTATTATGTACAAACTAGTTGATATCACTGAAGCAGAACAGTGCAAATAACAATACCAAGGTATCTAGTGGTCTTTGTCTTTCTTTGTGTAGTTTATGCCTGAGTGAATTCTTAGTTATCGGATAACAAAATAGTTGATAACTAAATACTATTATGCACTAAATAGTTAGTAGTTGTTTCACAGATATATGGCGTTTGCAGTGTTTAATTGATGCCATTGTATTTAATATGTTTGAATCTGATTTTTATTGTTTGTTTAATAGAGAAGTGTACCACACTAAACGTATGCAGCGAGTCTTCTGTGTAAGGTTCAGTGCAGATTCTACATTTGTTTTGTCTGGCAGCGATGAAACAAATATAAGGTACGCAAAGTTTGTCATCATCGTCATCATCATCACTTACCGGTATACCATCATTGTTGTGTATGTTGTGGCAGGGGTGGCCAAACATTATCAAAAGTGGTGGGGAGCTAAGTTCTTGATATTGTGTGGCAGAGTTAGCTCTTTTTTAACCATTTTTGTACCAAAATTATCATTTATTGTGAAAAGTGCCCCCCGCCCCCCCAATCTGCGCTGCCAATGTGTGGTTAACTGTCACTCTTCTAACCATGGTCACTTGAATTTATCCAAAACAGGAGTCAGATTGTTTTTGGACAGTCAGATTGTTTTTGGAAAGTGATTATTATTCGAAATGCCCGTATTTTTTCGATTAATAATCGAGTTTGACGTGCCAAATTCATTCCGAGCACAGAACCGAAAACTGACAATTTTAATAGTTTATGATTTTATAGAAGAGCGCGCGAGGAACAAGGTCTCTGCTTTTACGCGTACGAAAGCAGAATCTTTCATAAAACTTTAATCCTTTGTTTTGTAAAATGTATTGTGAAGACTTTTACTTTTTTGACGTTCTCAAATATTTCTAATCACTTTGTTTTCTGGTGTCTTCAGAAGTTTTCCTGATCCTGGACTTGGAAAGCCAATTTGAAGTCAGTTCATTTTTTTGTTTACATATAATGACAGCCAATCATCAAGCGAGAAACGTTTTCTGTTTCTCCGCCCGCTTTTCTCCGCCCTCATTTGCATATTGATCAAGTACGCTTCAAAAATGCAATTTTGTTTATCAGTGTCGGTAGTTTTATAACTCACAAATCAAAAGTTATAAACTACAAAAGTTAAATTACACAAGTTTATAATAATCCGGAATTTTTTTCGCCTTAATTCACTTTCAAAAACAAACAAATATATTTTTTTTTCCTATTTTACGTTCTAGAAAATTTTCATTCACTTTGTCTTTGACTTCCAGGTTCTCTTGACTTGGAAAGCCAGTTTGAAGTCGACTCATTTTTTGACCAATCATGATGTGTTTAAGTAGAGACAGCCAATCACCATGCGAGAATTACTTTCTGTTTCTCCGCCCTCTTTTCTCCGCCCTAATTTGCATATTGATCAAGTACGATTCAAAAATGCATTTTTGTTTATCAGTGTTGGTAGCTTCACAAATCAAAAGTTATAAATTACACAAGTTTATAATTTTACGGAGTTTTGTTGGCGTGAATGTACAAAATCCTGAATTTTTAACTCAGAAGTTTAGAGACAAAAATGAAAATGTTTTGCTTTAGTTTAGAGAGTGCATATGCAAATGAGGGCGGAGAAAAGAGGGCGGAGAAACAGAAAGTAATTCTCGCATGGTGATTGGCTGTCTCTACTTAAACACACCATGATTGGTCAAAAAATGAGTCGACTTCAAATTGGCTTTCCAAGTCAAGAGAACCTGGAAGTCAAAGACAAAGTGAATGAAAATTTTCTAGAACGTAAAAGAGGAAAAAATATATTTGTTTGTTTTTGAAAGTGAATTCACACGAAAAAAACTCCAGATTATTATAAACTTGTGTAATTTAACTTGTGTAATTTATAGCTTTTGATTTGTGAGTTATAAAACTACTGACACTGATAAACAAAATGCATTTTTGAAGCGTACTTGATCAATATGCAAATGAGGTCGGAGAAAAGCGGGCGGAGAAACAGAAAACGTTTCTCGCTTGATGATTGTCTGTCATTATATGTAAACAAAAAAATGAGCTGACTTCAAATTGGCTTTCCAAGTCCAGAAAAACTTCTGAAGACAACCACAGCAACCAACCAGTAAACAAAGTGATTAGAAATTTTTGAGAACGTCAAAAAAAAGTAAAAATATTCATAATACATTTTGCAGAACAAAGAATTAAAGTTTTATGAAGATTCTGCTTTCGTACGCGTAAAAGCAGAATCTTCATATACGTATTTTTCGATTAATAAACGAATTTGGTGGCACGTCAAACTCGATTATTAATCGAAAAATACGGGCATTTCGATTAATAATCACTTTCCAAAAACAATCTGACTGTCCAAAAACAATCTGACTCCTGTTCCAAACACTTGTTATAACCCTGATTATTTCAGAAGTTACTACTGAAACATGTTTCTTCTAAAAGTTTGCAAACTGCTGTGAAATCCTGCTTTTGTAATGTAACGCACAACAATTTGCATAACAGTATGCATCAGGACTGCAGAGTGGTGGGGCTATATAAGAGACCAGTATGGGAAAAAGTGGTGGGGCTAAGATTGGAAAATATAAGAGACTAGTATGGGAAAAGGGAAAAAGTTGTGGGACTATAGCCCACCCTGTCCCTCCCCCTGCGCGGGCTCTGGCATACATTTGACAATAATGACCGACTAAACTTAATAGTGGTTTTTGTTATATATTTGACAGAATATGGAAAGCAAATGCTTCACAAAAACTTGGAACTGTGAGTACAATTTGTTGACATTCTGGTATATCTATAATCAATATCCTACATGTGGTAGAGAAATGTATGTGTATTTGAGATGATGTCCGTCCATCCATCCATCCATCTGTCCATCCCTCCATCCATCCATTCGTTCATCCATCCATCCATCCATCCATCCATCCATTCGTTCATCCATCCATCTGACCATTCCTCAATCCATTCCTCCATCCATCCATCCATCCATTCGTTCATCCATCCATCCATTCGTTCGTTCACTTTGAATGAATTTTACATTAGCTGGCACACAGAGAAAAAGCATCATTTGAGTACTCAGCAAAACTGAGAGAACGATTCAAACATCACCCAAGGATTAGAAGAATTCAAAGGTATGTGATTTATAATCCATCAAAAGCTGATAAAATTTAAATTTGTGATATTTTTTGAAAAGTATCTGTGTATGTAATCTATTTTTTATAGAATATTCGAAATAACGCACACGCTGATTGGCTAATATTTGAGATATAACGCGCACGCTGATTGGCTACCGTTTTTATTAGAGGACAGAGACATGGCTCGCACTAAAACGCGTGAAAGTATTTTATAAAAGCAATTTAAAACGATCACTTATGTCTCCGTATCGATATATAAATACTTGGAAGATGTATAGAGCACTCGTAAATCAAGAAAACCACTTGGCTACGCCTCACGTTCCTAGCTAAGCTTGCTTTTCTCTTGCTCTACATCTCTCATCGTGTTTATATCACAGTATAGAGACGCGCGCGCGTTTTATATTCTTTAAAGATTAAATTTTCTTTTCACCAGACATCGGCACGTACCCAGGGCTGTATATAAGGCTGCAATTGAGAAGAGAATCATGTCTGAATCACATAAACGAAAGTAAGTGTGCTTGTAACGTAACGTTACAAATTGTCTCTACGTTTCTGAGTAACGTAAACGAAAGTATTGGTAACGTTAACAAATCGCAGTTGTCTCTACGTGTCTGAGACACGTAAACGAAAGTAATGGTAACGTTAACAAATCGCAGTTGTCTCTACGTGTCTGAGTGACGTTAACAAATCGCATTGTCTTAACGTGTCTGAGACACGTAAACGAAAGTAATGGTAAAGTTAACAAATCGCAGTTGTCTCTACGCGTCTGAGTCACGTAAACGAGAGTAAGCGTACCTGTAACATTAACAAATCGCAGTTGTCTCTACGTCTCCGAGTAACGTTTACAAATCGCATGGCCTTTACGTGTCTCAGCCACGTAAACGAAAGTAATGGTAACGTTAACAAATCGCAGTTTTCTCTACGTGTCTGAGTCACGTAAACGAAAGTAAAGTGTACTTATGACGTTAAGAAACCGCAGTTGTCTCTACGAGTCGTCTGAGTACTAGTCACGTAAACGAAAATAAGTGTACTTATAACGTTAAGAAATCACAGTTTTTCCATTGTTGACAATGGTAACGCCAAAAAATGTTCAAAACTCGAGTGGAACAACGACTTTTTGATTTTGACTTTTTGTTTATTTACACACAAATAACGAGTGGCAGTGAGTTGTTTCATTGCAAAGTTTCTCGTCAGCACCGTTAGCTGAGCTCTTATTCACAATATTCAACCAGCTAGTTCGCGAGATTTTGCTCGAATGTTGTAAAATAAAAGATCCCCCAGGGCGTGGTCAGGATTTAAGGGAATGTAAATTTCGTCATGGGTACTATAATAGGACCATTTCTAAGTAAGAATTGATTACAGCTTATGTTCACCGTAAAAGAAGTTTGCACGAGAGAAAAAAATCCTTCTGTCTTTCAAGAATGAAACATATTTATGAATAAAAGATATTCAAAACAACGGTCGTAATAATCACACAGGGGCGTAGTCACAGAAATCTGTCATTTTTGCTCAAGTACACCTCCGGAACCTTCGACCCATAGGACTAGTCTGGGCCCTAAAGTCGCACAAAGTCGCCTTAAATCGGACAAAGTCGCCTTAAGCTGCTCAAAGTCGCTTTTAATCCCATCGACTCTTTGGCCAATTTTTGCTTAACTCGCCAAAGGTCGCTCTAACTTAGACTGAGTCGCCTTAAGTTGCACAAAAGTTTCGGCGACTTTTGGGCTCGGAGTAGGCCTCACTGTAATTAATATTGTTTCTTTTTTCTTCTTTTTGTTTCATCTTTTCTCCATTTATTTGTACAGTATATTTCCTTTGTCACGTGCGCGTAGTGATATTATCCTTGAAATAAACTCAATATCGTTGAAACGTAATATCAGGCTTTTAACAAGAGAGAGTAAAAACGCGTATCATCCACAGACAATTATTTTTTATAAGATTTAATTCAGGAACATGTTTGTTCATTGAAAGCAATATTTTCAACTGTAAATATCACGTATTGGGATGATTTCCTTAAAATAGAAGTATCGGGTGTTGTTTTTATTGTACCTATAAATATAGCAGTTTTTCGATACATTTGTATTTTCTTTCATAGTCGGATATCAATGTCTATGTCGTCTCCTGTTACCCAGAATTTACTACAAATGAGTAACCGTACGTGCCTTCCTGTTTATAGGGAAGAAAATCGAAGACTTCACAGCAAACCAGGAAGCGTCCCTCACACAGCAGAGAGAAAGAAACAAGTGGTTGCCGTTGTAAAGTGATATGTTTATTTTAAATTAATTCTTCTATGAAATATACGAGAGATCAGCTCTTTTAATTCTAAAAATTTGAATGTTTGATATTTATATTTTCTTTTGTGTTTTCTTACTACGTCGTTCTTCCCTTCCTTCCTTTAAGTCTCTTGCTCTCTCTCTTTTTCTCCCTCGCTCCTTTCTTCTTTCTTCTTTTTTCTTTGCTTAAATTTTGTCTATAGCTCACGTTCCCATTTCTGTTTCGTTCTTTATTTTTCTCCCTTTCCCGTTTTTGTCTGGCATTGTATTGATGTCCTTCTTCTTGGCTTTCCCACCTTAATTCTATTCATTCTTAAACTCTTTCAATTTCCCAGTTCTCCTTTCTTCTATCCTAACACAACCTCGCTTTTGGCTTCTTCCCACTTTCCCATTAACATTCTTCTTTTGCAGGATAACTGTAATGTTTTATAAAATAATTGGTATATAACTGATATATTATTGTTCTGATTCGCGTTGGCGTCCGTTCTCACCGTATTAAATTGATGTTGATTCGGAAAAGTATAGGAGAAAACAATAGAAATCGTAACTCCGTGATAGAGTCGTTTTCGTATGAGTGGGAAACTTACCGCGCCGTACCGTGACCGTGTCAGTGCCGTAATGTCTATAAAAACATTCGAAATTCCTGCTGTAACCGTATCGTATCGTAACCGTACAGTGTTCCCACTCATACGAAAACGACTCTATTTCCCATGAATATTTCGAAGACTTTTCGAGCAGGTGATTTATCCAGATTGGCGATAACTTATGTCACAGAATCTTACGCGCGCTGTGATTGGTTGAGCTATTTCGATATATGAAACAAATTCAAATTCCATTTTTGTTTGTACTCTAATAGAAGCCTTTCTCTATTTTGACGTCATCTGTGCATCTATTCAAGAAATAACATTACACGAGATCGTTGCAACAACGATTTTCCGTGTAACTATTACGCGGAAAGTTGTCCTCGTATAATATGGCTCTCAGGACGATTTCTGTGCAATCTTTGTATTGGCAACATGTTGCAGGTTTTTGAATCACCTTCAAGGCGGCGATACACGCTGCGATTTTTTCTCGCGCTGGCAATGCAATTAGATTTTGTTGCAGAGAAAAATTGCAGCATCTGTCATCACTCTGCAACATTCAGTACGAGCGTGCAATGTTTAAAATATTACAGAGAAAAGTTCAAACTTCTGAACTTTCTCCAATAAATTTTTTTTTGCGAGACATCGTTGCCGCCTATGTTGTCAGACATGCAATTTCGCAATTTCGCTCTCGCCACAAAATCCCTAAAATTGCATTGCAAGCGCGAGAAAAAATTGCAGCGTGTATCGCCGGCTTGGAACCAAACGAAACCTGATATCTGCTGAATCAAGCCAAACGTTACCCGATTTTTTTGCTTGTAATCTCACTTTTGTCGCCGAAGAAGTGTTTTTGGACGAGAATGATTGTTTGAAAACACAAACTAATTGGCATATATATTACTGTCGCGCGTTCGTATTTGAGTGGCGGGAAAAATGAATCTTGTTTTTTTTTCCTTCTTTTCTTTCGGTCAAGAGGGGGGTGTAAAAAAATGCTGATGTGAGTTGGGGGATTTGAAAAATGATATTGATTTTTTGAAAATCCTCTATACCTGGTATCCTGGTATACATTTTGAATGTAGCCAAGAGAGCATAAATTTATGCTCTCTTGATGTAGCCTAAGGCTAGTGGTCGTGTCCTTTCTGTTAGATTAGTCGCTGTAAGATGGCCTTTTCTGGTATTTTCTGTGTGTTGTGATACCAATTTCGTCATAACAGATCAACTCCTGGCTAAACCCATGCCAGATAATATTTCGAGGTCGTAAATCGAGTTACAATACAGATTAATGTAGGTATAGTCGAAAACATGGAATTTTATTTTGAAGGAAAAGAGCAGGCATATATCTCCAGTTACCAAATTTTCCTCCAGAAATGTCCACAGATAGAAAATGTGGCAAAAGTACTTCGCTCTCACCTACCAGCAGCATTGAGGAACGTAGCAAACCATTTTAATAGTCTAAATCACCCAAATGAAATCAAAGTCTTAAGTGTTGGTAGTGGACACGGAAAAATGGATATAGAAATATTGAAGATAGTTAATGATGAGATTCAAAGAAGAAAAGAAAAAAGTCCAGTTCATCTTCCCGACAAGATATTCAATCGCGCCATCGAACCCAACAAAGTCTCACTGATCCTCTACAAAGATGCCATCAAGAACCTACCAACAGAACTCGGTAATTCCAAGATAGTCTTTGACATTGGCGAGCCCAAAACATTTCAAGAGTATATGGAGGATCCAACACAACCAGTAGGGCAATTTGACATCGTGCATTTGATTCACAATCTGTACTTCTTGGACGTAGAAAAGACGTTGACCTACTGCTACGAGAAGGAGCTTGGCGAAACGGGAATCATGATAACCGCTATCGGTTTAGGTGAGGGTGATATTCTTCACTGTATACTGCAAAAGCATTTTGAGCTCGAAAGTCAAGTCGACGAAGATGTCTTTCGTCGTCCTCTAGGAATAGAAAATGAAGTTCTCAGTGTTGCCGAGAAGAATTCCTGGAAGTACCAAGAATACATTCAAGAGTATTTTATCGATGTAACAGATGTCTTTGATAAAAACTCTGAACAGGGAAATCTTCTACTAGATTTCTTGCTGCAAACTGTGAACTGTCGCGACATCGTCGACCAGAAAATCGTGGATGAATATCTAGATGTGATAAGAAAAAGATCTTATGTGAAAGATGGGAAGTATTTGTCTAAGCAAATAGACAGTATTGTTTTTATTTATAAGTAGCTTTATGGGAGTTGGCAATTTTGCAGCAGCATTTTACAGCTGACGAATTTCAATGTTCTGGCAATCGGGAAACGGGTGATTTAAATCAGTTATGTTGTCAAATGTTGCTTTGGATTATTTAGTATTTGCGATTATTTGAATAGAGTAAGCGTTATTAGGTGGTGGTAAGGGGATTGAGAGGGGCATTGGAGCGGCCTGCCATATTCACCCCAAAACCCTCGCCATCCGCTTGAGGATGAGAAATCTGATTGGCTTGAAATTACTTTGTCGTCATTTGAGCCGCGTGTTGACAGCAACACAAGATGTCAACGGTTCATGTCAAAGCTATTGGAAAAGCGTTGGAAACAGAAAAATCTCCTCACCTTTCTCCTCAATCCCTCTTCCTTTTTCCCGTTCCCCTAAACTGCTAGATAACAGGCTTATAATTAAGAGTGACACCGAGGCAAAACTTAACGACTGAGCATTCGCAAGACCACAAGCTTATTCGCGTCTTTATCACACGAATCCCAAGCAATATTTTAAGAATTTTGTTCTTTAGATTTTCCCGTATGATATCTTTGAGCTTAATTTTGAGCATTGGTGAAATCAGGAAAGTACTAGGTGAAAAAAGCAAGCAGCAGAATATACTACAATGTCTTTAATCTCATTTTTTGAGACTTAGTTTGGCTTTCTGTGGCTTGGGTTTGTTGTTTGTTTGACTGTCTAATGTTTTTATTGGCGAAGCGTTTGACAAGAAGCGCATGCGCAGTACATTTTTCCGTGTTGTCAAGTATATAGTTATTTGCACTTCGACTATAAACAAAGCATTTTCATATATATATATTTTTAATAAAAACCTTTTCATTAGTTTTATCTTGAAATATTTTAGAATACTCCATTTTTAACTCAAAATATCCTTCACTTAAGTTTTATCAAATAAGGGCAGCGGTGAAAAATAAAATGAGCATGCGCCAGTGAACGAGATGGCTCAGCGTGCGTATAAAATCATTTTAAAACTGAGATATTTGAAAATTTGGGGAATGAAAAATTGATAAAAATAGACAAAATATCTAGACAGAGCAATATCGTCATTTTCTTTTGGTTTATTTACACCAATTGGGTTCAATTTCTTCTTTGCAAGATTATTTTTGAGCTCATAAATTATGCATATCGGAAGATGTATCTTTCACAAAAAGGAGGCCATTTTATACCACTCCATACTACTGCTGTCATAATACAAATATTTTTGGTTATTGTTAAATGCGGCTGAGGTCGCACAAAATCAACACTGAAAATAATAAAGGGTAAAATTGATATTTTAGAGTGAAAATATCGGACTGATATTTTACATATGATTGACATTTATCTTTACCGCCAAGTGCATTTAAACATTTCTTCGAAATAAGCATTATTGGCATAGAAACTACGCTGAAGTATGAACCACTACTTGTACGAAGTGTTTCGGCTAAAGGCCCTGTTATGCACTGAAACTTTTATCTGAAACTTGTGTCGATCGCCGATGTGAGACGAATTTCATAAGGGGTGTTACACGCTGAAATTTCGTCCTGAAACTTGTTCAAGTTTCTAATGCAGGAGTAGAAAGCAGTCCTACTTTTCGTGAAACCGACCTGGGGAAAATTTCAGCTAAATGACCATGTTACACGGTGCAATGCCGGTTGTGAAACTTGTCTCGCAACGGCGATTGAGGCAAGTTTCAGAGGAAAGTTTCAGCGTGTAACAGCGCCTTAAGGCCTGTCAAATTTTCTATAAAATTTTCTTGACAATTATTTTTCCCGTGTAATTGAGAAAATTTGACCAAATTTCCTATCAAAAAAATGCATTTATAAGTATGGAGTTTATTCATGCAGACGATCGACCTTTATACGGGCAAATCCATTTGTCAAACATAGAAAATGCCTTGGTGTAGAACCTTGAGCCCAGAAGCGGTGTCTGATTTGCGGTTTATTTTTCGAGCCACGTGTGCCAATATTTGTAAGTGAATCAGTTATCTATACATCTATCAGGTGAATAAGAATAGGGATATCATTTTGACGCTAAGCGAACGAGAAAATTTGGGTTTCCGTTATCAGTAATTCGTAGTAGTGTTTGCTCTAGAGATCCAGATAAGGTATCGATATTATGATGATGTCATCAAAACCATCTACGTCCACATTGGCCTGATAAATTTGAAAATACATTTTTTATCGTTTTCTCTCCACACTAAAATGGCTTTTTTGAAAAACGTTCTTTAGTGAGATGAGAGGACCAAGCGTAGAAAAAAAATGCGTTTTTAAACTTTGAGCAGATTTCGTATGAGTGCATGTGAAACGGATCGCGCCGTGCCGTGACCGTATCAACACCGTGATGTCTATAAAAACACTCGAAATTCCAGCCGTAACCGTACCGTACCGAGATCGTGTCAGTGCCGTGATATTTGGAACGGTTTTCATAGAGTCGTTTTCGTATGAATGGGAAACTTATCGCGCCGTACCATGACCGTGTCAGTGCCTTAATGTCTACAAAAACATTCGAAATTCATACCGTAACCGTATCGTATCGTAACCGTACAGTGTTCCCGTGCAGTGACCGTGCCCTTTTCCCAGTCGTACGAAATCTGCTCTATGAAAACCGCTCTATAAAAGCATTCCAAATTCCTGCATGCCGTAACCGTACGGTAACCGTGGGGTGCCGTTTTCAAAGTCATACGAAATTTACTTCCTATTAATGTGGACATAGTCTCAGAGCTAGAACTTCGGAAATGAAACAATATAGTTCGACTATATAAATAAAAAACACAGATCCTTAATTACTAGAGCTTTACAGTTTATTCGTTACGAAATGACAAAAAAAAAATTGTCGGTACTTTTGGCTGTGCGGATTTTTGTTTCAGGAACGCGGAAGTTACTTTCACTCAGTTGTGACATTACAGACACTTATTTGCTAATTCAAAATAGGCTTTTAGAAGATCTTGGTATTGTCAGGGGAAAGTCATTTTCCACTGGTATTGTTAAAAGATTGGTATTGTTATTAAAATTTTAGATTTCTTTCTTTCTTTCTTTTTTCCTTCTTTCCTTCCTTCATTTCTTTCCTCCTTCCTTTCCTTTCCTTTCCTTTCCTTTCCTTCCTTCCTTCCTTCCTTCTTTCTTCCCTCCTTTTTTCTTCTTTCTTTCTTTCTTTCTCTCTCTCTTTCTTTGTCTCTTTCTTCCTCCCTTCCTTCCTTTCTTCCTTCTTTCCTTCATTTTCTTTCTTTCTTTCTTTCCCCAACCCTCTCCCCCACTCTTTTCATTTCATTTTTTTTATCTTTCATTTTTTATCTTGTCTTTTCCCTTTTCTTTTCCTTTTCTTTGTTTTCGTAATTTTGTAAATATGAACCGACCCGGTCTAAAGGCAGAGAAATCTCCAAAAACCTCAATCCATAAATCTCTTTAAAATTCAGTTGTCAAAAAAGGCTTTTGTTTACACGAATTAGATGTTCTTATGAGGATAAGTATTCCTTTCCACCCGGAAGCTAAAGTGAATACTAATCATCTTTGTTTTTGGCATTTGTTCGACGATAAAAGCGCACAGACTTGTGGCTCATACTCTTATTTTTTCAACTTCTGAAAGTAAGTCATTTCTTAAATTTGATTGAAGATATTTATTTTTGTTTTGTTTTTGCTTTTGCTTTGATGTGCAATTGAGAACTCCAATTCTTTCATCCGACCTTTTTGGGTGATGAAAATAATCTCGATTTAATATGGGATTTATTTTCTCCAACGAAACGTTTTTATTTGAATTCTTAGATGCTTAAAGACTATCGTATAACTTTGCGAAATTTCTTTCCATGGAGTCTTTCAAAGAGGAATATAATACCCAAATTTCTTTTTGCATTTTGCTCACTTTTTATACATCATTTCTTTATTACACTGAAGCCTTTGGTTAATAGTGTATTGAAAGCTCAAAAGGCTAAGTTTTACCTTGAGGCAAATGCATACCAATTCAATAAAATAACCTACTTCAGTTCTGACATAACCTTCACAGTAAGGCCACGTCTTCATGAACACGGTTTTTTCTTGACACGTTTTCCTCAACAAGGAAATATTGACATTTTTTTGTCTTCTACACGACATCTCGTTCATATACGACTTAATTACTCCAGTGTGTCATTCAAGATTTCGATGTTTTTTTCGGTTGTATTGTATTAGACATGAATTCTCTCACTTATGTGAATATAAACTCTCTTCTCGATTTGACGTAAATATACGTGTATAATGTAAATTTGACGTCCTTTCGCGGGCGTAATCCCGCGTCAGAGTACACTCGACTAAACGTCTCCTAAGAAACTCAAAGGGCTTTAATGTATTGTATAACCGTTTGTAAAATCTTAATGCCATTGCATTAGACGTTCCGGCGTTAATACGAGATAGTAAAATCTTTATTGTGCATCAGAGGCTCTTTAGAATCCTTACTTTTACTACTTCAAAAGGCTTTGAAAATTCAGGTTGAACCGCGCGTCACCATAATCAACACAGGTAACCCAACTTGTTTCTGTGGCTATAGACTGCTCATAACAATATACAAACGCTAAGACGTTTTGAAAACTTTGTAATTATGAACAGACTTTTATGTAGCTTTTTCATGTATAATTGTCTCAATCTGGTTATTTTGACACAGAGTCCTTGGATTTTACTACTTTGTTCGGGTTTCCTGTGTATGACGTCATTGTCATCGAACGTGACGTTCGTGATTTCTTTCTTTCGTCATTTTTTATGCTATTTAACGATAAGCTTTATCAATCCCCGAAACTTTGTTACTTCCGTGAGTAGGCAATCACTTAATAAACTCCGCCAGACATTTGGACGACATTTGAAAGACTCTTTCTCTACCGGAATCTTTTTCCTGATTGATTTTTCAATCCCAACAACTTTCTTTGAAGTTATTGGCATTTTTTCGCTGACCTTGGCACCGTGACCATCTTTCCGTCACCGGCGGCGATTATAGAATCCATATAACAAACACAGCTTTAAACAAATTAAGAATTTATCTCTTCTAATCCCACGCTCGTCTCTTGAAATTGTTGGTACATGTCTAGTTGAAGACGACTTTAAACACAGGGTTAGTCGATAAGTTACTACGTGAGGTTCGAAAAGTTAGTCATCGTGATACTTTGTGTATTTTAACAACTATTATGAAATCTAATTCTCGTTATTACATGATGATCAATTAGATGGACTTTTAATTACGGAATCATTTTTCATTCAATGAAAATGGATAAAGTTGAGTGAGATTGTGACGGACTGTCAATGGTTTGGCTGAGCAATGGAGTTCTTGACGAGTTCGTGCCAGTGAAATAGAAAGGAAGAAAAACTGGACCAAGATATTCAGGTCAGTCTCAAGACAATTTATTACTAAGACGTGATCAACGTAACCAAACTACCTTTCGTTCGCGCGCCGCAGATTTCCCGCCAAAAATATAACCTTTAACCCGACGAACCATTTTGCCGCAAAAATCAGAATGCGCGCGCTTTTTGAGACATACTTTTAAACTAGCTCTTATACTAAACTCTATAGTTTTAACTTCAATTTTACTGCTTTGTTTGTCCTTCCTTTTGTTTGATTGTTTTTGTTTTGAATTTTTATTCCAACTCTAAACTGTCACGAGTAAAGCCTTCTAATTTTCAAATTCCTAAGAAGAAGAATTATTTCAGAATGGCAAGTTAGCAAGTATTCTGGCACCGTTGATCGTTCGGCTGAGTAGCAACATAATACAACAGCTAGTTAGTACTACAGCAGTTTTCGTCGGTATATGAGTTGGAGACGGACTGGCACGCCGTGCTGTGACCATGTCAGCTGTGCCGTGACCGCGCCTGTTTTACAGTCATGCGAAAGTTACTCTATATTTGGAGGAGGGCAACTGAGAAAGGAAGTTAGCCACAAACAAAGCCGATTCAATTAATACTTTTTCTCGGGAAAAATTACCGCTTTCGATCGTTTTAGCACGGCCGACTCGTTAACGGTTGTTAATTACTTGCGCTGCTTCATGGGAAGGATAAAGTGGCGCCATTTTCATCGCTTTCCCAGATTCCACTGCAAACGTAAGTGCACTTCGATTACCATAATTTGGTGCATGGAAAATTGGTCGGCTTAAGCGTGGTTTCTGAGTACTCGTTTACAGCGGATTAATTTGGACTGCGCAAATTTAATTTACAGGTAAAATGTCGTTTTATAGAGGATGGTCGAGTTATGAAGTGTTTTGTTTCTGGTGTAATCATAGATTTCTCAGGACTTTATACATGCAGTACAAAAAATCGTTTAATCTACGAGACAATTAAAACCGGCATGTATCTCGACCAAAGATCAAAGTTGAGTTCTAACCCTGTTCTTTTGAAGGTAAATCCTGGTTTTCTCGAGTGACAGAAGCAGAAGTGAATGCAACGGAGACTCGGTATTGTATTTCTCACATATAGGTGTGTGGAAAGAAAATGAGGAGTGCGTTTCTGAGTCTGTGTGTGTTGCTTCTGGTTTTGCTCCGTCGCTCGTGAAAACTAGGCGCCTATGTTGTCGGAGTAAATCTTTTGGTTTCTTTTTCCTTTCCTGTTTTTTTTTAGGGATACTAAAAACAAATTTGAAATGGTGTCTGGGATTTTTAATATGGACAGGATCTCTTTGAAAACACAGTATTTGTTGTGGTGAAATCCAGTAATTTTTCTTCATTAATGCAAGGATGTATTTTGTGTGGACAAACGCGCCAACTGGCGGCAAAATTACCAAAGATCAACATCACGTTAGCTTATTCTTTGTACAAATATTCATTAAATCAAACTTTCTTATCATTTACAGATAAAGTCAAAAGTATAAAATTGGAAGCAAATTTGCTTATTTATCCGGCTTTAGACAATGCAAAACGTCCGATCTAGCGTGACAGAAATTGAGTCGCAATTAGTCAAAGCCAAACATCGGAAATACACTTTTTGGGGGAATTACGTTTCTTCAGAATATAAACAAATGGAAAACGAACAGCTTGTATATGATAAGATTTAGCTTTTAAAGAACCCCCCATGTCGATGAGAAAATTTGACCAAATAACAAATCATTTATTTGCTGGACAGCTGGCATGCTAACCAGTTTAAAAGGAAAAGAAAATTTGTCGGCCTAGAAAATTTGTCAAATCGGCTTTAGTATAGTCAGTCCCAGAACGTGAGCCAAAGATTTCACATGGTCGGTCAAGATGACCATATTTGGATATATACTTTTTGGTGATTCATTGTCTGAAAACAAGTGCTGGCACTTAACGATGAAAAACTGTGCCAAATGAAATTTGTTTGGCCGTTTACTAGCAACAAATCCGTTTGTCACAGAATATTTACCATGGAAAATTTGCTCATTTAGATGGGACTTCACTTTTTTGGCCAGTAATGGCATGACGTTTTGCCAAAACTGACCATGTAGTCGAGTTGTCGAGTTTAATATCATAACAATTAAAAGGACAAAGGAACTTTAGCAGTCAGACGAAGTCCTTAACTCATAACATCATTCTTATGGCTGCAGATCTAGAATCTTCGGTTTTGAAAAAGATAAAAACAAATCTCGACAGAGTCTTCAGGGACGGATCCAGAGATTTTGGAAAGAGGGCGCGCGTTCGACATTGGTTTAAAAAAGGTATTAAAAATAGGCCATGTGCCCTAACAGGTCACGTGACCCTATCTCCCCTAAATCAAGCAGTACCATCAAAATGAACTCCAGAAATAGAAAGAGCACTTCGATATTAGTAAAAGTGCAAAGTTTCGGTTTATAAGATGAATAAGAGAAAAAACGACAGCAAATTTAAGATTGGATATTTTCTTAAGATTCGTTCGAAAAAACACGTTGGATGACATGAGCTTGCCATCCAACGCGTTTTTCCGAACGAATCTTAAGAAAATATCAAATCTTAAATTTACTGAAGTGCATATGGCCTATTTATTCGAATTTCCAAAAGGGAGCGTGCGACATTGATTTCGAAAGAGGTATTAAAAAAGGTATTCGGGTTTCCCAAAGGGGGGCGTGCGACCTTTCACCCCACCCTAAATCCGCCCATGGCCGGTCTTAAGCGTTTCTTTTAGAAACCAGCAATGAAACCCACTTTGGCTATGCACGTACGCACTTTGGACTGATGAACTTGCAACCCCTTTTTTTATTTTGGCTTCGGTTAGGTCTCTACGGCGTCAACACTAAAATGGGATTTTTCTTTTTTTCAAGAAAGCTCAGTTGCAGTGTGGACAGTGAAAACGGTGTAGGGAGGGGAGGAGGGGGGAGGAATTCATTCAGATAGGTGTTGAGACGGCTGTCAATAATTGGCTCCGATTAATGAAAAATCCACAAAGGTCTAAAACATCATTATGAATTATAAGTGATAGTTTTTTGGCATTGTGCTTAATTGCACAGAATTATTGAACAGTTAATTCATGTGAAACAACAGCTGTTTTGCTAAATGCACTCAAGGCAAATAAAAACAATTTCCTTCACTGTAAACCTTCAAGTTTTGAACTAGAACCACTGAGAATAGATGCAGCTTTTCTACTTTGGAATCACTTGCGAGGCGGCGCTAGAATTGCTCACTGTGAAACCTAGAGTTCGTGATCACAGGATAGCAGTTCTGAAGAGACGCTCTAAGTTTTTCTAGACTGGTGGTGGTTCTTTCTTAATTCCATGATTATCAGGTACAGAATGAATTGAATCATGAATCATGCAAGTATCTTTGTGTCGTTCATTTAGTATTGAATCTACAGTAGAATCCAATGCAAAACATATTTTTTAGCTGTAAGGTTATATTCTAGCTACATTCGCACTTATTCGGATAAAATTCGAAAATGCATACTTTTTTGCAACGGTTGGGCCGCTTCCTTTCACGATAAAACGGGGTTTTCTTTTCTTTTCTCTAGAAAACCATTTCAGTGTCTAAAATAGAAAAATGATGCACTTGAAATTCATCCGGATTTGTTTGGATTTAGCATGATTAAATTAGCTCATTCAGCTTACACGCTATCTCACTGAAAAAATACTGAAATATTTTGTGGCTCCAGTTGGCGAATAAACTAGGTTTTTGATGAGTTTTTAGCTATTTTACTTTGCGTTTTGGATAAAAGCTCAAACGAATAGTCCATAATAGTAAAAACTGGAAACCAAACAACGCCTTTTGAAACATCTAGATCTATTTCCTACAGGAGAAGCCATTAGCACTGTACTCTCATAATACCATGGCTAACCCCTCGCAAAAATATTCAGTTCCGCTTAAAATACTTAACTGGTGAGGTCTCGACACATGAGCAAATATTGAAGACTTTCTTGCTTTTGAGGAATTTAGCTTTACTAATTTCGAGTTTAATTAGTCTGTTTTTGTTTTGCTTTTGTTTTGATATTTTTTTAGTTGAATTTAATTCATTAGAATATTTTATCAGCTCAAGCTGTGTGCGTTTATAATGTGCAAGCGGTTTTTATGATTGACTTTATCAGTTTTGTATATTTTGTTTTGCCTTGATGTTAGTTTAAATCGCCGTATCTGAATCTCTACGGAAGTTCAGTTATGAGATGAAAATATGAATACAGATGCACGTGCACAGAATCCAACACAGGAAGCCCAAATTCAATTTTGCATGCTCTTTCGGGGTAACTATGGATCTGAACATAAGGCGAATTTACTTGTCATTGAAGAATGTTTTTGAATAAATAGCGCTTCTGTAGTTGAGTATATCCTAGGGTATTTTTCTTGGTTGTTTTTATACGCAAATTATCGGCGAACATCATCTATATTTTGTTATGGCGATGCTACTCACAATTAACTAAATTGAAGATTTTTAAAAAGTATCATATGCATTGTTCTCGAAACGATTCGCACAAAAAGTCTCCCGTCATTTATCTTTATATTTTTGTGTGAATTATCAAAACAAAAGTCGATTTCAGTAATGGATGAACACTAGCAGTTCTCTCTAGAAATATCCATTAGTTTCCGAGCAATTTGTTGTCATGGTAATAATTGGTCAGGAACAGCCGATATTGATAAAATATCTCACGGCGTTTATTGCAAGGTGTTAGTAAAACTCTTCTTCCTTCAGCTCATTTAGAAACTTTTGTTCTCAAATATAAAATGGTAACATGCTTTTGAGAATGAAATTACCGGACACAAGCAGATATAATCAAGGAGAAAAAAACTTTTTACTGAGTTTGACTATTGTCTTTTGCAAGTAGTAAGAGGATAATTTAATGTGCAGAATATAATAGACGGCTTTTGTTTACTTTTTCCCTTTTTTTTTCTTTTCTTTCTTTGTTTGTTTTGTTGTTGTGTTTACATTTTGCTATGATTTACATTTTTAGTAAACATTTATCCCCTCTCCCACCCCCTTTGGACGAGTGCAGATCTGTACTGGATGATTTTTGATTTTTGATTTTTTTGTCCCTATATTTAGCTAGACTTCCATCTTTTTATCCCGCTAGAATATAGTATATCTGTATCTCAGTGTAGATATCTTGTTAAAAGAAATTGCGGTCTGGCTCAAGCATTTATTTATAATTGATCAAAGGGATCGCTGCACGGAAGAACAACTGACGCAAAGCAACTCTTGACAGCGAAGCACCCCCCAAAAAATCAAAGATATACAAGTCGAAGATTAAACGATCTACTTAGCCATTTGGGAATTCCTATAAGCCGGATACTTAAAGCTACTTAGGATTTTAAAAGACTTATATTTCATACTGCTAAACGATAGTTTGTTCACATGAAAAAAAATACTCGCTTCTTGTTTATCAAATTTGCTCGTCCTACCTCCCCTGGGGATCTGTGTGGATCCTCACCTGGTCATTCATTGTGCAAGACGAAGCACGAAGGAGAACATGCTGAACTTTATTTTCGATTTTACTGTAGTTTTACGATTCAAGAGTTTGACAAAAGAGTCGAGGAGGTGTGATATCCTTTCTTTGATGCTTTGGTAAGTAAAGATTTATTAAGATAACCGTGTGAAAGGAGCGTACAGGTGCTTTTGTGCTGAGTTCATCTCGAGTTAGATATATTTGTCAACTTTGAATTCAACATCTCACAAATGAACTAACGCTAAGTTGTGACTTATTTAAGCTTAAAAAACGTTTTAATTTTAATTCCAACGACTTTATGTACGTCATAGAATTGAAAAATATGATTTTTTGTCTACGAGAAAGAAGAGAGCTTTTATTAAGTGAAGAATAGAAATATCATTTCAGGTCTAAGCAAAAGCGAAACCACATTTTTAGGGAAGCTCGCAACTTAAAAGTCAAACACTCTATTGATTTTACATCTTGATAAAACAGTAAATAAGATGGTTCAACAAAGTTTTACAACAAAAAATCTGATAATTTTAAGCGGTAAATGCAATGCACTCTTGTGATATACTTAAGTCAAAATTAATGTTGAATGTTCTGTTCCTTTTAGATTGCTTGGTGAGAAAAAAAAAGCCAAATTAAGAAGACAAGAAGACGGCACAAGAATCGGCTCAAGACAAATTGATTTCACTGATTGAGTCTGACAGGGTTTTCAATTTTGGGATAAAATGGTGAAATTAGGTGTTATTGCTGCTGTTTTTCTATGTGGAATGGTATATTGTCTTCATGCAGAGAAATCAGCCTTCAGGTCTGGCAAAATCATGGTCGGAGCTTTACTGCCTATCACCAAGGGACAAAATTGTCAAATCCTGGAACCTCGAACTATTCAACTAGTCGAGACATTTATCTACGAAATGAAAACAATTACTTCAAAGCTGGAAGCTCAAACAAATCTGACTATTGGATATGATATTAAGAACACATGTTCGAATTCAAACACGGCCATTAAAGAAGCTTTGAGGTTCGCTTCCGGAGTAAACCTAAATTCAACATGTAGAGGAGATTGTCATCAAAATAAAATAGTCGCAGTTTTAGGGCCTCAAATCTTAGAAAATGTGGCTCTCACTGCAGGAATACTGAGTCTTCATAACATCCCTCAGGTAAGAAATTCCCAAAGGGAAAATTTCTATTTTTGATTATGATAAATTTAACTTTTTCAATATTTTGACACTATGGTCCACGAAAAACTAAAACTTTCCTTTTTAATGATATTCCTCTCATAAGCCTGTTTACAATGATTTTCGAAGCATATATCTTTATCTTGTAAAGTTGTAATATAAATGCTTTTTTCTCAGTAATCTTGAGAACGAAAATTCGAACTTTGAAGGTTTTTTTTGGAGGGGGAGGGGGGGAGGGGGGTTCAGCGGTCGAGTTTTTTTAGGACCTTTCTTTCAGAAGTGTAGCGACTTCAAACCATTCCAGAAAAGAAAGGCCTGAAATCAGACCAAAGATTATTTCCATTATAAATGCCTTATTTACAAAAAGACTACGCTTACCTGAAAAAGAAGAACATGCAAATAAGCTCGCACTTTGCTAGGGAGCGCCTCAATATTGATGTTTATTCTATTTTGATTCATGATAAAATGGTCGTTCTGATCGAGAGTTTTAATGGTATTTGTAATGCTATTGAACTAGAAAGCACATAGCATTTTAATATTAGACTAGTCGTTGAGTGACATTTGAATAAGATTAGTTCATAATCTAGACACATCAAAAAACACATCGGATTTGGATAAATGCAGGATTTCTCCGGATCGAACTAAATGTTGAAAATCTCACGAATTTCTTAATTTCCACTGAATGCGATTACATGGAATTTTAACTTTTTGGCGAAAAAGTCACATTGTAACTCACTATAATTTCGCGATTCTACGGTGACCAACTTTTGCAAAACAGTTTTTTGTTAGCTGTTCACGAATACACAATGAATAGTTATGCCCTATCTTGAATTCGATGTCATTTTGACGACCGTAGCAAAGTGTTGGTTTGAAGTAAAAGGCGGCAGTAATAATGAGACTCTTGATGAGGACCAAGAAATTGTAGATGATTGAACTTCATGACCAATTTGTTAGCGTTGTATTGGCAATATCAGTCACTAAATTTTCACGTCATTTTGTGTTCTCGACATTTTTTTAGCGACCTTTTTAAAATCGCGAAATTAATTATAAAGTGTCGCGAAAATTTCAGGTACATGATAAGTTAGCTAACTTTGCAGGAAAGTAGATAGTTGGATTGATGGATGGAATGGAATGGAAAGAGAATTTGATTGACAAGTGAATGAATACTCGGTGCTTCTAAATGAATGAAAGAATCAGTTATTAAAAAAATGAAAAATTGAAAAAGCAGGATCGACGGACGGAAGGCTGAGGTCACGATTGAAGACTGAACGATAAAAAATAAACGTTTAAAATTGATGATAATGCTCCTTGATCTTAAACGATATTTCACTTAATATTTACTCAAGAACAAAAGTCAACCGCACTTATTTAGATAAACAGGGAAAAAATTTTCATTTGTTTTCATAAAAGTACCTTTTTGAGTATTATTTATACCAAATTGAGAATAATCCCGACTTCACTAACAACAAAGAATCCTCATTAATATGTCCTTTAATTATCGTCTTGTGCCTTCTCATCTAAGGATCTAAATTGATGAAAAACAACAATACTTTTTATGTCTTTAAAAAGATATTAAAAGCCGGAAAGAAAGCTTAAATATTAAATTTCGTTTTCAAAAGCAACATGGACACGTTTGTAACTCGTAACTAGTTCTTATCCGCCAAAGGTTCTTATAATCCATATTGTTAAACTCCTAGTTTATTTACTCAGGCCTGATTTTGCTGATACTTAGGGTTTAGAATCTAATACGCAGCGAATATTATTTAAAGCAAATTTATTTTAGGAATTTCTATTTTTATTTCTTTTTTTTCAAAGCAATTGATGTAGGCGAGAGCCCGGCCGTGATCGTAGCCATGTATTCTCTTTGATTATGATAAAAATAGTTTTGAATTTGCCTCGGGTGTTGTGGAACTTCAAATTCATTTCTCCATTAGTTATTTCTATTCCTTAAGCTGTAAACTAAGACAAAAAACGTTTTTGTCTTTGCGGGGCGTAAATAAAAGAAATAAATGATCCAGACTATTGAAGTATGCTTGGAAAATTTCCGATAGATTTTCACTCCACATGCCTGTGATTAAATGGAGAGAGAGCGGTTTCGAACAAGGAGAGTCTAGAAGAGAAAAATGTGAGACATGGTAATTTATTTCAAAACATGGATATCGATATAAATGGACTCTTGCTGTGCGAAAAAAAGAAAAGAAGAGAAAAGAAAAAAATGAGTCGATGAATAGAAGAACGAATAGGATACAATATAAGAATTGAAAAGAAGATCGATTAAATAAATAAACAAATAAATGAATACATTATAAATAGATGAATGAATGAATAAATAAATAAATAAATGAATACATTATAAATGAATGAATAAAATAAATAGATAAATAAATAAATGAATACATTATAAATAGATGAATGAATGAATAAATAAATAGATAAATAAATATATGAATACATTATAAATAGATGAATGAATGAATAAACAAATAAATGAATACATTATAAACAGATGAATGAATGAATAAATAAATAAATACATTATAAATAGATAAATAAATAAATGAATACATTATAAATAGATAAATAAATAAATGAATACATTATAAATAGATAAATGAATAGTAAATACATTATAAATAGATAAATGAATGAATAAATAAATAGATAAATAAATAAATGAATACATTATAAATAGATGAATGAATGAATAAATAAATAAATAAATAAATACATTATAAATAGATAAATGAATGAATAAATAAATAGATAAATAAATAAATAAATGAATACATTATAAATAGATAAATGAATGATTGAATAAATAAATATACTGATAAATAAATAAATACATTCATTATAAATAGATAAATGAATGAATGAATACATTATGAATAGATAAATGAATGAATGAATGAATGAATATATAAATAGATAAACAAATAAATGAATGAATAAATAAATAAATGAAGTCAAAATGAAAAAATCGCCTACATAGGATCCAGAGAGGGAATCCAATAATGATTTTGTTTACACATTGAAATGCAATAAGTACTGAGTCGCATGGAAGTAGGGTAAAATAGTTTATGGTAAACAAACTGCTGGTGAAAAGAAAGTACCCAGGAGTATTATCAGAAGACATCGTGGGTGCTTACCATTTAAACCAATCCATCTGGTTGGAAATCCTCACTTCTTTCAACCAAAAAGAGCGGAAGATTTGACTTTCGACAAATGGTGCCGCGTACCGTAAAGAACCAAAAATAGGGGAAAAGTGGATTACCACAATAGTCCCCTTCACAGTTCCCTGCGCCATCTTGAAAGGTAGCCGTGCCTTTGCATCGAAACGAGACAAAAGGTGAGCTTGCAATGATAGAGACCTGTGAACAATTGTCCTAGGTGTTAAAAAGGTATCTATCATTGCACGCTCATCGTTCGTTTAGGCATAGGAACCTTTCAAGATGGCGCAGAGAACTGTGAAGGGGACTATTAGAAGACCGACTTTAATTTGCGGTCATACCATTTGTTTTTCCTTCAATTTCCGGGTTTTTCCAGGTAATGGTAAGCATCTCATGCCATACTTCTAAACGGACAGCTTTGACAGAGAGGTGACTGGTACAGACCACGTGATCGACGTGACATATTCGCACGTCACGTAAATTGCGCGTGCCCGGATCATGGAAAATGAATTTTTCTTTGTCATGTCACGAAATCTAAAAATGCTTGATCACGTGGCGTCGTGACAGTGGGCCTGCACTTGCTCGGGACATGGTTTCTTATTGGTTTGATCTGTTGTTATTTTTTGTCAGTTGTTTGTTTAGATTCTACGGTATTATTATTTCATTTCCGAGTATGTTTCACCTGCCACATACAAAGGATTTAGAACCAGGCTACATGCTAAAACTTTTGTCTTGTTACGAATGACTGAGCTTTATGCACGTAGCCTCGTCTTGATACTTTTGTTTGTGACAAGTGAGGTGTATCTCGGAATTAGTCGACCATTGGAAGACATATTTCGAGGCAGTGTGACCAATCAACTGCACACGTCCCTTTTTTAAAATAAAACTGACGATTTGTTTTTCTTTTCAAGGTGATCTTCACAGGCAAGACACGGTTGCATAGCAACGCAGCTCTGTATAGCTCTCTAACAAGCGTTGTGCCGTCCGTCACTGATTGTGTATCAGCCCTAACCATGCTTATAGCGTATTTTGGTTGGAAAACGGTCAATGTTTTGGGATTTAACGACATGTATGGACGAGAAATGACTTCATTGCTTACTCAAAATCTCCGTGCTCATAATATTTGTATCTCAACGGAAAAACTCTTCGAAACAAATTCGAATATACAAATCCAAGACGTAATAGTATCATTGAGATCTAAGCCCCAGGTTACTGTAACTGTCTTGGTCGCGCGGCCTGATATGGCCGCGAAGGTACTGGACGAAGCTCGACGTCAAAACCTTACTGGGCATGTGTGGATTGGGAGCGAGAGTTTGACTGCTGACAATGTTTTTTTATCGAAATATATAGATGTCCTAGGAGGTATGTTGGGTATTGGATATTCTAGAAGTGAAGATAAAGAACTTCTTCGCCGTATAGAACAGGAAACACTTGGTTTAAGCTATGCTGATTGGTTGAAACGACTGTATGGAACTAACGTCACTTCCGGTTTTTACAAACATGTGATACAGTCACGTGATTTGCAATTAGATAAAACCAAATTCGTCCAGAGTGCAGTACAAATGATAGGGAGTGCACTTGAAGATACCTTGAGAAATATTTCATTGGCGGGCAATACGCTTGATTTAGCCCAATTAAGGACAGAAATGAACGAAGCAATACCTAAGTATATAAAACGACAAATCAAGCACTCCGAGTTTGTTATTTTAAACTATCAAAGATCATCATTTGGGCAATTTAAATTCAATACCGTTGGGAGGTGGCGAAAGACTGGATCAAGGAAAGGTCACATCATCGTCGACCAACGCGCTATTCAATGGCCTGGGACTGATAAGCATTTAGTACCTTTCTCGGGATCCATGAAACCGTGTGGTCCTGGTACATACGTTAAAACAGGGCCAATCAACTGCGGTTGGATATGTGCTCAATGTCCGGTTGGAACGTACTCAAAAAATTACTCCTCCCCGGTATGTCGACGATGCCCGATAGGTCAAATCCCGGATCAACTCCAAACGCGATGTCTAGTCGCGGAAGAAGAATATGTAAGACCTTTTGATGTATACGGTATTATCATCTTATCGGCTAGTGTCCTGGGGTTCACGGTAACTGGTGTCGTCCTGGGGATTTTTCTGAAGTATCAAAACACCCCGGTGATCAAAGCTTCGAACATTGGCTTCTGTTTATTCGCTCTGGCTTTGTTATTAGTCTGGTTTCTTTCGTCCATTTTGTTTCTACTTCAGCCTAAAGACTGGATATGTAAGTTACGCACAGTCGTTATTCCTCTACTCTATACTTCAGTTAGCGCCCTTCTCCTTACCAAGACCAAGAGACTCATTACAATCTTCTCAGCTCTAAAACGAAACCGTTTTCTTAGTAACTATTGGTACAGCTTTGTTGCGTGCTCAATCGTTCTTGTCCAAGTTATATTCTCGGCTGTGTACTTAGTGTTTTTCCCTCCTGGGTTAGTAGAAATGGATCATCAAGGCCTGGCAGTGTCAACACATTGTTCAAGAAATCTAAGCCTGGAAATTGCATCGTTTAGTTACAATTGTCTACTTGCATTTATGTGCGCACTGTTCGCCTTCAAATCTAGGAGACTTCCAGAGACGTACTCCGAAGCCAAGCACATCTGTCTTGCTATGCTCACATACTTAATCTCTTGGATGATTTACTTCTTCGGTTACTACGGGATACCGCATGGGAAACTTAAAGCCGCTGTACCCAGTTTTGGAATGATCCTGGGCGCGTATGCTGTCCTACTTTTCATCTTCGTTCCCAAAATACGTGTGATTTTATTTCTTCCAGAGAAAAACACAAAATCTGCAGCGCTAGCTGCAACTCGTAAGTACTCTGTCGATGTAGCGTTCGGCATTCAAATGAGTATGTACTCTAGGGCTTGTGAGAGACGGCATACATTAGCTGCTTTGCCTGCATATCACGAAACGGCAAATCCCCCGTCGTTAATATCAACTCCCGATAAGAATTGCAACTCACTAGGATCGAAGCTCTCACCTGAGAGTTTAGTAGAACCAATCAAAGAAGACGAAGAAGAAACTATGAATATGAATCGTACATATTCTTTGGATGACGTCAAAGGGGTCAATAACAATTCCACGAAAAACCGTGGTATCCTAACAAATGGATTACCTTGAGAATCGTTTATTTTATTGATTGATGGATACTACAATGGGCCAAATAATTCAACTGCTTGTTGACCGTAGCTACCATTAGTACGTCTTTAGAGTTTAGACACAAATCGTTAGAAGCGTCACGTCTTTATTGTTCAGAGAAATAAACTCGTTAAATCAGACCAATTTACATAGACCATGCAATACATTATGTTGCTGCATCTCGCGTAAAAACAAGGGCCGGATTAGAAATCGAAATGGATCGCTTTTCGTTTGGTTATGATTGAGATGATGATGACGATGACGATGATGATGACGACGATGATGATGACGATGATGATGATGATGATGATGACGATGATGATGATGATGATGACTGATGATGATGATGTGACTGAATGATGATTTGATGATGATAGATGATGTATGATGATGATGATGCCTGATAGATGATGATGATGATGATGATGATGATGATGATGATGATGATGATGATGATGATGATGATGATGATGATGATGATGATGATGATGATGATGATGATGATGATGATGATGATGATGATGATGATGATGATGATGATGATGATGATGATGATGATGATGATGACGATGATGATGATGATGATGATGATGATGATGATGATGATGATGATGATGATGATGATGATGATGATGATGATGATGATGATGATGATGATGATGATGATGATGATGATGATGATGATGATGATGATGATGATGATGATGATGATGATGATGATGATGATGATGGTGGTGATGATGATGATGATGACGATGATGATGATGATGATGATGATAGCAATAGATATTTATTGGATAAGGTTTTGGTAATATTCCGGAAGTATCAACGTTGTTCATAATCAATGTACTTATAACATTTTCCGAGATATTGATCATTTCGGATTTCATCAAAACCGAATTCAATGTAATTTTTTAGAACACTTGATACTAATCTCGCGATCTGATTGGTTGATTAGAGTGTGTCAATGAGAGGACAGACACACTGCTGACGCGTTTCAGCGCGCGCGCTCGTTCTGTTGCCCCGTTTGAAAAGGTTTTTTTTACTTTTATCTCAAATAACTGTTGTAAAAAACGAATTCAATATAATTTATATTATACATTGTCCGAGTGAAAATGAAAATGACAGCACTGTAGTAACCTACAGACAACAAACAGTCCGTTGACCAATACCTACAGTTAACCACAAGACGATTGAACGATCGCTGGCACGCACTGATAGAATTATCTGTATAAGCTCTCGACCAATGAGAAAACAGATATTGAGTACAATGTATGATAAGTAGATTTAGCTAACGCGGCGTGAGAGGGCTGCGCGCGCATGTAAACGATTAGTGTGTTAGGGGACCGCTAGGTCAAAGCGTGTAAGTTGTTCACAAACACTGGTGATGATCGTCAAACTCTTAGACGAGACAGTTCTTTCGCTGTATAAAATAACTGATATAACGCGCGCTCTGATTGGCCAAAGGACGCGTGACGCGCGTTCTCTATGAGAACACGCACACGCGCGCGCACATTTTCAAACTTTCTCCACCGAAAAAAGAAAATAAAACTTCAATTGTATTTTATAAAAGAAATAGAAAACTCGGCAGCAGTGCTATGTTGAGTTATAGAAGCACTTGGGAATTGTAAGAAGAGAGAAGTGTTGAGAAGCACTCGACGTAAATTAAGAACTTGTCCACACGTCTAGTCAGTTCTAAGTCTAAATGAGTGCCATGTATTTTGAGTAACTAATTTTTATAATGTCTTGCGACAGGCCCCGGCCAGCCGCAAGAAGATATGGTATTTTGGTGAACTCAATCGGACTGGAAGGTGCCTTCTCCAATGTGATTGAACACAAAAACATTGCCAATTATGAGAAACGGAGGGTAAGTGAAAGATGTCTGCTAGAAAAACATAATTTCTTATCTAACTTTACTTTTTACTGCATTAAAAGACTCTTGAAATATTTTCATGGTAACCAGTACCGAGCTGAGACTCGCACTCCTAACCACTAACTTACTAATTTCTATTGCTTACAACTAAGCCACAAGCTAATTCGTTGACCAGAACGGAATTTTTTGAACTGTTATAGAAATTATCCATGTTTGCATGCATAACTATCAATCTCGTACCCAGAGCCTGCGTTCCTCTTGGTTAGCGACCGAGAAACGGCATAACTATTAGTTATCACCACGCATGCGTAGTACATTTTCCGTGGTGTTGTGGCATCCATGGTAATTTACTCTTCGGCGAATTCACACTTGGGTAAATGGATACTATAAAATGCACTTTATTCAGCAACTGTGAAGAATGACTATGCTTTTATTGTAAAATTGTTAAACATTCGTTAAAATATTGCAAAGGAAGCTTTATTTATTTGGTTATTATTTGGTATGATTACATATAGTACGATACTTTTGGGCGAGGGCCGGAAAGTGTTGGTATCGGTTGTGGTGGTAAGAGGGACTTACACTGTACAGAGTTCACACCGTTCACACCTGAGAGGTCCTGAGAAACAGGGAAACAAAATTCCAAGATATTTCCATGTCTTTCATGACTTGGTTCAATTCCATGATCTCAAAACTTGACAGTTGCTACACACCAACATGGTGGAGATTTTCTTGCTTTACATAAAATGTCCTCATGTCCTCATGAAAACATTGTTGGCGAAAATCTAAAATTCCATGACTATTCCATGACCATAGTATATTTTCTTATATTTCATGACTTTTCCGTCCCAAAAGCAAAAGGTGGAATTCTCGGGAAGTTTTTCTGACATCTGCCGGCGAAACTCAAGCCACAAAAGCAAAACTAAGTCCCAAAAAATGAGATTAAGGACTTTGTAGTATATTCTATTGCCCGCCTTTTTCTCCCAGTACTTTTCTGTTTTCTCTAATGCTCAAAATTAAGCTCAGACATATGATGTGGGAAAATCTAAAGAAAAATTTATGTTTAAAAATATTGATTGGGATTCCTGTGATGAAGACGCGAACGTACGTCATATCCGTAAGCCCGCGAAAACTCGCGCATGCGCAGTCGTTTGAATAAGAAAAACTCACATTACTGAGCCCTTACAGCTGGAACAGTAATTACCTTTTTAAAATCGTATTTGCTTTTAAAATATAAATAGAAGAGAAATTTAACTCCCCAAATTAAAGATTAATATAAAATTAATTAATGCCATACCCCAGGCTCTCGGAACACGAAAAACAAAACAAAAGCATTTTCTATTACAGGAACTAACCAGCCAGAATGGCTAGTTCTGCACCTCGCTTCTTATATCTGGTTCCGGCAATCGTTAAATATAATGCTAAGAACTGACCTACAATTTAAGAACTAGCTGGCTCAGTGGTAAGAAATACCCTAAGAATGAGTCACTGTGACACTAGTTTGCGGTTAATTCCTTGGCAGGCAAATCAACCCAACTATATTCTTATTTGCAGTTTGTTTGTTTGCTTTAATATATTTATTCATTCATCAATTCTCAATTATTCGTTCGTAACATTAGTTTTTAAGTCTTTGCTTAAGATTCCTTAGAATTTATCTCAAGGGGCTCTTCTGAAGAGAGACACCAGTTGGTATTCTGTCTAACATTTCTCATTGACTATCTTTGTACGTCTTGGCACAAAGCAGATTTTGACTGTGTAAGCGGCACGGTCACGGCATGAATTTCAAATGTTTTTGTAGACATCGTGGCACTGACATGGTCTCCGTTTCACACTCATACGAAATCTGCTCTACTAAGGGATCGGTCATTATTTATGTAGAAGGGGGGGGGGGGGTTGAAGGAAATTTTCTTTGAAAGATGTAACTTGTAAAGGCCTCCCTCCCATCCCTAAAAATTGCAGGTGCCCCCTCTATCCTAAATTTGAGTGATGACCCCCCGGAACCCATTATCACTGCCCCCCTCATTCTTTCAAATACTGTGCATTGCTAAAAACTTTCAGTTTATTACAAAGCACTGGGAAGACCTCTTGGAAAACCTAAATGATGGCCCCCCTCTTCTTATACATAAATAAAAATACCTCCTTCTTGCCAATCTAAAATAGCCTTAACCCCCCTTCTTTTTTCTCTCCCCACCCCACCCCTACATGAATAATGACCGGTCCTTAACGCCTTTAAAGTGAGCGTCACCGGGAAGATGATTTATAACATAAGTCCATTGCGTCTAATTAGATTGTTTAGCTTCTTATCTTATCTTCATATTTTCTTTTTATCTTCCCTTTTTTTCCTGAGGGAACAGCTGGATGCGTTCGAGCATAGCTTCGCCGAATATCACCCCTAGCGTCGGATTTCTAAAAACTCTTGCATATTTTTTTTAATTGATGCTGGTTTTTAGTAAAGATGAGGATTAGCGTCCGTCCTTCTTTACGTGATCTTCAAGGGGATCGACGGCGCCTCCTCCCTCCATCAGTGCTTCGTTCTACGAGTATTTAAAACTACATTGAGCTACACAGATTCGATAGAAGTCGAAACAAAGATATAAAACATTGTACCCTCTACCCCCCTCCCTCCACCAGTGCTTAGTCCTACTGGTGTTCAAAGCTACACCGAGCTGCACGCACTAATTTAAGAGTTGCACGACGATGGGAATCGAACCGTGAAAGTCTCGCTTAGAATTAAAAGGGAGAGTACTAACCAAGAGTTTCATGTTTCATGAAACCACTCTGACGTCACCAACACAGACTGAAAAAATGCCCATTGGCAAAAAACAGCTCGTAACAGCTGCTTACGATATCTGACACTTTATAATTTCCTGTATTTTCATAATTCTTCTCTTGGCAGACAGGAAATTCAATATATTCATATATAATTGAGCAATTCTTTATTCTCTACTTTCACAAAGCCGATAATGCCATCTGTTATGTTTTTGCGGGGTAGGTACGTATTGTAATTCAAATAAAACAAATTGTCAAACAAATTTTAATTACAATAACTACCCCCAAAAAACAGAAGGCATTATGGATATGCGAAAGTAGAGAATATGGTTTTAGTTATCCTAATCCTTATGGTTTCTTTCTCATCTTGTCGAATTAAATAAAATTTTGAGTTAATGCTGTAGACAATCGAGTTGTTGAAGACGGGTATCCATCTTAAACAAGCATGACGACTCTCTGTGCTCTTTCTGACTCAGACAATGAACCATCTCTGCATTTGACGCTAGTCGAGGCGTTTTTAAAGTCAGTCTTGAGAAAAGTATACAACAAGGGATTGACAAAGGGCGTAGCGAACTTCAAAAGCGCGAAAACCAAGTTCAACCATTCTGGGATTACTTTGTCAATGACTGGGAGCGTGAAATAGGGCAACCAACCGAATGCAGCGCTCACTGCCATCGCTAGATACACCATCATTGCTCTTCGCTGTTTTTGTCGTCTTTCTTCATTTCTTTCTGAGGCGTTTGCTGAGGATTTGCAGATGTTGGCTCGTTTGTCTATGGTCCGTATTGCTTGGACGTTCACAATGAAGATGATACTGAATGGAAGCCATCCTGCAAGCACCATACAGCTAATGTTATATATACGTGCTGGTGAGCTCCATTCATCAAAGGCTAACTTAACCAACGAAGTGGCCAAAGACACGCACCAAACGGCGACTAAAACGAGAATGACCTTTTTCCTTGTTACCCAGTATTTATAGCGCAATGGAAAGCGGATCTTAAAGGAACGTTCTCCAGTAGCCAAGAGAATGTGAAAAGTGGTGGAAATGGCAAAGAATCTTTGCGAAATAAGCATCCAATCACACCGTTTGCGCTCCTTGGTCTGATTACATGAAATCAGTAAAGGCACAACGACCAAACCGACCATTAAGTCTGACACTGCTAGGCTAACTAGACAGTAGTTGCTTTTCCTTCGGAGCCTCTTGTGGTGAGCAAAGAGCGCGAAGACCAGTAGATTAGCAAGGACTATCAAAATACTTTCCAGAATCACCAGACCTATCACAACTTTAAGTTCCACATCGCTTTCACTTGGGTCTATGTTGCTTGAGTTATTCATTTCACTGTTTTCTTTTGACGCGTGGTGTTCATTTCATCACTTTCTCTTTTAATTTGACATGTAGGGTCCTAGAATGAGCCACAAGGGTTTTTCAAAGTATTAAGTTGTTTTGTCATCTGAAAACAGTCATAAACTGACTTTCATGGCAATCATCAGTCTACCGTCACCTGCCGGACCTGAACATCTACTTATAAAAATAACTTAATATGTTAAACTTAAATACCAAGTGGATATTAACATAAAGTTGTTCAGCTGGCGTCTTTTCATTTCAAAATGCTATGGTATCTCGTCTAGTCCTAGTCCTCGCAATTAATTTATCAAATACAATCAATTTAAAACCTTTTAAAAAGATACTTACTTATTTAAGAGGTTCTTATAGTTTAACTAACACGTCAATTTCTCCTGATAAGACCACTACAGCAACCATTTATAGCGATTTGAATATCAGTGATATCATGCAATGTGATCTTGCGGACGGATATTTACAGATGGCGGTATTTTTGGTCACTTATGAAACAGCAGTGGGACACAAATAATATAGAAAATAATTTTATAGCTAATTTAGCTTTACACTTTGACACCCATTAAGACAACCATATAAAAGATAGGGAATCGTTTGATGTTAAATTGGTTGCTCGTATGGTTACTATAGCAACGCACGTCAGCTTTAATCAGGAGCCCATTACTAGGAGCGTACAACTAGGACCCTGATCTTGAGTGATCCTTTTCTCAGACCTGGTTATTTTTAGATTCATATTTCCCACGTAGAATTAAGCGTTTTCGAATAGGTCCGGTCCGCAAAGGTATAATTCATAATGGCGGCTTCAGACGGAGACGCGGTCGTTTTTTACTCGCTTATATCTGTCGTTCCTCGTTTTCCGATTCCTTTTTATTCCCTATCCATCATTACTAAGTGTATTTACCCATGAAACACTGCAGGATGCACACAATATATAGGTACTTGTAGTCTAGTGCTGAAGCTGAAGTCGGCGACCAGTAAAGATATGGAATAAAAAATCAGGAGTTGTAATTGTTCTTTTGGAGGAGATACTCATGTAAAAGACAGACTACGGTATTGGCTACGGTAGCATTCTTTGTCTGCATATCCGTTCTAAATATAGCTGGTCTGTGAAAACGATTACTCTAAAGCGATGTACGTGAGTTGTACGCTCCTAGTAATGGGCTTCTGCTTTAATGAAGGCCATTTTTATGCTAGCTGGTTGCCATATATGGCAAACTTGTCGAGGTCTGCAAGGCGTGTCTTCGTCTGTTTATCTATTTATTTCTTCTGTGCAGCGAAACGGACAGCTCCCAACATACTTTATGTAGTGCGTAATGATTGGCTACGAACGTACAAAAACAATACCCTTCGTTAATCAATGTCATCTTTAAGAGCGACGCACTAGAGAGTCTTGCCACGGCAGAGTTTATGCGACCAACTGACAAAATGGCTTTCAAAAGCAGGCTCTTTGAGCAGTAAAAAGGTAAACTCGAGATATACCTACTTAAAACTTAAAAGAGCTTAAGAATGGGCTGTTATTTTGAACTTGATCTCAAATACTGAGAAAGTCAAGCTCACTCGCTCATCACTTTAAAAGAGGACTTGACAATTTTTATTCAAAATCAGATTCCCACACGGCAAACAAGTAAACCAGTTTTATTATTTATCTTGTAATTATCTGTATATTGATATTTAGCCGATGTTTTAACCGTTTTAAATAAAGTTTTGTTTGTCTGTCTGTCTACCATGAACAAATATCTTATCATCACTAGACTCCTTAAAAGAACCTTGTCCACACATCTAAACAGGTATTTACTTCATGGCTGTAGGCATATTTGGCGCACTAATCATAAATCTGCGACTCTCGTGTTTCTATAGATTTCAAGCCGTCTTAGCAACTCTCATCTTTTCTTCTGATGTTCGAAATGAGACCCCCGCCCCTCTCTCGCGCTGGTTGCAATCTCGATTTGGGATACGATGGACAATGGGTGGAATAGAAGTACGTGGGCCTAGATAATAGTACAAACACATTAAATTAATCTACAAAGGAGGGTATATAAATGGGTGACGTTTTTCAAATATTAACGATATGGGGAAGGAGTAGGTTATCCAAAGGTTCCTACTTAAGTGTAAATCTTAAGGTCTCTACTGTACTAGCTAAACAGCCCCACAGAGAGATTAGGTTCAGGGGTGGATCCAGGATTTTGCAAAGGTGGTGTCCTACATAGGCTTCTTGAGAGATGACGTCACATCCAAGATGGCGGCCTCCTAAAAATGGAATCTGATGACGTCATCTCGCAAGAAGCCCATAGAAAAAAGGGTAGGTATGGCGCTAGGGGGGTGTGCGGTGCACCATTGGACACCCCTCTGGATCCGACCCTGAGGTTTTGTACTGAATTGCAGGGTACAATTAATTATTCTGGATCGTTGATCTCAACTTTGATCGCAGAGTCTGACAATGCAGTCAACCAGTGTACGCTCCATAGAGTGTCTAGTTTTAATTCGAATCAGAAATTTATTTATTTTAATTGAAACTCGGCCTAATAAACAATTGTTTATACATTTTGTAGTACGTTATAGGTATTCTTAGAATTGTACTGGACACTCGACTGGAAAGTTATTGAGCTAAAATAGTACTATAGTCTACTTGATCGAGTACTCGACCAGCAAGATATGAGAGCACCTAACAGGGGGTTGGCTAGGGGAGTTTTGATAGGAGAAGGAAACTTAAGGAAGAAAAGTACTAAATTCGTGTTGACCAAGTAGAAATTTAGTTTATTCTAAAGATATTGAAGTTGGAGTTGATCAAAAGATCGTCCATTACATAATAGGTCTTGTAGAGTCATAAACATCTTTAGCTCTGGATAAATATTACCAAATAAAGACTTGTTTTTGGGTCCTTCATGCTTTCCCCCTACAGATGGAATGTAAGATATTTGTAACTAGACGCACACGTGCGTTCACTCGTGCCCCGAGAGCCCTCTTCCCCGAGCCGTTTCACGCATTCTTCACCATTCCGGGACTGATAGTTAACCGTAACATAAGACCTTTTTTGAATCGGTTAAAAGAACATCTGAGTAGTCAATTTGTCTGTCATTGCTTCTATTATCATGCATAGGTATTGTATATCTCCGACATGCAAAAATATTCCCCGCGAATATACCAGTTTTATTATTATTTTTATTTCACTATGTATCTCAATTGTTTGCTGTAAAAACTTCTACAACGGTGTTTTTGACACAATAACAAATCGTGTATTTTTCGGACGGTTTATATATTGAATAAAAGACGTTACGTGACCAAACGCGAAATACAAGGTCAATGGAACCTAATTCCATGCAATGGTCTCCGATATTAAAATTCAGTACAAAAACCTCTCAAGATCTTTTGAATGCTTAAATGAGGAATATAATTGACTTGCTTCTATGTATGTTCGTTTAGCAACATGTAGGATGAGAAATGCGTAGATTTCCAGCTCATAGGAAATAGTTCGTATCGCGAGGGCCTCCTTCCAAGTACTCCAATTAGAATTGGATATTTGGTCAAAGTATTGGAGATGAAGCTCAAAATAACAGCCCATTCTGAAGCTCTTATGAGTGTCTAGGTATATCTCGAGTTAAAAGCTCCATTTTACGATGTATTATTCCTAGAAGAGCCTGTCTCTGAAAGCTATTTTCTTTGTAGTCGGCCATCTTGCATTCCTAAAGTTCCTCGCTGGCGTTCACTACGGAGGTGATGAATGAAGGGCATTGTTTTTTACGTTCTTAACCAATCAGGGGTGCACACGTCACCGATTGCGCAAGAATGCCGCATTCTCGTGGACGACGAGAGGAAAAAAAGAACTAGACGCACACGTGCGTTCACTCGTGCCCCGGGAGCCCTTCAGTGACCGGCCCCGTGCGTACTCTTCTCCGAGCCGTTTCACGCATTCTTCACTTAACCGTAACATAATAAAGACCTTTTTGACCTTTTTAGAGAATATCTGATTAGTCAATTTGTCTGTCAGCAGCTTAGTGTTTGCCTTTATCCCAACATGCAAAAATATACCAGTTATTCAACTTTTTATTTCACTATATATCTCAATTGTTTGCTGTAAAGACTTCTGCAACGACGTTTTTGACACAATAACAAATCGTTTATTTTTTCGGCGTTCATGTTTCAGATGTTTTATCTATTACGTGACCAAACGCATCAGGTCAAATAGAGCCTTGATTCCATGAAAATATATAAATAAATAGTCTGGCCAGAATTGTGTTAAAATTCATTACAAAAACGTCTCAAGATCTCTTGAATGCTTGAATGAAAAATATAATTGACTTGCCTCTATATGCGTTCGTTTAGCAACATGTAGGGTGAGAAATTCGTAGATTTCCAGCTCAAAGGAATTGCTACGAGTCGCGAGAGCTTCAGTTTTCAAGTACTCCATCGGAGTTCGATATTTGGTTAAAGTATTGGAGATCAAGCTCAAAACAACAGCCCATTCTGAAGCTCTTATAATTGTCTAGGTATATCTCGAGTTAAAAGCTCCATTTTCTATTGTCTCACTGCTGGAAAAGCCTGTCTCTGAAAGCCATTTTTTGGGCTGTCCGCCATCTTGCATTCCTAAAGTTCCTCACTGGCGTTCACTACGAAGAGTAGGCGATGAATGAAGGGCATTGTTTCTTCCGCTCTTAACCAGTCAGGAGTGCATCAGGTGACCGATTGCGCAAGAAAGCCGCATTCTCGTGGACGACGAAAGAAAAATAAAAAGAAACAATCGCGTTTTATAACTCGTTCCCGGCCTAGAGGCCTGGGCACGAGTAAAAAGAAACATTTGCAGTTTATAACTCGTTCCCGGCCTAAAGGCCTGGGCACGAGTAATAACATGAAAATTGGACTAATATTAAATCAATTTTATTAATTATATATGGAAAATTTGAAGCAAATTATATTTTATTTTACAAAAAAGTGATAAGTAATGTATAAAGAACGAGAGAGCGTGTTATATCGGTGGATAAAGATCCGAGCCGAAGGCGAGGATCTTTAGACCCGATATAACACGCTCTCGAGTTCTTTATATTACTTAAAAAACTCATTAATAATTCATAAGGCAAACACAATGAAAATCGCCACCGTGACGAAACGCCTACGGCTCGGATCTTTATATCCGATAAAACACTCTCTCTCGTTCTTTATACTATACTTATCAAACGTCTAGTTGTCAATTATCATATTGGACCAGAATTTTCCAAGTTTGACTACTTTTGACTTAGAAAATCCAAGTTAAAGTTTATGCAAATACACAAAAATCTTTATCCGATATAAAGATCTACGTTCCGGTAGTGATTTCCATTGTGTTTTCTAATGAATTATTAATGAGTTTGATAATGAAGTATATCAGCAGAATCAATTTCATGAAGTATGCAATCCATTCACCAGTTTACACTGAATACCGACATGTTTTCGTCCTTAAACAATTTCTTGTTTATATTTCTTGCACGACTTACTATCTTAATATATACACAGCATGAACTATTTCTATAAAACTGTGAATATGTGATATAGCAATGAAACTTTAAGACTAATTTGAGCAGTGGGGTCAGTTTTGCAACTATTCCGATAAAATCAACAAAAACTTTAACAACTTTTGGTTGTATTTTATTCCGTTATATATTTACCTTGTTGATATCAAACTAATGTTGATTTAAGTTCCACTTCGTAGATTTCTTGTCGGTAATGTGTTTTCCAGCTGAGCAATGGAACACCAATTGATAGTGGATATAAGCATGATACCTTGATTTCCAATTGAAAGAATCACAAAAACTTAGAAACTAACCATCGATCCAGTATGTTAAGGGTTTCATACGATTTTGTTCTCACTTATAAATGAACTTTTTCATCAATGTTGATTTCTAATTCCTACAGTCCTCATGGTTACCATAGCAACATACAACCAGAGGGCCTACCCTGCTGGCATAGTTGCGAGAATTAGCATTTCTCTGAAACAGACGAAACGTCTCACTAAACAGCAGAATGGCGGAACAACTTGATGACTTCGTAAAGAGATTAGAAAAGGAACTTACTTGTTCGATTTGCGAGGACATATTTAACGAGCCAAAACAGCTTCGTTGTCTTCATAGTTTTTGCGGTAAATGCATCGAAAAGTGGAGCGAAACGTGCAAGAACCTAAGACAGCGACTGACATGTCCTACGTGTAGGTCACGAGAAGATGATGTCTCGAAGCTTCCATCTTCGTTCTATCTCGATTCCATGAAACAGCTCCTTTTTGCAATGAGAAACCGGGCAAGTAAACCAGAGGAGAAATTACAACTGCCTAACTGCGTCAGTTGTCAGGAACAAGTGAAGTTGGTTGCATTTTGCCAGCAGTGTCAAGGAATGATTTGTGCTGATTGTGTGAACGCCCACAAGAAGATGAAACAACTGCGAGATGAACATCAAATGATCATGTTCGTCGATTTCAAACAGGAACATGTAAACAGCTACATCAGCAATCGATTCCACTGTGACGAGAAATACCATGAAAAACAAAAACTGGAATACTTTTGTCAAGCATGCCAGAAGTGTATCTGCCAAAAGTGTTCCATAACAACTCATAGCAATCATGAAAAAGTCAGTCTGGAACAAAAAGCAGATGAAAAGAAACTCTTAATCGAGAAAAGTCTCCATCGAGTGAGCCAACTAGAACAAAACTTCGTGCAAGAACTAGAGCTATCCAAGCAGAACATAATACGCGTTGAAAACGAAATCCAAACAGCAAAGAAGGAAGTATCGGATCATGTACAAGAACTTGTCCAAATCTTAAAAGATCATGAAAACAAAACGAAGAAATCTTTGGACGATATCCTCATAAAACAGAAAAGAGCAAATGATAAAGAGCAAGAAGAAATCACTGCTGTCATCCAACAGTTCCGCGCAGTCAAAGAGCACGGAAAAGCTTTGCAAGTACAAAATGTAGACCATCTTATTTTGCAAAGCCAACTTCCTCAAAAATGCGACGAGCTGTTGCAAACTCGATCTGTCTTGTCATTAAAGTCAAACAGACGAAACGTAGGTCTGAGTTACGAAAAAAACTCACAAGTCACCCAGACTCTTCAAGACCTTGGCAAGATCGTAGAAATTGTACCAGATCCATCTCGTTGTTCTGTGGAATTACAGAATAAGGAGATCAGATGTGGTTTTGTCAATCACTGTGAAATTGTAACAAGAGATTCACAAGGCAACGTTTGCCACACCAACAAAGGCTCCATTGATGTAGAGATCAGAGATGATGAGGGTTACGATGTTGAAAAGAAAATCATCGAAAATGAAAAAGGAAAATTTATGGTGACGTACAAAGCAGAGAAACCTTTAACCTACAATATCGTGGTGAGCATCGCAGGAAAAACAATAAATAGCTCACCGGTGAAAGTAAGGACTTTCGATGCCAAGAGAGTGCTTAGACCCGTAGCTTTCTTTGAAGAACAAGAAGATTTAATTGATCCCTATTCACTCGCAGTAAACGATAGTCGACAGGTAGCAGCCATTGTTGACATGGATGGACACAGCGTAATAGCTATATCCACTAAGGATGGAAAGTGTTTACGACGAATTGGTGGCGAAGGAAAAGGAGATGGTGAACTATGCAATCCATGTGGAGTAGTCATGTATGAATATAGAATAGTTGTAAGTGATAATCCAGATGGTGAATGTGGTAGGATACAAGAGTTTGACATCAATGGAGCATACATCAGGACAATCTACAAATATAAAGGGGTTGGTATAGGTAGAATGTGTACTACAGGTGACAACATCTCAGTTCTAAGCGCCTGGAAACTGGCCGATGGTAAATGTCAGATAGCCATAAAGGTGTTAAAGAAATCCTCTGGTCATCTTATAAAAGACATTCCTATATGTACTGTTGAGGCAAACGAAGAAGCAGAATTAATCAAAGAACTGCCTCTTTTCATTGCTTATGATAACAATAAATATTTTCTTTCGTATTTATTCATGAACAAAATCAATGTGTATAGCGACAATGGCGTTTTCCTGTACAAATTTGGAGAGGAAGGAGAATGTGGAGGTCGGTTTGATCATGTACTTGGACTTACTACTTTTGGTGGTGACAAGCTTGTAGTTTGTGACCGTGGTAACCACCGTATACAAGTTTTAACACAGGAAGGTCAATTCATAATGACAGTTGGTAGCCATGGTTCAGGTCTAGGACAGATGAATGATCCTATCGATGTAGCTGTTACACCAGACGGCAAAGTCTTTGTATTAGAATTATATGGAAAAAGGGTGCAAGTGTGGCAATGAATCCCTTCTGATGTCCACTGAAATACAAGTGAGAAGATCGATTTTCCGTAAATTTTTCAAATATTGTGCTTTTGGGGGTGGGGTGGGGATGGGACTAATGGATGATCATTAGGGATCATTTTTGGTAGCATATGTAATCAAGGCATGCATGGCTCGTAATAAGGAATCGTCATTCTACTCAATGGCGTTATTGCACTTGTTTTACGTCAGTCAGTCTTCTATAGAACGTCAATGACGTCATTTTGAACATTAATCGTCAATACCAAAACCAACGAGTTACAGTATAAAAAGAAAATAATACAGTTTTAAAACATAGTTCTAGTTTTTGTAAATAGTAATAGTAGTTTGTAATAGACTCAAATATTAATTATATTGTTACATTTTTGCGTTTCAATAGTGCTTTGCGTAACATGAATTGAAAGCAATTTAGTTTTTAATCAACGTATGGTGAACTAGTTATTTAGCATCAGCTAATCATACAAGTACCCTGATATGATGCTTGGTATATTTTTATTTGATAGCTGTACTGATGTACATGACAAAACTGAAATGTTCATTAATAAGTTAGATGAGATAACAAATAAGCATGCTCCATACAAACAGTTATCTAAAGCTAAAACAAAACAATTAATCAAAAAACCTTGGATTACGACTGGAATTATGAAATCAATTAAACCGATAAGCAAAAGATGTACAAAACACATTATCTTGCCAATGATCCAGATAAAGTAAAACAATATAGAAATTGTAAAACATATATCTTATTAGGCAGTTTTGTGTGGAGTATGGCTGGATATTTTACCAGTTACACCTATTTACCTATAAGAGCTTTAGAATAACAACAACCGAACAACAATAAATTCGTTTATTTCGCCCATATATTACTTTATATTACAATTATCTATATATAATTTTCCTTTGGAGAGAGCGCAGCTGCTTGGAACATGCAGCGGAACTAATCGGGCCAAGCAGCTGGGCCATGCTTGGATAGAATAGGTTTGGATAGAATGGGCTGTTATTTTGAGCTTGATCTCAAATACTGAGAAAGTTAAGCTCACTCCCTCACTTTAAAAGAGGACTTGACAATTTTTATTCAAAATCAGATTCCCACATGGCAAACATGTAAACCAGTTTTATTATTTATCTAGTTATCTGTATATATATATATATATTTAGCCAATGTTTTATCCATTTGTAAATAAAGTTTTGTCTGTCTGTCCACTATGAACAAATATCGCATTCCCACTAGACTCCTTAAACGTTGACCGCGCATCTAAACAGGTATGTACTTCATGGCTGCAGGCATATTTGGTGCACTCATCCCAAATCTGCGACTTTCGTGTTTCTATAGATTTCAAGCCGTCTTGGCAACTCTCATCTTTTCTTCTGATGTTCGAAATGAACTCCCCGCCCTTCTCTCACGCTGGTTGCAATCTCGATTTGGGATACGATGGACAATGGGTGGAATAGAAGTACGTGGGCCTAGATAATAGTACAAACACACTAAATTAATCTACAAAGGAGGGTGTATATAAATGGGTGACGTTTTTCAAATATTAGCGATATGGGGAAGGAGTAGGTTATCCAAAGGTTCCTACTTAAGTGTAAATCTTACGGTCTCTACTGTACTAGCTAAACAGCCCCACAGAGAGATTAGGTTCAGGGATGGATCCAGGATTTTGCGAAGGTGGTGTCCTAAATAGGCTTCTTGAGAGATGACGTCACATCCAAGATGGCGGCCTCCTAAAAATGGAATCTGATGACGTCATCTCGCAAGAAGCCTATAGAAAAAAGGGTAGATATGGCGTTGGAGGGGGGGGGGGTGGTGCAACTATGGACACCCCTCTGGATCCGCCCCTGAGGTTTTGTACTGAATTGCAGGCAATTAATTATTCTGGATCGTTGATCTCAACTTTGAGCGCAGTGTTTGGCAATGCAGTCAACCAGTATACGCTCCATAGAGTGTCTGGTTTTAATTCGAATCAGTAATTTATTTATTTCAATTGAAACCCGGCCTTAACAATTGTTTATACATTTTGTAGTACGTTGATAGGAACAACGAGAGTAAATAAAATTTTAATTCGCTTTCCTTTCTCTATCTTCTATTTCTTTTCTTTCTGCTTTGATTCTTCATTCTTTCTTTTCCTTTCCTTACTCTTTCTTCCCTCTTTCTTTCACTCGTATTTTTCCTTCCTCTGAATCTTTCTTTCCTTAAATTTAGACTCTTATTCTTTTCTTTTGTTTTTTTCTTATACTTTTAGAATTTTGTTTATATTCTAAACGCTCGAAACAATGATCATCACACTAGCTATTCAAGAATTGTTTTGGTTTTTGAATGAATGATGTCCTATGATCAAATTTATATTCTTTATCAGCGGGGAGTCCCCTATCAGATAGCACGTCTTGAGTATGCAAATTCTCCGTAAAATAAATATTGCAAGGGAAACTAATGAGACGAAAAAAATTCTGTTATTTTTCGTAATTTTTATCTTACTTATGTAAAAAAAACATTAAGTGGTGAGAATGCCAAATTGCTTTTTGTTTTGATTTTGCAACTAGGAGCATTTTGGCAACAAAAATAGCTGATAATATCTAGAAATATATTTTGTACAACCCCGATTTGTTATTAATTTCTAATTCCTACAGTCATAACATCATGGTTACTATGGAAACATACAACCAGAGGGCCTACCCTGCTGGCATAGTTGCGAGAATTAGCATTTCTCTGAAACAGACGAAGCGTCTCACTAAACAGCAGAATGGCGGAACAACTTGATGACTTCGTAAAGAGATTAGAAAAGGAACTTACTTGTTCCATTTGCGAGGACATATTTAACGAGCCAAAACAGCTTCGTTGTCTTCATAGTTTTTGCGGTAAATGCATCGAAAAGTGGAGCGAAACGTGCAAGAATACAAGACAGCGACTGACATGTCCTACGTGTAGGTCACGAGAAGATGATGTCTCGAAGCTTCCATCTTCGTTCTATCTCGATTCCATGAAACAACTCCTTTTTGCAATGAGAAACCGAGCAAGTAAACCAGAGGAGAAATTACAACTGCCTAACTGCGTCAGTTGTCAGGAACAAGTGAAGTTGGTTGCATTTTGCCAGCAGTGTCAAGGAATGATTTGTGCAGATTGTGTCAACGCCCACAAGAAGGTGAAACAACTTCGAGATGAACATCGAATGATCATGTTCGTCGATTTCAAACAGGAACATGTAAACAGCTACATCAGCAATCGATTCCACTGTGACGAGAAATACCATGAAAAACAAAAACTGGAATACTTCTGTCAAGCATGCCAAAAGTGTTCCAACACAACTCATGGCAATCATGAAAAAGTCAGTCTGGAACAAAAAGCAGATGAAAAGAAACTCTTAATCAAGAAAAGTCTTCATCGAGTGAGCCAACTAGAACAAAAGTTCGTGCAAGAACTAGAGCTATCCAAGCAGAACATAAAACGCGTAGAAAACGAAATCCAAACAGCAAAGAAAGAAGTATCGGATCATGTACAAGAACTTGTCCAAATCTTAAAAGATCATGAAAACAAAACGAAGAAATCTTTTGACGATATCCTCATAAAACAGAAAAGAGAAAATGATAAAGAGCAAGAAGAAATCACTGCTGTCATCCAACAGTTCCACGCAGTCAAAGAGCAAGGTAAAACTTTGCAAGTACAAAATGTAGACCATCTTATTTTGCAAAGTCAACTTCCTCAAAAATGCGACGACCTGTTGCAAACTCGATCTGTCTTGTCATCAAAGCCAAACAGACGAAACGTAAGTCTGAGTTACGTAAAAAACTCACAAGTCACCCAGTCTGTTCAAGACCTTGGCAAGATCGTAGAGATCGTACCAGATCCATCTCGTTGTTCTGTGGAATTACAGAATAAGGAGATCAGATGTGGTTTGGTCAATCAATGTGAAATTGTAACAAGAGATTCACAAGGCAACGTTTGCCACATCAACAAAGGCTCCATTGATGTAGAGATCAAAGATGATGAGGGTGACGATGTTGAAAAGAAAATCATCGAAAATGAAAAAGGGAAATTTATGGTGACGTACAAAGCAGAGAAACCTTTAACTTACAACATCGTGGTGAGCATCGCAGGAAAAACAATAAATAGCTCACCGGTGAAAGTAAGGACTTTCGATGCCAAGAGAGAGCTTAGACCCGTAGCTTTGTTTGAAGAACAAGAAGATTTAATTTGTCCCTTTTCACTCACAGTAAGCGATAGTCGACAGGTAGCAGCCATTGTTGACAGAGATGGAGACAGCGTAATAGCTATATCCACTAAGGATGGAAAGTGTTTACGACGAATTGGTGGCAAAGAAACAGGAGATGGTGAACTACGCAATCCACAGGGAGTAGTCATGTATGAAGACAGAATAGTTGTAAGTGATAATACACATGAATGTGGTAGGATACAAGAGTTTGACATCAATGGAGCATACATCAGGACAATCTACAAAGAAGAAGGGGTTCGTGTAGGTAGAATGTGTACCACAGGTGACAACATCTCTGTTCTAAGCTACTGGTACCTGACCGATGGTAAATGTCAGATAGCCATAAAGGTATTTAATAAATATTCTGGTCATTTTATTAAAGACATTCCTATATGTGCTGCTGAAGACAATCGCGAATTCACTTTTCACATTGCTTATGATAACAACAAATACTTTCTTTCGTATTCATTCATGAACAACATCAATGTGTATAGCGACAATGGTGTTTTCCTGTACAAATTTGGAGGGGAAGGAGAATGTGGAGGTCGGTTTGATCATGTAGCTGGACTTACTCCTTTTGGTGGTGACGAGCTTGTAGTTTGTGATGTTAATAACCACCGCATACAAGTTTTCACACAAGAAGGTCAATTCCTAACGACAGTTGGTAGCCATGGTTCAGGTCTAGGACAGATGGATGGTCCTGTTGATGTAGCTGTTACACTAGACGGCAAAGTCTTTGTATTAGAAACAGTTGGAAAAAGGGTACAAGTGTGGCAATGAATCCCTTCTCAAGTCCACTGAATTACAAGTGAGAAGGTCGATTTTCCGTAAATTTTCAAATTTTGTCCTTTTTGGGGTGGGGTGGGGATGGGACTAATGGATCATTATTAGGGATCATTTTTGGTAGCATATGTAATCAAGGCATGCATGGCTTGAAAAGAATCATCATTCTACTCAATGGCGTTATTGCACTTGTTTTAGGTCAGCCTTCTAGAGCAGATTTCGTATGAGTGTGAAACGAACCGCGCCGTGCCGTGCCGTGTCAGTGCCGTGATGTCTATAAAAACATTCGAAATTCATGCCATAACCGTGCCGTGACTGTGCGGTGCCGTTTTCACAGTCATACGAAATCGACTCTATAGAACGTCAAAGACGTCCTTTTGAACATTAATCGTCAGTACCGAAACCAACGAGTTACAGTATAAAATGAAAATAATACAGTTTTAAAACATAGTTCTAATTTTTGTAAATAGTAATAGTAATTTGTAATAGACTGAAATATAAATTATATTGTTACATTTTTGCGTTTCAATAGTGCTTTGCGTAACATGAATTGAAAGCAATTTAGTTTTTAATCAACGTATGGTGAACTAGTTATTTAGCATTAGCTACTCATACAAGTATCCTGATATGATGCTTGGTATATTTCTATTTGATAACTGTACTGATGTACATGACAAAACTGAAATGTTCATTAATAAGTTAGATGAGATAACAAATAAGCATGCCTCATACAAACAGCTATCTAAAGCTAAAACAAAACAATTAATCAAAAAGCCTTGGATTACGACTGGAATTATGAAATCAATTAAACCGATAGGCAAAAGATGTACAAAACACATTATCTTACCAATGATCCAGATAAAGTAAAGTAATATAGAAATTGTAATACACATATCTTATTAGACAGTTTTGTATGGAGTATGGCTGGATATTTTACGAGTTACGCAGTATTTTGGCGAGCCTTTATACCTATTTACTCATAGGTATAAAGAGCTTTAGAATGGGCTGATATTTTGAGCTTGATCTCAAATACTGAGAAAGTTAAGCTCACTCCCTCAATTTAAAAGAGGACTTGACAATTTGTATTCAAAATCAGATTCCCACATGGCAAACATGTAAACCAGTTTTATTATTTATCTAGTTATCTGTATATATATATTTAGCCGATGTTTTAACCGTTTTTAAATAAAGTTTTGTCTGTCTGTCTGTCTACTATGAACAAATATCGAATTATCACTCCTTAAACGTTGACTGCGCATCTAAACAGGTATGTACTTCATGGCTGCAGGCATATATTTTGTGCACTCATCACAAATCTGCGACTTTCGTGTTTCTACAGATTTCAAGCCGTCTTCAGTTAGCAACTCTCATCTTTTCTTCTGATGTTCGAAATGAACTCCCCGCCCCTCTCTCACGCTGGTTGCAATCTCGATTTGGGATACGATGGACAATGGGCGAAATATAAGTACGACGGCCTAGATAATAGTACAAACACACTAAATTAATCTACAAAGGAGGGTATTTAAATGGGTAACGTTTTTCAAATATTAGCGATATGGGGAAGGAGTAGGTTATCCAAAGGTTCCTACTTAAGTGTGAATATTGAGGTCTCTACTGTACTAGCTTAACAGCCCCACAGAGAGAATAGGTTTTGTACTGAATTGTAGGAATTGTTGGATCGTTGATCTCAAATTTGAGCGCAGCATCACGCAATACAGGCAACCAGTGTACGCTCCATAGTGTCTAGTTTTAATTCGAATCATTAATTTACTTAATTTATCTATTTTTTGAAACTCGGCCTTAAAAATTGTTTATACATTTTGTAGTACGTTGATAGGAACAAGGAGAGTAAATAAAGTTTTAATTCGCTTTTCCTTTTTCTATCTTCTATTTCTTTTCTTTCTGATTTGGTTCTTCATTCTTTCTTTTCCTTTCTTTCTTCTTTGTTTTCCTTTCCTTCCTCTTTCCTTCCTCTTTCTTTCACTCGCTTTTCCTTCCTCCGAATTGTTTCTTTCTTTCGATTTAGATTCTTTTTCTTTTCTTTTCTTTTCTTTTCTTTTCTTTTCTTTTCTTTTCTTTTCTTTTCTTTTCTTTTCTTTTCTCTTATACCTTTAGAAGTTTGTTTATATTCTAAACACTTGAAACAACGATCATCACACTAGCTATTCAAGGATTGTTTTGGTTTTGAACAATGTCCTACGATCAAATTAATTGTGATACCTGTCTTTCATCAGGCGGGGAGTCTTGAGTATGCAAATTCTCCGCAAAATAAATATTTCAAGGAAGACTAATGAGGCGAAAAATATTCTGTTCTTATTTTTCGTATTTTTTTTCTTACATAAAACTAAAAAACCATTAAATGATGAGAATGCCACTTTGTTTTGATTTTGCAAGGAGCATTTTGACAACAAAAATAGCTGGTAATATCTAGAAATATATTTTGTACAACCCGATTTCTAATTGATTTCTAACTCCTACAGTCATAACATCATGGTTACCATAGAAACATACAACCAGAGGGCCTACCAGCTGGCATAGTTGCGAGAATTAGCATTTCTCTGAAACAGACGAAGCGTCTCACTAAACAGCAGAATGGCGGAACAACTTGATGACTTCGTAAAGAGATTAGAAAAGGAACTTACTTGTTCCATTTGTGAGGATATATTTAACGAGCCAAAACAGCTTCGTTGTCTTCATAGTTTTTGCGGTAAATGCATCGAAAAATGGAACGAAACGTGCAAGAACCGAAGACAGCGGCTGACATGTCCGACGTGTAGGTCACGAGAAGATGATGTCTCGAAGCTTCCATCTTCGTTCTATCTCGATTCCATGAAACAACTCCTTTTTGCAATGAGAAACCGGGCAAGTAAACCAGAGGAGAAATTACAACTGCCTAACTGCGTCAGTTGTCAGGAACAAGTGAAGTTGGTTGCATTTTGCCAGCAGTGCCAAGGAATGATTTGTGCAGATTGTGTGAACGCCCACAAGAAGATGAAACAACTTCGAGATGAACATCACATGATCATGTTCGTCGATTTCAAACAGGAACATGTAAACAGCTACATCAGCAATCGATTCCAATGTAACGAGAAATACCATGAAAAACAAAAACTGGAATACTTTTGTCAAGCATGTCAGAAGTGTATCTGCCCAAAGTGTTCCAACACAACTCATAGCAATCATGAAAAAGTCAGTCTGGAACAAAAAGCAGATGAAAAGAAACTCTTAATCGAGAAGAGTCTACATCGAGTGAGCCAACTAGAACACAAATTCGTGCAAGAACTAGAGCTATCCAAGCAGAACATAAAACGCGTTGAAAACGAAATCAAAACAGCAAAGAAGGAAGTATCGGATCATGTACAAGAACTTGTCCAAATCTTAAAAGATCATGAAAACAAAACGAAGAAATCTTTGGACGATATCCTCATAGAACAGAAAAGAGAAAATGCTAAAGAGCAAGAAGAAATCACTGCTGTTATCCAACAGTTCCACGCAGTCAAAGAGCAAGGAAAAACTTTGCAAGTACAAAATGTAGACCATCTTATTTTGCAAAGCCAACTTCCTCAGAAATGCGATGACCTGTTGCAAACTCGATCTGTCTTGTCATCAAAGCCAAACAGACGAAACGTAGGTCTGAGTTACGTAAAAAACTCACAAGTCACCCAGTCTCTTCAAGACCTTGGCAAGATCGTAGAGATCGTACCAGATCCATCTCGTTGTTCTGTGGAATTACAGAATAAGGAGATCAGATGTGGTTTTGTCAATCACTGTGAAATTGTAACAAGAGATTCACAAGGCAACGTTTGCCACACCAACAAAGGCTCCATTGATGTAGAGATCAGAGATGATGAGGGTTACGATGTTGAAAAGAAAATCATCGAAAATGAAAAAGGGAAATTTATGGTGACGTACAAAGCAGAGAAACCTTTAACCTACAATATCGTGGTGAGCATCGCAGGAAAAACAATAAATAGCTCACCGGTGAAAGTAAGGACTTTCGATGCCAAGAGAGAGCTTAGACCCGTAGCTGTCTTTGAAGAACAAGAAGATTTAATTTCTCATTATTCACTTGCAGTAAACGATAGCCGACAGGTAGCAGCCATTGTTGACATAGTTGGACACAGCGTAATAGCTATATCCACTAAGGATGGAAAGTGTTTACGACGAATTGGTGGTAAAGGAACAGGAGATGGTGAACTATGCAGTCCACAGGGAGTAGTCATGTATGAAGACAGAATAGTTGTAAGTGATTATCCAGATGAATGTGGTAGGATACAAGAGTTGGACATCAATGGAGCATACCTCAGGACAATCTACAAAGAAGAAGGGGTTTGTGTAGGTAGAATGTGTACCACAGGTGAGAACATCTCTGTTCTAAGCTACAGGAAACTGGCCGATGGTAAATGTCAGGTAGCCATAAAGGTGTTAAAGAAATCTTCTGGTCATCTTATAAAAGACATTCCTATATGTACTGTTGAGGCAGAAGAAATGCCTGTTTTCATTGCTTATGATAACAATAAATACTTTCTTTCGTATTTCTACATGAACAACATCAATGTGTATAGCGACAATAGCGTTTTCCTGTACAAATTTGGTGAGAAAGGAGGATGTGGAGGTCGGTTTGATCATGTAGCTGGACTTTCTACTTTTGGTGGTGACAAGCTTGTAGTGTGTGATGCTAATAACCACCGTATACAAGTTTTCACACAAGAAGGCCAATTCATAGCAACAGTTGGTAGCCGTGGTTCAGGTCTAGGACAGATGAATTATCCTTGTGATGTAGCTGTTACACCAGACGGTAAAGTCTTTGTATTAGAAGGCCTCGGAAAAAGGGTACAAGTGTGGCAATGAATCCCTTCTGAAGTCCACTATGAATTACAAGTGAGAAGATCGATTTTCCGTAAATTTTCAAATTTTGTCCTTTTTGGGGTGGGGTGGGGATGGGGCTAATGGATCATCATTAGGGATCATTCTTGGTAGCATATGTAATCAAGGCATGCATGACTTGTAAGGAATCGTCATTCTACTCAGTGGCGTTATTGCACTTGTTTTACGTCTTCTAGAGCAGATTTCGTATGAGTGTGAAACGGACCGCGCGTGCCGTGACCGTGTCAGTATCGTGACATCTATAAAAACATTCGAAATACATGCCATAACCGTGCTGTGCCCTTTTCACAGTCATACGAAATCGACTCTATAAAACGTCAAAGACGTCCTTTTGAACATTAATCGTCAGTACCAAAACCAACGAGTTACAGTATAAAAAGAAAATAATACAGTTTTAAAAAATAGTTCTAGTTTTTTGTAAATAGTAATAGTAATTTGTAATAGACCCAAATATAAATTATATTGTTACATTTTTGCGTTTCAATAGTGCTTTGCGTAACATGAATTGAAAGCAATTTAGTTTTTAATCAACGTATGGTGACATAGTTATTTAGCATCAGCTACTCATACAAGTACCCTGATATGATGCTTGTTATATTTTTATTTGATAGCTGTACTGATGTACATAACAAAACTGAAATGTTCATTAATAAGTTAGATGAGATAACAAATAAGGCATGCCCCATACAAACACTGAGCTATCTCAGTAAAGCTAAAACAAAACAATTAATCAAAAAAACCTTGGATTACGACTGGAATTATAAAATCAATTAAACCGATAAACAAAAGATGTACAAAACACATTATCTTACCAATGATCCAGATAAAGTACAATAATATAGAAATTGTAAAACATATATCTTATTAGACAGTTTTGTGTGGAGTATGGCTGGATATTTTACGAGTTATATTTTACTTTTATAATATAGCTCAATTATAACACGCGTTCTGATTGGCTGAGAGACAACCAAAATCTATGCTCTATTTCACCGGTAAAGACATGGTTTTCTGACGAATGAGTATATCCACAAATTTTACTTTAGTAAAGGAAAACCAAATCTTAAAATTAAACTACAAAAGACTTTCCATCTTTCCAGTCTCGTTTAAAATTTACAAACTAAGCTTCATGGTCGGACAATAGCAATGAAAAATGTGTAAATATTCAAAGAAAATGACTCGAATGAGCATGTACTTTCAAACAACGCAACGCTAGCCGTCTATTAATCGAGTCAAATTGTAGTTTGTTATAGCCTGAGTTACAGGAAAAAACTGAAGGAACTAGGATTCATTCACAACAGGAATTTTCTTTTTGCCTGAGATAAGTTTAAATCAATTTATAGGATTATTTTTCAATGAACAAAATTTTGTTTCTTACTTACAAAGACAGGCGAAGATTTCCAAAACTGCAGACCGTCGCCTCGAGACAACTTGACTGTTCATCCTTCGTATAAACTACGCCAGTGTAGAGATGTTTTAACACAAGCTATCGGTGAACAGCCAACAGATAATTCAAGTTAACAGCTTCTTGTTTACCAGCAAAATCCTTATTCTGTAAACCTCTTTTAAACTTCAAGTTTTTCAAACCAAAAACAAGGCTTTCAATATGTGGAACGCTACTTGATTCATCGAAAGCACGTAAACATTTCCAAATCTTGAAGAACTGCAAGTCATATTTAGCATTTTCGTCTATTATTGAGCCATTGTCAATTATAAAAACAGAAAGCTCTTTGTTCGGGATAATTTCTGCTGAATTCCTTCGATGAAAGTTGTCAAACTATTCTCAAAAACACCGCTTTGAGTCGTACTGATTACTCAGAAAGTACGACAAATGTGATTGGCTTCTATTTGCACAAGTTTTGAGAATTTTAGTTTTGATCAGAAAATAACACAACTTGATCGTTCTTAAAATACCTCTAGCTATATCATAAAAGCAATAGAAGATAGTTTCTATGACTCTACAGGTGAAATAGAGCACTTGTGATGTTGGGAGAAACACTCGAAAAAGTTTGAAAATCACTCGCCTACGGCTCGTGATTTTCAAACTTTTCTCGTGTTTCTCCCAACATCACGCGTGCTCTATTTCACCGGTACCAGCTGAGTTGAATGCATTCCCTGAAAAGGATTATGGGTCAGCTATTTTGGTTAGCATTTCCTAATCTGATTTGAGAAAGTGAAATCGTTCGTGATTTTCATAAAAAAACATTTTGTGATATTACCAGTTGAAAATCTATTTTTGTATATCAATATCAACTAATGGTACATCATGCCCACGTTGCAGCATAAGCAAAAGTCCTAAACACCAGCAAATTTATCCATTTTTAACTTACTCAGTTCGCTGAAATTAAACTCTACCGCGGTAAGACCAGCTTCCATACAAATAGCTTTGATAAAATAAACGATTTATAAATCATCTCTTTAGAAATAACATTGCCAAAAATGAGAACTAATTTATACATAATGAGTTTTATTTTCGTTACCTTGAAACGCTGACTAGATTTTCTCAAAAACGGCCTGCTTGATGCATGCTCCGACTCTCGTAAAAACGCAGGAATCAGCCAAGAGAAAACGTCGCTTACATCCTTGGAAACACTTAGAATTTCTTAAGATGATAATAAGTAGTTTCGATAGCCATTTCTTTGTTTGAAATTGTGGACTTCAAGTGCCTCAGATTCACATTTATAGTAAATTTCTGCTCAAGACTATCTCCTCGGCTCGCTAACCACAAACATCCACAGTCACCGAAACTCAGTGTTGTTTACTCCTCCAAACTTCTCCAAAACTTTGTTTTTCCATTCAAAGAGAACATCATATTAGCAAAGAGATCGGCAAATTGAAGCAATGATGTAATTTTCTATCATATTTCTTTACGTTTAGTTGGAAACAAACTCACAAGTTGAAGGACTTTGGCTGTCGTTTCGTCAAAATAAATGCTTTTTCCCGCCACTGGGCAGCGCGTCCGCTAACAGAAAAGGCGCGAATTTCTCGTATTTTTTTATTAGACTCGGAAATATTTTAGTGAAACTCTCTATTATGTCTTCTAATAGCAAAATGGATTTACAACATTCTAGAAAATGAGGCATTCGTATTTTATCCATTAATAATCTTGGTAGGTATGAAGTACAAAGAAATGCTAATCAAAATAGCATTTCAAATCCTCGATTCTGATTGGTTGACCTTGGGATTGTTGCGAAGGTCAACTCAGCTGGAGAGTCATAGAAACTATCTTCTATTGCTTAAATAAGAGCTTTAGAATGGGCTGTTATTTTGAGCTTGATCTCAAATACTGAGAAATTTAAGCTCACTCCTTCACTTTAAAAGAGGACTTGACAATTTGTATTCAAAATCAGATTCCCACATGGCAAACATGTACTGAACCAGTTATATTATTTATCTTATCTGTATATTTATATTTAGGCGATGTTTTAACCGTTTTTAAATAAAGTTTTGTCTGTCTGTCTACTATGAACAAATATCGCATTCCCACTAGACTCCTTAAACGTTGACCGCGCATCTAAACAGGTATGTACTTCATGGCTGCATTGTAGGCATATTTGGCGCACTAATCACAAATCTGCGACTTTCGTGTTTCTATAGATTTCAAGCCGTCTTTGCAACTTTCATATTTTCTTCTGATGTTTGAAATGAACTCCCCGCCCCTCTCTCACGCTGGTTGCAATCTCGATTTGGGATACGATGGACAATGGGTGGAATAGAAGTACGTGGGCCTAGATAATAGTACAAACACACTAAATTAATCTACAAAGGAGGGTGTATAAATGGGTGATGTTTTTCATATATTAGCGATATGGGGAAGGAGTAGGTTATCCAAAGGTTCCTACTTAAGTGTGAATCTTAAGATTTCTACTGTACTAGCTAAACAGCCCCACAGAGAGATTAGGTTCAGGGACGGATCCAGGATTTTGCAAAGCTAGTGTCCTAAATAGGCTTCTTGAGAGATGACGTCACATCCAAGATGGCGGCCTCCTAAAAATGGAATCTCATGACGTCATCTCGCAAGAAGCCTATAGAAAAAAGGGTAGGTATGGGGCTAGGGGTGTGCGGTGCACCAATGGACACCTCCCTTAACCCGCCCCTGAAGTTTTGTACTGAATTGCAGGGTACAATTAATTATTCTGGATCGTTGATCTCAACGTACTTTGAGCGCAGCGTCTGGCAAAGCAGTCAACCAGTATACGCTCCATAGGGTGTCTAGTTTTAATTCGAATCAGTAATTTATTTATTTCAATTGAAACTCGGCCTTAACAATTGTTTATACATTTTGTAGTACGTTATTGGTATTCTTAGAATTGTACTGGACACTCGACTGGAAAATTATCGAGCAAAAATAGTACTAGCCTACTTGATCGAGTACTCGACCAGCAAGATACGAGAGCACCTAACAGGGGGCTGGCTAGGGGAGTTTTGATAGGAGAAGGAAACTTAAAGGAAGAAAAGTTCTAAATTTGTGTTACCAAGTAGAAATTTAGTTTTTTTTTCTAAAGATATTGAAGCTGGATTTGATCCAAAGATCGTCCACTATATAATAGGTCTTGTAGAGTCATAAACATCGTTAGCTGTGGATAAATATTACCAAATAACGACTAGTTGTTTTGGAGTGCTTCATGCTTACCCCCTACAGATGGAATGTAAGATAATTGTAATAATATGAAAATTGGACAAATATTAAATCAATTTTTATTAATTATTTATGGAATATTTGAAGCAAATTATGTTTTATTTTACATAAAAGTGATAATGAAGTATATCAGCAGAAGCAATTTAATTAATTCATGAAGTATACAATCCATTCACCAGTTTACACTGAATACCGACATGTTTTCGTCCTTAAACAATTTCCTGTTTATATTTCTTGCACGACTTACTATCTTGATATATATATACACACCATGAACTATTTCTATAAAACTGTGGATATGTGATATAGCAATGAAACTTTAAGACTAATTTGAACAGTGGGGTCAGTTTTGCTACTGTGCCGCCGATAAAATCAACAAGAGCTTTAACAACTTTTGGCTGTATTTGATTGAGATTGTATTACTGAGATTCTGTTATATATTTACATTGTCGATGTCAAATTAATGTTGATTTAAGTTCCACTTCGTAGATTTCTTGTGTTTTCCAACTGAGTAATGAAACACCAATATGATAGTGGATATAAGCATGACACTTTGATTTCCAATTGAAAGAATCACAAAAACTTAGAAACTAACCATCCAGTTTTTTTAAAGGTTTCATACGATTTTGTTCTCACTTATAAATGAACTTTTTCATCAATGATGTCTAATTCCTACAGTCGTAACATAATGGTTACCATAGCAACATACAACCAGAGGGCCTCCCCTGCTGGCATAGTTGCGAGAACTAGCATTTCTCTGAAACAGACGAAACGTCTCACTAAACAGCAGAATGGCGGAACAACTTGATGACTTCGTAAAGAGATTAGAAAAGGAACTTACTTGTTCCATTTGCGAGGACATATTCAACGAGCCAAAACAGCTTCGTTGTCTTCATAGTTTTTGCGGTAAATGCATCGAAAAGTGGAGCGAAACGTGCAAGAACCGAAGACAGCGACTGACATGTCCGACGTGTAGGTCACGAGAAGATGATGTCTCGAAGCTTCCATCTTCGTTCTATCTGGATTCTATGAAACAACTCCTTTTTGCAATGAGAAACCAAGCACGTAAACCAGAGGAGAAATTACAACTGCCTAACTGCGTCAGTTGTCAGGAACAAGTGAAGTTGGTTGCATTTTGCCAGCAGTGTCAAGGAATGATTTGTACAGACTGTGTCAGCGCCCACAAGAAGATGAAACAACTTCGAGATGAACATCAAATGATCATGTTGGTCGATTTCAAACAGGAACATGTAAACAGCTACATCAACAATCGATTCCACTGTGACGAGAAATACCATGATAAACAAAAACTGGAATACTTTTGCCAAGCATGCCAGAAGTGTATCTGCCAAAAGTGTTCCAACACAACTCATAGCAATCATGAAAAAGTCAGTCTGGAACAAAAAGCAGATGAAAAGAAACTATCAATCGAAAAAAGTCTACATCGAGTGAGCCAACTAGAACAAAAATTCGTGCAAGAGCTAGAGCTATCCAAGCAGAACATAAAACGCGTGGAAAACGAAATCAAAACAGCAAAGAAAGAAGTATCGGATCATGTACAAGAACTTGTCCAAATCTTAAAAGACCATGAAAACAAAACGAAGAAATCTTTTGACGATATCCTCATAAAACTGAAAAGAGAAAATGATAAAGAGCAAGAAGAAATCACTGCTGTCATCCAACAGTTCCACGCAGTCAAAGAGCACGGAAAAGCTTTGCAAGTACAAAATGTAGACCATCTTATTTTGCAAAGTCAACTTCCTCAAAAATGCGACGACCTGTTGCAAACTCGATCTGTCTTGTCATCAAAGCCAAACAGACGAAACGTAGGTCTGAGTTACGTAAAATACTCACAAGTCACCCAGTCTCTTCAAGACCTTGGCAAGATCGTAGAGATCGTACCAGATCCATCTCGTTGTTCTGTGGAATTACAGAATAAGGAGATCAGATGTGGTTTTGTCAATCACTGTGAAATTTTGACAAGAGATTCACAAGGCAACGTTTGCCACACCAACAAAGGCTCAATTGATGTAAAGATCAAAGATGATGAGGGTTACGATGTTGAAAAGAAAATCGTTGAAAATGAAAAAGGGAAATTTATGGTGACATACAAAGCAGAGAAACCTTTAACCTACAACATCGTGGTGAGCATCGCAGGGAAAATAATAGATAGGTCCCTGGTGAAAGTAAGGACTTTCGATGCCAAGAGAGAGCTTAGACCCGTAACTTTCTTTGAAGAACAAGAACATTTAATTTCTCCCGGTTCACTCGCAGTAAGCGATAGTCGACAGGTAGCAGCCATTGTTGACAGTGATGGATACAACGTAATAGCTATATCCACTAAGCATGGAAAGTGTTTACGACGAATTGGTGGTAAAGGAACAGGAGATGGTAAACTATGCAGTCCACGGGGAGTAGTCATGTATGAAGACAGAATAGCTGTAAGTGATTTTCCAGATGGTAAATGTGGTAGGATACAAGAGTTTGGCATCAATGGAGCATACCTTAGGACAATCTACAAAGAAGAAGGGGTTCGTGTAGGTAGAATGTGTACCACAGGTGACAACATCTCTGTTCTAAGCTACTGGTACCTGACCGATGGTAAATGTATGCAGGTAGCCATAAAGGTGTTAAAGAAATCTTCTGGTCATCTTATAAAAGACATTCCTATATGTACTGTTGAGACAAGTAAAGAAGATGAAACTGACAAATTTCCTTATTACATTGCTTATGATAACAATAGATACTTTCTTTCGTATACATACATGAACAACATCAATGTGTATAGCGACAATGGCGTTCTCCTGTACAAATTTGGAGAGAAAGGAGAATGTGGAGGTCGGTTTGATCGAGTAACTGGACTTAGTACTTTTGGTGGTGACAAGCTTGTAGTTTGTGATGGTGATAACCACCGTATACAAGTTTTCACACAAGAAGGTCAATTCATAATGACAGTTGGTAGCCATGGTTCAGGTCTAGGACAGATGAAGGGTCCTATTGATGTAGCTGTTACACCAGACGGTAAAGTCTTTGTATTAGAACAAATCGGGAAAAGGGTACAAGTGTGGCAATGAGTCCCTTCTGATGTCCACTATGAATTAAAAGTGAGAAGATCGATTTTCCGTAAAGTTTCAAATTTTGTGCTTTTGGGGGTGGGGTGGGGATGGGGCTAATGGATCATCATTAGGGATCATTCTTGGTAGCATATGTAATCAAGGCATGCATGACTTGTAAGGAATTATCGTCATTCTACTCAATGGCATTATTGCACCTGTTTTACGTCAGTCAGTCTTCTATAGAACGTTAATGACGTCATTTTGAACATTTATCGTCAGTACCGAAACCAACGAGTTACAGTATAAAAAGAAAATAATACAGTATTAAAACAGTTGTAGTTTTTGTAAATAGTAATAGACTCAAATATAAATCATATAGTTACATTTTGGCGTTTCAATAGTGCTTTGCGTAACATGACTTGAAAGCAATTTAGTTTTTAATCAACGTATGGTGAACTAGTTATTTAGCATTAGCTACTCATACAAGTACCCTGATATGATGCTTGGTATAATTTTTTAACTCATTGAAACTGCCTCATATGTATAGATCTTTGTAATCTTGAGATATATTTACAATTAGTCATATTAAGAAGTAGTTTTCTATCAGTTTTTTGTATAGAATCCCCAATTAGCTTTGTTTTAGCTAAATAACGAGAATAAATTTCGTTCCCAGGGCACTTTCCCCAAGCGAGGGGAATCGGTCCTGGGAATGAGGTTGAAATGTGTATCTATCTCATGGTAAATAAATCAATAAATAATCTTTGCACAACAGCATGTGATCACTACTTCTACATTCAACACTCAACTCACATGTTGATTTTTGATGAGAGAGGAAAAACCGGAGAACCCGGCCGGAGAAAAAATAAATAAATAAAATAAAACCCTCGCCAGCCCGGTCCAAAGCGGTGAATTTTTTACCCACCAATTGTGTTGTCTGGATTGGTATCATTGTGTTATATAATACATGTTGGATTTTCACATTACTGAAAATTAGATGACAATAATTGGTCTTTCGTCTTAGTGACGTACATCCACATTGGCTACTGTGTGTGATATGAGAATGGGAGAGACCTGGCTCCGCTCTCAATGAAGCGAAGTAAATCATCAGGAGGAAGGGAGGGAGGGAGGGAGGGAGGGCGGGAAACAGTAGAGATCAAGCACCAGGTGAACACAGCGAGAACCTATACAAATACACTCGGTATATTACTTAAAATGAAAACAGCAATAGATTAAATCATCTTAGGACGTGGTTATGTGAAGGTGAAAATTACGACAGCTTATTACAAATTACGACAAAGTTATTATGATTTACTACAGCTTTTACAAATAACGACGACTATAACAAATTACGACAGAGCAAGAGGGCGTCTATTGGAAAGGGCGCCTATCCAGTATTTTTAAGACGTGAGGGAACGCTTATTCTAGAGAGGCATTTAGTTTAGTTTAGTTTATTAGCTTTTCCTTTCAATAAAATCAGAGACACCGCAACAGCTTTTGCCAATTTCTGTATTGTACGGTATTAGATAGTAGGCGTTTATTTGAATCATACGCTACTTTGAAAAAACGTTGAAATATCTGACACCGAGTGAGTAGCTACAAAATTTGATACATATATACAACGTCGAATGAAATAGTTTGCTGTAATATTGGAATATAAGTTATGGGTTTTGAGTTAGAATCATGCTTTTCGAATTTAAGACGGAAAATACAAAAGTGTTTTTCGGATCGACCGTTTCAGAGTGACCGACGTCAAGGAAATTCCTGTCGAAATCGTGCCGTGACCGTGCGGTGCTGTTTTCACAATCATTCGAAGTCTACTCTATGAGATCTAGCCTCCTCCGCATGCAACTCCTTTTCTTTTTCTTGGGCTTCCTGTTGCAAAGATGAGGGACTGGAGGCACGCAAAAAAGGATAAGGGGGAGGGGTTAAGGGGAAAAGCTCTTCCTAAACTCTCGCCTCCAATCTTCGCTCTTCCGTTTCGATCCAACAGGAAACCCAATAAACCCAATAAAGGAAAGGACAAAATATGGAATAGCCTGCGTAGGAGGCTATATGAGATCATTGCTCTGTCGTGGAGGTCTCAATGACTTGACCTCACTAACTCTGTGTTGGTAGTGTAAAGTTACCTATAGTAACTACAGACGTTTTGCGCATGTGCCTAGCAACGTTGTTAAGCGAACCACTTCTGTCTCTCATCGTATAAACAAACATTCTTGCTCGTATTATCTCGGTTTTGTTTTGCTCAGGATGAAATAAAATGATCCAAAGACGATTGAAAAACATGCAGACAAGGGCACTGAATCCCGTAACAATCAGACAGCAACATAAAAAGACGTATTTTGTTGCGGGATCGGTCCCGTAGTACAGCGGGATGTATGTCAACCAAATGACGCAAAAGGTAAACATTGAGAATCCAATGTGTCGAGTCTCGTTGAAATTCTCGGGTAAATTGCGCGCCTTGTACGCCAGGAATGTTGTCGTTATCGCTAGTACAGCGGTATACCCCAATGTTATTATGAGCAGCTTGTCTGATTGGTTGCCGCAGTCAATGATCACGTGAGTGTCTGCGTAATGCATCGTCACTTCCGGCGGAAATACCATGACCCAAGCTATGGATGTCGCGATAATTATAGTTGTAAGAAAAACAGCTAAAACGAGTTGGAAACGGATTCCAAGTATTCCAGCGCCCATTGGGAGTTTGTTTTTGAAAATCAACAAAAGTCGGTTGGTTTTAGTCAGCATGAGAGCCGCCCAGAAGGTGATGACGAAAGCAAAAAAGAATGGCCTTATTTGGCAGATGACGTTAATAGGTCGACCAATATACAGTGCGGTCAGTGCAAACATCAGCGCGATGATTACAAGCATCAAATATTAACGATATGGGAAGGAGTAGGTTATCCAAAGGTTCCTACTTAAGGGTAAATCTTAAGGGCTCTACTGTACTAGCTAAACAGCCCCACAGAGTGATTAGGTTTTGTACTGAATTGCAGGGTACAATAGATTATTCTGGATCGTTGATCTCAATTTTGATCGCAGCATCACGCAATACAGCCAGCCAGTGTACGCTGCATATAGCGTCTAGTTTTAATTCGAATCAGTACTTTATTTGTTTTAATTGAAACTCGGCCTTAACAATTGTTTATACATTTTGTAGTACGTTGATAGGAACAACGAGTGTAAAAAAACCTTAATTCGCTTTTACTTTTCTATCTTCTATTTCTTTGCTTTCTTTGATTCTTCATTCTTTTTCTTCCTTTCTTTCTTATTTAGATAGTCGAGAAACTTAAAGAAACAATACGTCGTAGAACCATAGAATTCTTTAAATTAAAGAATTCTATAGTTCTATGACGTATTGTTTCTTCAAGTTCTTCGACTATCTTCAATACACGTATTCAATTAGATCTTCTAATAGATCCGACACTTTGTGTTACGTGGTTGTTTTCGACACAAGTCTATATGTATTTTTTTTGTTACTTTCTTCTTTGTTTTCCTTTCCTTCCTCTTTCCTTCCTCTTTCCTTCCTCTTTCTTTCACTCGCTTTTCCTTCCTCCGAATTCTTTCTTTCTTTCAATTTAGACTCTTTTTCTTTTCTTTTCTTTTCTTTTCTTTCTTTTCTTTTCTTTTCTTTTCTCTTCTCTTATACCTTTAGAATTTTGTTTATATTCTAAACACTTGAAACAACGATCATCACACTAGCTATTCAAGGATTGTTTTGGTTTTGAACAATGGCCTACGATCAAATTAATTGTGATACCTGTTCTTCATCAGGCGGGGAGCCCCTTCTAGATAACGCGTCTTGAGTATGCAAATTCTCCGTAAAATAAATATTGCCAAGGAAGACTAATGTGGCGAAAAATATTCTGTTATTTTTCGTAATTTTTATCTTACATAAAACTAAAAAATAACCATTAAATGGTGAGAATGTTTTGATTTTACAAGGACCATTTTGACAACAAAAATAGCTGGTAATATCTATAAATATATTTTGTACAACCCCGATTTCTTATTGATTTCTAATTCCTACAGTCATAGCATAATGGTTACCATAGCAACATACAATAAGAGGGCCTACCCTGCTGGCATAGTTGCGAGAATTAGCATTTCTCTGAAACAGGTGAAACGTCTCACTAAACAGCAGAATGGCGGAACTCAATGACTTTATTAAGAGCTTGGAAAAGGAACTTACTTGTTCCATTTGCGAGGACATATTTAACGAGCCAAAACAGCTTCGTTGTCTTCATAGTTTTTGCAGTGAATGCATCGAAAAATGGAGCGAAACGTGCAAGAACCTAAGACAGCGGCTGACATGTCCGACGTGTAGGTCACGAGAAGATGATGTCTCGAAGCTTCCATCTTCGTTCTATCTCGATTCCATGAAACAACTCCTTTTTGCAATGAGAAACCGAGCAAGTAAACCAGAGGAGAAATTACAACTGCCTAACTGCGTCAGTTGTCAGGAACAAGTGAAGTTGGTTGCATTTTGCCAGCAGTGTCAAGGAATGATTTGTGCAGATTGTGTCAACGCCCACAGGAAGGTAAAACAACTTCGTGATGAACATAACATGATCATGTTCGTCGATTTCAAGCAGGAACATGTAAACAGCTACATCAACAATCGATTCCACTGTGACGAGAAATACCATGGAAAACAAAAACTGGAATACTTTTGTCAAGCATGCCAGAAGTGTATCTGCCAAAAGTGTTCCAACACAACTCATAGCAATCATGAAAAAGTCAGTCTGGAACAAAAAGCAGATGAAAAGAAACTATTAATCGAGAAAAGTCTACATCGAGTGAGCCAACTAGAACAAAACTTCGTGCAAGAACTAGAGCTATCCAAGCAGAACATAAAACGCGTTGAAAACGAAATCAAAACAGCAAAGAACGAAGTATCGGATCATGTACAAGAACTTGTCAAAATCTTAAAAGATCATGAAATCAAAACGAAGAAATCTTTGGACGATATCCTCATAAAAGAGAAAAGAGAAAATGATAAAGAGCAAGAAGAAATCACTGCTGTCATCCAACAGTTCCGCGCAGTCAAAGAGCAGGGAAAAACTTTGCAAGTACAAAATGTAGACCATCTTATTTTGCAAAGCCAACTTCCTCAAAAATGCGACGACCTGTTGCAAACTCGATCTGTCTTGTCATCAAAGCCAAACAAACGAAACGTAGGTCTGAGTTACGTAAAAAACTCACAAGTCACCCAGTGTCTTCAAGACCTTGGCAAGATCGTAGAGATCGTACCAGATCCATCTCGTTGTTCTATAGAATTACAGAATAAGGAGATCAGATGTGGTTTTGTCAATCACTGTGAAATTGTAACAAGAGATTCACAAGGCAACGTTTGCCACACCCACAAAGGCTCCATTGATGTAGAGATCAAAGATGATGAGGGTGACGATGTTGAAAAGAAAATCGTTGAAAAGGAAAAAGGGAAATTTATGGTGACGTACAAAGCAGAGAAACCTTTAACTTACAACATCGTGGTGAGCATCGCAGGAAAAACAATAAATAGCTCACCGGTGAAAGTAAGGACTTTCGATGCCAAGAGAGAGCTTAGACCCGTAGCTGTCTTTGAAGAACAAGAAGATTTAATTTCTCCCTATTCACTTGCAGTAAACGATAGCCGACAGGTAGCAGCCATTGTTGACATAGATGGACAGAGCGTAAAAGCTATATCCACTAAGGATGGAAAGTGTTTACGACGAATTGGTGGTAAAGGAACAGGAGATGGTGAACTATGCTGTCCACGGGGAGTAGTCATGTATGAAGACAGAATAGTTGTAAGTGATAATCCAGATGGTGAATGTGGTAGGATACAAGAGTTTGGCATCAATGGAGCATACCTCAGGACAATCTACAAAGAAGAAAGGGTTTGTGTAGGTGCAATGTGTACCACAGCTGACAACATCTCTATTATAAGCTACTGGTACCTGACCGATGGTAAATGTCAGATAGCCATAAAGGTATTAAATGTATATTCTGGTCATCTTATAAAAGACATTCCTATATGTACTGTTGAGACAAGTGAAGAAGATGAAGACGACGAATGGCCTTGTTACATTGCTTATGATAACAATAAATACTTTCTTTCATATTTATTCATGAACAACATCAATGTATATAGCGACAATGGCGTTTTCCTGTACAAATTTGGAGAGGAAGGAGAATGTGGAGGTCGGTTTGATGGTGTAGGTGGACTTACTACTTTTGGTAGTGACAAGCTTGTAGTTTGTGACCGTGATAACCAGCGTATACAAGTTTTCACACAAGAAGGTCAATTCATAATGACAGTTGGTAGCCATGGTTTAGGTCTAGGACAGATGAATTGTCCTTGGGATGTAGCTGTTACACCAGACGGTAAAGTCTTTGTATTAGAACACGATGGGAAAAGGGTACAAGTGTGGCAATGAATCCCTTCTGATGTCCACTGAATTACAAGTGAGAAGATCGATTTTCCGTAAATTTTCAAATTTTGTGCTTTTGGAGGTGGGGGGGGGGGGGGGATGGGGCTAATGGATCATCATTAGGGATCATTCTTGGTAGCATATGTAATCAAGGCATGCATGCATGGCTTGTAAGGAATCATCGTCATTCTACTGAATGACGTTATTGCACTTGTTTTACGTCAGCCTTCTATCAGGGTCCCCTATACCTTTTGCGTGAAATGTGAATGGCTGATTTTATTTAAACGTGATTTAAGTTCTAAAATCTTTTTGCATCCACGTGAGAGTAACTTTTGCTTCTTTTTTTTTGTGAACGTGAAAGAGATTTTTGAATAATTCGTGATGCGTAAAAAGACCAAATATTTTTACGTGATTTCATTTTGCAAAGGGGTATAGGGGACTCTGTTCTATAGAACGTCAATGACGTCCTTTTGAACATTAATCGTCAGTATCGAAACCAACGAGTTACAGTATAAAAAGAAAATAATACAGTTTTAAAACATAGTTCTAGTTTTTGTAAATAGAATAGTAATTTGTAATAGACTCAAATATAAATTATATTGTTGCATTTTTGCGTTTCAATAGTGCTTTGCGTAACATGAATTGAAAGCAATTTAGTTTTTAATCAACGTATATGGTGAACTAGTTATTTAGCATCAGCTACTCATACAAGTACCCTGATATTGCTGATATGATGCTTGGTATATTTTTTAACTCATTGAAACTGCCTTATATGTACAGATCTTTTGTAATCTTGAGATATATTTACAGTTAGTCCTAATTTTATCATATTAAAAAGTAGTTTTCTATCAGCTCTTTTATAGAATCCCCAATTAGCTTTGTTTTAGCCAAATAACTAGAATGAAATATCTATCAATTTCGTTTCCAGGGCCCTTTCCCCAGGCGAGGGGAAACGGTCCTGGGAGCGAGGTTGAAATATGTATCTATCTCATGGTAAATAAATCAACAAATAATCTTTCCACAACTGCATGTGGTCTGCTAGCACTCACACTCACTACTTCTACATTACAACACTCAACTCACATGTTGATTTTTGATGAGAGAGGAAAAACCGAAGAAGCCGGCCGGAGAAAAAAACCCTCGTCAGCCCGGTCCCCAGCGGTGAATTTTTTTACCCCCCAATAGCCGTTTCCCAAGATACAGTTGAGTGAATCCTATACTAGCCAAAGCCTTGTTCTCCAGCTGTTTATAAATTCTGTTATCATGTAAATTATGTTGTTTAATTAGCGACTGAAGCTGGCAGTCTTCATTGTCTGCACACGGTCATGCAATGAAACCGAGGCTTTGGCTAGTACAGGACCCACTTGACTGTATCTTGGGAAACGGCCATTGTGTTATGTCTGGATTGGTATTCCTGTGTTATATAATACATGTAGGACCTTTCTTTACTGAAAATTGGATGGACAATAATTGGTCTCTCGTCTTAGTAACGTACATCCACATTGACTACTGTGTGCGATATGAGAATGGGAGAGAGCTGGCTCCGCTCTCAATGAAGCGAAGTAAATCATCAGGAGAAAGGGAGGGAGGGGAGGGTGGGCGGGAAACAGTAAAGATCAAGCGCCAGGTGAACACAGCGAGATCCTATACAAATACACTCGATATATTACTTAAAATGAAAACAGCAATAGATTAAATCATCTTAGGACGTTGTTATGCGAAGGTGAAAATTACGACAGCTTATTACAAATTACGACAAAGTTATTACGATTTACTACAGCTTTTACAAATAACGACGACTATAACAAATTACGACAGAGCAAGAGGGCGTCTATTGGAAAGGGCGCCTATATCCAGTATTTTTTAGACGTGAGGGAGCGCTTATTCTAGAGAGGCATTTAGTTTAGTTTAGTTGATTGGCTTTTCCTTTCAATAAAATCAGAGACACCGCAACAGCTTTCGCCAATTTCTGTATTGTACGGTATTAGATAGTAGGCGTTTATTAGAATCATACGCTACTTTGAAAAAACGTTGAAACATCTGACACCGAGTGAGTAGCTACAAAATTTGATACATATATACAACGTCGAATGAAATAGTTTGCTGTAATATTGGAATATAAGTTATGGGTTTTGAGTTAGAATCGTGCTTTTCGAATTTAAGACGGGAAATACAAAAGTGTTTTTCGGATCGACCGTTTCAGAGTGACCGACGTCAAGGAAATTCCTGTCGAAATCGTGGCGTGACCGTGCGGTGCTGTTTTCACAGTCATTCGAAGTCTACTCTATGAGATCTAGCCTCCTCCGCATGCAACTCCTTTTCTTTCTTCTTCTTGGGCTTCCTGTTGCAAAGATGAGGGACTGGAGGCAAGCAAAAAAGGATAAGGGGGAGGGGCTAAGGGGAAAAGCTCTTCCCAAACTCTCGCCTCCAATCTTCGCTCTTCCGTTTCGATCCCACAGGAAACCCAATAAACCCAATAAAGGAAAGGACAAAAAAGGAATAGCTTGCGTAGGAGGCTATATGAGATCATTGCTCTATCGTGGAAGTCTCAATGACTTGACCTCACTAACTCTGTGTTGGTAGTGTAAAGTTACCTATAGTAACTACAGACGTTCTGCGCATGTGCCTAGCTACATTGTTAAGCGAACCACTTCTGTCTCTCATCGTATAAACAAACATTCTTGCTCGTATTATCTCGGTTCTGTTTTGCTCAGGATGAAATAAAATGATCCAAAGACGATTGAAAAACATGCAGACAAGGGCACTGAATCCCGTAACAATCAGACAACAACATAAAAAGACGTATTTTGTTGCGGGATCGGTCCCGTAGTACAGCGGGATATACGTCAACCAAATGACGCAAAAGGTAAACATTGAGAACCCAATGTGTCGAGTCTCGTTGAAATTCTCGGGTAAATTGCGCGCCTTGTACGCCAGGAATGTTGTCGTTATCGCTAGTACAGCGGTATATCCCAGTGTTATTATGAGCAGCTTGTCTGATTGGTTGCCGCAGTCAATGATCACGTGAGTGTCTGCGTAATGCATCGTCACTTCCGGCGGAAATACCATGACCCAAGCTATGGATGTCGCGATAATTATAGTTGTAAGAAAAACAGCCAAAACGAGTTGGAAACGGATTCCAAGTATTCCAGCGCCCATTGGGAGTTTGCTCTTGAAAATCAACAAAAGTCGGTTGGTTTTAGTCAGCATGAGAGCCGCCCAGAAGGTGATGACGAAAGCAAAAAAGAATGGCCTTATTTGGCAAATGACGTAAATAGGTCGACCAATATACAACGTGGTCAGTGCAAACATCAGCGCGATGATTACAAGCATCAAAAACGAGAATTCTCGTGTTGATGCTTTGACAACTGCAGTTTTGCTGAACTTCAAATACACACAGAGAACAAATCCAGTAGTTATAAGACCAAGGCCAGAAAAGCTTAATATCACGATAGCTGTTACTTCTGTCCACTGTAGATACAATATTGGTAGTTCGAGGCACACTGAGTGGGTGTGGTCTGAGGTGTACCCCGGCTGGCACTGAATGCACGACCCTACCCCTGTGGTGTTTTTGACGTACCCTATAGGACATTGTACACACGCCCAACAGCACGGTGTTCCCCCCTGGACCGGGTACTTGCCCCTACTACAGGGCACGCTGCACTGAGAGTTCGGTTTCGCTCGTTTCCAGGAATTCCAGACAATGTTGTTCTCGTGTATGACGAGTTTGCGATCCATCCATCTCCAGTAACCAATAGTAACGAAGTGTTTACCGTGAGGGGAGTGGGCGCTAGGTTGGAGACTTTTGATGAGATAATTACCTGAGAAAAAGGAAAAAATAGTTGAAATAGAATTGGATGAAAGAAATGCGTGAATATGGACACCGATCAACACAAAGAAATCATCCTCCACACAAGAAAATACACACAGAAACAAACAAATAAACAAACAAAATTAAAATAAGTAAATAAATAAAAATGAAAACAGAAACAAAAATGAAACCCATCAAGGACCCTAGAATAATACAAAGCGATTAATATAAAATAGCAGTTTTAACACTAAAATGTCAGTAGTATTTTTTCAACGTGTATTTAGAAATGAGTATTAGGTACCGCCCATGTACGGCCGGCGGACGTTACCAGTATTTTAGTTCGTTCATTCGTTCGTTCGTTCGTTCGTTCGTCCGTCCGTTCGTTCGTTCGTTCGTTCGTTCGTTCGTTCGTTCGTTCGTTCGTTCGTTCGTTCGTTCGTTCGTTCGTTCGTTCGTTTGTTTGTTCGTTCGTTCGTTCGTTCGTTCATTCGTTAGTTCGTTAGTTCGTTTGTTTGTTTGTTTTGCGCGCGGTTGTGTTTCCAATATGGCAAACTGTCTCATGATCAGTAGCTAGATAAATACCATTTCTATTGATGTCAAAACCTCCGAATAAAAACTCATATGCACAATAACTTCCAAACCCTCATTTTAATTAAACTTTGTACAATTTGTTCGATTCTTTTCTAGCCGTGTAGGTTTATTTAACTTTTGCCCCTTTGTAACGATTCCATATTTATTCATTTTGGGGAGAAATATGATACTTGTAAAAAGTATTTGTTCAGGTCCCACGAAGAAATCAATATTGATATAGATCGTAGTTCAATATGTTATCTGTTGAATGGCTGTTGCTCATATGAGCAAAGGGAAAATCATTCAAGAGCAAACGGGCATATTTAATTACATAAGAGAACTTACATTGCCGACGCTGCGAACCTTTGTTCTTTGTTCTTACGAAGGAAAGGTTCGAAATGTCAGTTATACAATGTTCAAAAGTTTTCTTCACTCGTCACTCAAAACGCCGAGGAGGTCTAAGATTGTTTACACGCTCGTTTTCGTAGAGAAAAAAACGCATTGCTGGTTCGACAAGTGACGTCACGGCAGCCATCTTGTTTGCTCATTCAAGATTCGAGCTACCACAGGAAGCCCGAGTAATTGAGCGGTTTCTTTGCTATTGTCTTTCGTGGAGGACTAATTTGTACGTGTTCATTTCATTTTCTTTTACGAATTTTTGTTTTCCTTTAAATGAATTTCTCATAACTACAATTTAATCATTAAAGCTAATTAAAGTGAAATATGGAGTGATCCTTTCATTTTTAATTTAGATGTGATGTATTCAATTTCCTTTGTCGCTTTTTTCCTTTATATTTTTCTAGTTTATCTGTCTTTGAATCAGCTCATCCGTCATTTATGATGTATTGAATTGAACTGAATTTTTTTCACTATATATATTACAAAGTCTAAATGGTAGAAAATATAGTAAAGCTAATTATATCTTTTATAATATTAATCTGTAGATATTCATTCATGTAGGTCTGTTTTCTTTTCTTAGTTCTTCGAGTTATTTTTTTTTTGAACTCTCATTGTTTTGTCTATCTTGGCATTTTTTACTTCACCATAATTTTTCCCCCATTTCTTTCTTGATTCCATATTATTAAAGCATTAAATTTTTCTTTTTTGCTTTAATAGAAAATCTTTGTTCATTAGAACTTTTTCCTTAAGTAAGTTTATCCAGCCGTTCATGTTCACCGCCATCAATCAAAACTCAAAATGGAAAATAAATAGAGACTGGAAAATTCATTAACTTGTTCTAACTGACTCAATATTTATTGTCAAAATCTTTTCCTGGAAAACGCCGTCCGTAGGTGTCATTTGTATATCAATAAAACAATATAATTAGTAATGAATGGTTGTCTCGTATACGAGAAATGAAAAAAGAAAGGAAGGAAGGAAGAAATAGAGAAAGAAGAAAGGAAGGAAGGAAGAAGGAAAGAAAGAGAGAGAGAGAAAAAGAAAGAAAGAAAGAGGAGACAAAAGAAGGGAGAAAGGAAGGAAGGAAGGAAGAAAGAAAGGAAGGAAGGATGGATGGAAGAAAGAAAGAAAAGCAAGCAAGCAAGCAAGCAAGCAAGCAAGCAAGCAAGCAAGCAAGCAAGCAAGCAAGCAAGCAAGCAAGCAAGCAAGCAAGCAAGCAAGCAAGCAAGCAAGCAAGCAAGCAAGCAAGCAAGCAAGCAAGCAAGCAAGCAAGCAAGCAAGCAAGCAAGCAAGCAAGCAAGCAAGCAAGCAAGCAAGCAAGCAAGCAAGCAAGCAAGCAAGCAAGCAAGCAAGCAAGCAAGCAAGCAAGCAAGCAAGCAAGCAAGCAAGCAAGCAAGCAAGCAAGCAAGCAAGCAAGCAAGCAAGCAAGCAAGCAAGCAAGCAAGCAAGCAAGCAAGCAAGCAAGCAAGCAAGCAAGCAAGCAAGCAAGCAAGCAAGCAAGCAAGCAAGCAAGCAAGCAAGCAAGCAAGCAAGCAAGCAAGCAAGCAAGCAAGCAAGCAAGCAAGCAAGCAAGCAAGCAAGCAAGCAAGCAAGCAAGCAAGCAAGCAAGCAAGCAAGCAAGCAAGCAAGCAAGCAAGCAAGCAAGCAAGCAAGAAAGAAAGAAAGAAAGAAAGAAAGAAAGAAAGAAAGAAAGAAAGAAAGAAAGAAAGAAAGAAATGACTAGAACATTGTTTGACCCATTGCATTTGTTGCCGAGAGTTATCGAGTGTCGAGCGTTGCTGAACGTGGTCAAACTAGATTTACATCACGAGTTGTTTTGCATGATCTATAAAGTTTCTCTTGGCTCTACAAGAGCTGTTTTATGTTTGAGCTATGTAGGTTTTTGAGAGCTGTAAAATATGATAATAGACAGTTTAGAGAATTATATTTTGTTTTCTTTGTTGTTGACTGCTGCTAGGCAGCCTAGCGTTGTTTCAACGGATCTAGTAGGGGGTATATAATCATCTTAAAGGAGCACTTGGATCAAATAAATCAATGGAAATTGGAAATTAATGGAAATTGGAAATTAATGGAAATTGGAAATGACTTGAAACTTAGTGAAACCTTTGTATACGGTACCAATAATCACCATGAAGCAACATTTTCTTCATATCCAAAAAATCGGATAAAATTGTCAAAGATTTTAGCATCTAAAGTGTGAGAAAATGACATGATTATGACGTCGATTATTATTCGACCCTATTGTTCTTTTAGGTTTTAATCCAAAATTTCTCTGTGATAATGACCTTAAAATGTAAAGTTTTTGTCGGAGATTAGCTAGTTATTTAACTATATTAATCTTCATATAGAAATAATCAGTTTCCAATTTTAACCGATTTTCATCCAAGTGGGACTTTAAAGACCGGAAATAAACATTTTGAAAACAGTGAGGGTGGTATGATCATCCACTTAAAGACATACTCTTATTATCGCGACATGACAACTGAAAATTGCATGAACGGATCTGCTCAAGAGCTAACTCAAAAGCTAGACAAACAGAGTCGGATCAGTAATTATAGTAATTTACGAACATATAGGACGTGTATAGTGTATTTTGTGTTTGATAAATGTGCGCGTTTCCTGCGGTTCTCTAAATAAATCAGACTGCGAAAATAAAATCTTATCATACTAAATATACTCCACCTTAATTGGCCGTCTACTAACAGTAAGGGTTGCTCACAACATTGAGTACAACTGTGTTGCGTTACACCGCAATTGTACTGTTTGATACTCGCGCGGCGCGCGCGTTGACGGAAAAATGTTCTCTCAGGGGGTATTTTACGTTCTATATGACATATTTCCTATCTAAATTTCCGCATGCATGTTAATCGATTTATTTTTTAAGACCCCCCAAAATTGAGCTACCTGCACAAGGGGGAATGGATAGTTTCCCAGCGCTGCAGTTCAAACATAACTGACTAAGAACGGCGCTCCAGACCCGTGGGTGAGGGAGTAGGGTGGGGATATAAGATTAATTTTCCATTAAGGTTTGGTGATGAATTATCAAAGAAGTTAAAGAAAGCTTGCCACCCAAATTAAACCAATGCACTAATTTCTGCTCCAGTGGTATACAAGAATGCCAGGGGTGTCAGAGGGGAGTATGAACCAATCATTTAACATTTTTGTTCAAGGAATAGTAGTGGAGTGGTTGGTTTCTGTAATTGGGTACCCTGTGTTACCTTTTGTGTCGCCATATTTATCAAACTTGATAGGATAACCAAGAACGCCAGTAAAATCAGAGCGCTTGATGAAAGCCAATAAATCCCGCGGGATGACTATTGATCTCGAACAAGATCCCGCAACACCGGAAGTGCAGTTAAGCATCTTATGCAGAGCCCATGCGATAGCATAAATACTGTCCATCACGTTAGGGGCCTTATTGAGTTGGAGCTTTGCTGCGGTGGGTAAATGTGGACTCTTGTACCCAGGACACTTCCAGATACTGCTTGGGATCAAATGAGTACATGATTTGTTGGCACAACTTGTAGCGTTAAAAATTGATTTCTTTTTTAGTATAGTTTCTTCACAGCCAAATACCCCTTCCCAGTACTCCCTAAACCATGGGTTATGGCTTGTCTTCTCAGGAGTTAAGCTCGACATGTGTCTTTGAAAGGGTTCAATTTTACCCTTCCATGGGACCACGCCCAACATGCCCCCAACGGTGGAGCTTTTGAAGGGGAGAACTGTCGGTTTATCTCCCCAAGCTTCTGTGCCAATCCAAATCTTGTCTCGTAAACCTTGTCGCTCGGCTTCTTCTAAAACAGCAAGAGCATTTGGTCCTTCACAAAACAGGACAACAACATTGACTTTTTTGTCATCTTTGAGTTTTTTGACGATGTGTTTTATTTTTGCCTTAGTTGCTGGTTGTGTGACATCAGGATGGAATAATTCATCTACTGATATGCAAACGTTACGTGTTTTGACTTCTTTTTTGAAAGCCTCGATGCCTAGCCTGCCGTAGTCTTCATCGGTTGCTAAAGTTGAAACATAGGTCCATTTATAATGAGAAATTAAATCAGCCATGACCTGCGCTTGGATATAATCAGGTGGGATCGTCCTCAAGAAAGAAGGAAAGTTGTTTTTATCGCTAAGAGATGGACTCGTTGATGAGTAGCTTATTTGTGGAATATCATCAACAGAGAGGATATAGTTTGCAGCTTTTGAAATTTTCGAGCCAGCACCTCCAACAACTGCAACAACGGAGTTTCTAGTTCTATTATCGCACGAACAATACTTATTATGTTTTCGTGTAGTGTTCATTTGACGGGTATAACTCGGAATAATAAAATCCAATGACCACTTAATGGCGTAGTTGACATCATTTGTTGTATCTCTGATATCGTAGCCAAGAACGATTCCTGGTAGAATATCACTTCGAGAATTGACTTCTTTAATAGTGTACAACATTGCTTCGATCCACATCATAGCGTATGTGTTCAATCGATAACACTGAGCCTTTCCCGTAACTTCTGTCATAATGACATACGTTGATTTTTCTTGGGAACATTTACTGGAGATTTTTTCGACAAGATGCACAGGAAATAGTCCACCAATGATAACATCAGCGTTTAAGTTCGTAATTCGTCCAGGTTTTTTACTTTGGTTGAAGGTATCGCTTTCACAAACGACAAGACGAGAACATAAACCGATCATTACAACAATTGTTAAGTACATTCTGGACTAATATCAAATCTCCGTCGATCACATCCGACTTTCAAATCTCCTTTGGTGACGTTTTTCCAGATAATCTATACGTCAGAAGTTTGGTATTTTTCGCTGGTAGTCCTTTGCTCTAGAGTATACAGAAAAAGAACAATTTTTAGAAAAATTGAATTGACTGTCACGTGCTATTAGCAGGTGATCAAACAAGTCTCACAAACCAAACAAAACATCGAACTCGATTTCAGTTCTTAGTGATTTCAAGACAGCAGACAATTTTCATTATGAGTGAGCAAAAGTAAACCATACTTAGTCTTTGATTTTAGAGAATTTTTAATTTATTTTCTTAAAGAGTTCACGTCAAAATCTTTACTAATAAAGAATATACCCAGGAGCAATTAAACCACCCCTTATTCGACTATATGTAATATGTAATTTCTGACTTTTATGAAGATGATTTCCTATAATCAAATTGAACTAGTAAAAGTTAGTTTTTCATAATTTTTCAGTTGCTGTTTTGTTGTCAGTTCAATTTTGTCAGACAATAAATATGTTTATATATTTGATTGTAAAAATAGCGCAAAGCAAGCAAGCGAGCTAGCAAGCAAGCAAGCAAGCTAGCGAGCTAGCAAGTAAGCGAGCGAGCAAGTAAGCAAGCAAGCAAGCAAGCAAGCAAGCAAGCAAACAAGCAAGCAAGCAAGTTAAGAAAGAAAGAAACCCAAAGGAAAAAGAAAGAAAAATGAAATAGAGTGAAAGAAAGATAGCAAGAAAGATAAGACAAAAACAAGGAGGACAACTAAGTTCAACTCGTTTGTTTTTAATTGCTTTTCACTTTACTATGCTAATAATTGTAGAATAAGCTCACTGTAATTTGGACATCCCTAGCTAGATAAACACAGCCTTGAGCAGGAAATTAGTTCCCTTTGACATACGTTTCCTGCGAATTTATCAAAATGGATAGGATATATGTTTTCTAACGCTTTTCGTCCTCAAAGAATAAAAAACGAAAACAATTTCAATGCTACGAAGCACAGAACAACCTGGCTAACGTTTGACAGTGAAAATAATAATTTTATTTAATTAGAAATTAAGGACAGTGAAGTTGAACCTGGATATACATTAAAATATAGTTTTAATATATTCTAAAAGTCTCATGGCAATCTAAGTGCCACTCTTAGCAATCTTAAGTGTTGACATTTAGACAAGAGGACAAACTTCTCGACAGGAAAATGAGACACATTATTCTTAGCTTTAGGATATATATCATATGGGATTTTTTTGCGGCTAGAAAAACAAAAATAGTAAAATACGGCTACCTAAGCACTAGAAATTTTTGCTCATTTCCTATGATAGGAAATATGTAGGAAATTGAATTTTCTTATGATAGGAACTGGACAAAATGTAGGAAAATACACTTTCCTACATATTTCCTAGATATTTTCTATCATAGGAAAATGAAAAGGTAGGAAATATCTAGGAAAATACAATTTCCTATGATAGGAAATATCTAGGAAATATGTAGGAAAATGTATTTTCCTGCATTTTGTTCAGTTCCTACCACAGGAAAATGCAATTTCCTAGATATTTCCTATCATATGAAATGGGCAAAAATTTCCAGTGAAACGAGGGCGCATGCGCATGGACACTGTAGAAACTCTTTCTTAGGGTCTCTTTATATTAAGGCGAGCTTTTCCATTGTCTTGTAGGTTGTATAACTCTCTTCGTGTCCCCAGGGCCATTCAAAGAAAAGACAAGTGCTCATCCGGTTAACAGGGAGAACTCGTCTACATGTAAACACGGCCTAAGGGTGCGTTTGCAAGTCCAATTTTGTCCAAAGCTAACTTCATCACGTGACAAGGACACGATTTTCCGGGTGAAAATTTGGACAAGACTTGTTTTTACGTTCACACGAACCTTCTCCGATACTAGTTTACTGTTTTACGCTGCCATTCATGCAACAATGCCTTAAAGAAAAAGGACATATTGCTGAGGAAGCCCGAGCGAATGCCTACAAAGGCGTCTAGATTATCTGACACTATTATATACACACATTATCTGAAAATCTTGAAACCTTAACAGTAAACGAAACATAATTATAATGATTATACCTAAACAGCAAAGTTAACTTAGTAGAAAATTAGCCTCATTAGTAGGTATTTAAAGTTTTTGGATTGACAGGGCTTAAATGGGATTTTGCCAGTGCTCTTCAGAATTTACAAGAAAGCACGCTTTGTTCAAAGCCTATAACTTTCATTTCCAAAGCAAATTAAACTTGAGTTTTGGTCGGTTCGTAGCAAGTATGTTAGCGTTGTTGTTGTTGTTGTTGTTATCATTGTTGTTGTTGTTGTTGTTGTAATTTGATGAATATTTCAAGTACTGTGATGCTAAGAAGCACCGTAAAATTAATTGAATAAAACTGTCGTATTAGCTGATAAGACTATACTCTTATCCTGAGCACTTAAAAGTAGGATTAACTGTCTTCTCGTTATCAATTCTCGCAGCCTCACGGAAAATTAGGGAAGAATTCATCTTTTCAGGCAGTTTTATGATAGATATATTTTTGATAAAAGAAATACGAGGACAGTGAAAATGACGCTAATAATTCAAAATGTCATTCATGTTTCTACTTTTAATATCTATCTTTGAAAAGTAACATTTCATTTATTACCCAACTGGCAGTCAAATTGTTATGAAAAAATTGTTTTCCTTCCTTGATACATAAATACTTTCAAAACGACAATATCACCATAATTTTCAGGGCTGGCAGACGTGCAAAAGACACTGAGGAAACTTCATGGTAATGTTTAAGTTGTGTCTGTCTATGTCGTTTTCGGTCCAAAATTATTATTTGTTCAGAGATGGTTTTTCTCAAAAGTTTTCGGTATCCTCAAACGACTTGTTCCGATATATATGAAAGATGCTAAAAGTCAAAAACATCACCTTTCAAATCAACGACAAAAGGTTTTTTAGCATTGCTTTCACCTCACCAAGCAGTATTTCGCAATCGGAATATTTCTCTTTTTGGAAAGAAGTTCCGGGAAATTTTCTGGCAGTATTTTCACGCCAACTTCTCCTTTAATCTCAATAAACATTTTTTCTGCTTACTTAGGACCAATAATTATAATCCGTTTAGATTTCACAAAGTGAAATATAGCTTGAAGTATGAAAATTTTTGTCATTCTGATAAGCAGATATGGTGTTTACAATCTCACCCGAAAATACAGCCTGATGACACATTTTGGCATTAATTTGATACATCATAGATATATTATTTATAATTTCACCCCAAAAATATCAAAATTTTACATGTCGAAATACGAAATTCTTCTGAAATAGCTAAGTGTGAAAATTAATATAATAGTATATTCAGTTTTTTTTTTTATCTATTCCGTTTCTGAAAAATGGAAAGAAACCAACAAGTTGCGATTTTCCCGCGCGCCAAGACAATTCATTATCCTCTCAGGCGGGAAATTGAAGCCGTTTCAGTTCTTCCAAGAAACCATTTATCTTAGAACACTTTGTGGTATAGATTACTGAAATTAAAGTAGTTTAAATGAGAAAAAGAGGAGAGAATAATAACATAATTCTGTACCTGTCAATGTCAATACAAATTCAGTGTTATGTTACAACTTTTCCCAGCGCACCTTTATAGCTCCTTTTGTACTGCTCGTATTTTTGTTGCACGATTGAGACACCCCTATATCGCATAAATTAATATCAACGAAAAAAAATTATCGTGTGACATATAGTACTTAATTGGAATTGTCAAAAAACAAAAATACCCTGCTATTGAAATGACGGCAAGGAGAACAATTGGCTTTTGCAACTTGAAATGAATGACAAATTTATTTTTATATAAACTTACTCAGTTAAATAAGCAAATTTATCTTATTTATAATAAAGTGAAAACTAAAAATAATTATCTGGCTTGAATCTTTTAGTTAATTTTAGCTTATTCACACACCTGGAATGAAATTTCCGGTTATAGTGAAGATGGGAAAAGGCCTTGAAAATGTTATAAAAGTAATCAGAGAAAAAGGGTTCTTGTAATTTAGTTCACTGCGTTGTGTGTATAGCGAAAGTCATTCCTAGGAAAACATTTCGTTTTGGCTTCAGTATTTATACGTTTTTATTAGTATAGTTACGCTGCAATTGAAAATGGAAGACTTTCATTGGTTCTATACAAAGAAAGTGAATACAAAATTCATAGTTTGTTGTCAGATATTCACCTCAAACTGTCACTCACTGTTCTCAATAGAAAAGTGAAAACAAGACGATTTTTGCTCGCAAGCCCGCTTCCTGGCGAAGCAAATACCGAAAAACAAACCGTCAATCCACCTAGTTATTCTCTCTTCTGAATTCGAGTCATAAATCGATAAAATTTATGATCTAATGTTATGCAAAACTCGGTTTTTCTTGCTTTTTCGTGCACTTGTGATAAAATGGATTCCCTAAGGAGATTTTTTCCTTCCGTGCTGCTATGTCATTAGAATCACGAAAAGAAGATTAAATTTCTAATGATCATTTATCTTAATATTGTCATTAAAATATTTTCTATCAGATGGTTTAAACCTTTTTAGTTGCAAAATAAACAAAAATATTAAACACGAACAACTTTAATGCTAATTATTATATTTTTCCAGAAGTTCTACGGAAGTTCCTACAAGACGAAACAAAATCCATATCGTTTTGGCATCAAAATTTTCTTCGTTTTCTAAATTGTTAATAAAATTTATGCATGAGAGTAGAATATTCTGGCACATTCACCTAAACTTGGCTAAAAAATGGAATTCTAAGCGCAGAATTAAGAAAGAATTTGCATTAATCGCCCACGGGCTCATTTGAGAGCTCATAGAGACGATAACTGGTTGCTGAGAATGGCAATTTCAATCACTCAGACAGTGGGAAATATGGTTAAATTTTACTTCTAAATGAAGATAAATTAAATTGACGATTTTTCACTGTACAATTGCATGGAGACGTTTCTTCAGCGATTAAGTGACATAATGATGTCCTGATCCTTAAGTACTTCGGGAAGCTAATTCATTATTTTACCAATAACCAGACGTAGCTGAAGGGTTTTAACTTAAAACAATCGACTTGATATGGTTCCATTATCAAAAACATTTTGCCAATATATATACAGTAATACTTAGTGACTTGGCTTTTTAAACTTATGATGAAATTATACTGATCTGAATTTCCTGATTAAAATTCTGAAAGTTGAAAATTCAATTTATTTAAGTGCGGCAGGTTTCTGCTCAATTAAATCTTAATGCAAATGTACAATTTGAAGTTCCTATTTTCAATTGGTTGTAATTTTCTATAATGAATTCAAGAATTTATGAGGATTTCACTTGATTTATCATGACAAATTCAAGCTCTTTGCTCATGGCTTGGTTTACATAAAGACTTTTGTATTTTAAATATTCCTTAGCAAACACAGCTTTAGTTTTCTTCTAAATGTTGACATGGGCTTTTTCTGATTGACAAACACGGAGCTTAGCATGTTTCATTTTACATAAAACTCAGAGCAGCTGTTATTGAGAATACTACAAGTTCGACAGCACTGTTCGTTAAGGATACAAAAGCATAAAACGCTCGTGAAAACCATATTTGTCGAAAAAGAATCCAAAATGGCTTCCAAATCATCCTGTCTCAGACTGATTCTAATTTTGATAACGACCTGCAGTGGAGGCCATTCGCAAAAGAGTATAACGAAAGACGGAGACGTCCTCCTTCAAGGGCTTTTTCCAATAACATTTCGTGATGGGCAAGAATGCGAAAAGCTTTTCAAAGACGGAGTAATGTGGTCAATGGCGATGGTGTTTGCTATCAACTCCATAAACAATTCTACAATGCTTAATAACATTACCCTGGGATACAAAATCGACAACACTTGTCAACATATACCAAAAGCTATGCATAATGCCATCGAAATCGTCGCTAAATATCGACCAAACTCGATGTGCTACCCCCATAAAGACTATTGCGAAGGCGCCCAAAGAAGTGAAAAAAGAGTATCAGCTGTTATTGGGCCTGCAATGTCATGGATTGCCATACCAGTGGCCAGCTTACTTGGCCTATACGAGATTCCTCAAATTAGTTATGCGGCAACGAGTCGTATTCTTAGCGACAAGACAAGATATGGCTCATTTTTGAGAACTGTCCCATCCGACGAGTATCAAGCTAAGGCTATGGCTCAATTTGTACACAGATTTGGTTGGAATTACGTCTTTATTATTGCAACAGACGATGATTACGGCAAGATGGGCGCTGCAACCTTCAAAACGACAGCTAAGAGTTTGAATGTTTGCATTGCAAATGATGAATATATTCCGTTCAAGTCTGACATGGCAGACGAATATCTCTATAACACATTGACAACTTTAAAGAAATCTGAGCGAGCCAAGGTTGTTATCATTTTCAGTTATGGAAATCAAGGCGAGATATTGTTGAAACGGGCCGAGAAGATGAATATCACAGACAAAACATGGATAACAAGTGATGCGTGGACCTCATCTGCGACTGGATTTAACATCAGCCAAAAACTACTGGAGGGAATCATAACATTTTCAATTCGCTCTAAAAAAGTTGACAAATTCGTTGACTACATTAATGGCTTGCAAATTAAGGACGTTCAGGACATTCCGTGGTTTCTACGTTACATGGAATCAGTCTTGGATTGTTCTTCCACCAATTCGACTCATGATGGTCAAAGGGTGTGTCATCCAAGTGAAACTCTACCGAAAGATCACCCCATAGCAAACGAAGGAATCGCTAATGTCATTGATGCTGTTAATGCTACAGCAAATGCAATCAAAACAATGTTTTCTTGTTCAAATGGCAAACCGTGCAGGGACCCAAACCTTCACATATCGCCATTGGAGCTTCTACGTAACATTAAAAACGCAAGTTTCCTTGGAGCTGACAATGCCTTCGTTGAATTCAACATCAATGGCGACCGAACATCAAGTGGATACACCATCAGAAATCTGCAGATTCACAACGGAAGGCCCGTATACGTAGATATTGGTTACTGGTCAAAATTTGAGGGCAAAACTTATTTTCATGTTAATGAAACACTTATAAAGTGGAATAATGGTATTCGTCCACGATCAAATTGTTTTCGCGTCTGTCAGCCTGGAGAACGGGTTGTTGGTCAAACGGAGTGTTGCTGGAATTGTCAGAAATGTGAGAAGGGGACATTTAGTTCTATCGCTGGAGCCTTGTCCTGTACCAAATGCAATGAGACTCATTATACTAACGAACGAAAGACAACTTGTATTGCAAGGGAAATTGTATACCTTTCGCTGCAGGACCCAGCAGGGATTTCTATCCTGACTGTTAGTATAATTGGAATTGTCATTACTACCATTATTGCCGGTATATTTGGACAATTTCGTACCACGCCTGTCATAGCTTCCTCAACAGTATTTCATTTAGTAATGTTCTTCGTTATCCTCTACACTTCGTTCATTTTTACCATGTTGTTTACCACTAACAAGCCCTCGAACGCTACGTGCATCATAATTGAATCAATGAATGAACTTTTAATCATGATGTACTCGTCTTTTCTTCTGTCCAAAACGCGAAACGTCAACAGAAGTATCCGGTCAGTGGTCTCACGCCTGAAGTACATGCGCCAAGAGTGGAGCCATATAATTGTAGCCGTGTCATTGATAGTCTTACAACTGATTCTTATTACTTTGCGACAGTGTCTTTCGCCTTCGCATGTTCACTTTGTAAACCAAGAGGACGAAACACGTTTACTTGAGTGTAAACAAGTGTTCTCTTCTCTTCGAGTGTTGGCCATTGCTACCCCATCAGTCATTCTCGCCGCAGCTACTTTTATTGCATTTAGAGAAAGGAACATCCCTGACAACTTCAACGAGGCAAAGTTCATCAGTTTTACTACAATTCTTCTCTGCATTATATTCATTTCGTTTATCTCCACTTACAGATATGTTGCAGGGATAAGTCGAATTCTTGTACTGACTTTTACAGCTTTTGTCACTGCTTTCTCGGGAATGGGTTGTTTATTCATTCCTAAACTCTATATTATCTTTATCAGACCCGAAAGAAACAGCTTCCCTGCAGAACAAACTTCGTCTGACAGTAACGGTGTCTCAGACCATCAAGACATGTCAGCTAGGACATCAGTTGCATCTGATGGCACCTCTCCCGACCTCAATTCCAACTTAAAATCAGCTGCACGAATCAGCAAATCAAACTTCCTTGAAGTCCAGGACAACAGTAATCACGTGACCTCCTTTGTAAACCAAGCCACATGCGCAGAGTCGGGTGATGAGTCCTTTATGGATGAGTCTGATAACATTCCTGATTCAGCCAATCACGGACAAGGAATGGAGCCGACCAATCATCCACAAGGAAAACCAATTAACAATCGAAAGAAGTCAAAGAGCCACGTAACATTTGAGCTGTCTACACTCCCCGAAACTGTAGAGGATAGCAGTGGAAGTTTAGATGTTAGAGAACAATACAATAATTTGGGTTGTAGTGATGAAACGACTTCCGACTTAACAGTCGATACGAGAAACACTCCTAGGGCGTTTACAGTTTTATGAATCTTCTGCGTTGTGGCCGGTCTGCCGTAACGACAACAAAATACTTTCGTTTTTCTGCTCTGCTCTGCTCTGCTCTGCCAATCGTAGAACGCTAGAAACGCAGGCTAGACTCGTCACTTTGCTACTTCCAGGCTCGTAACATGGAATATGGGATCAAGGATCAAGCCCAAAATTATGGCCAGGATCAGGAATCAGAGGCCAGGGCTCAGGGATCAAATGGGTGGGATCGAGGATCAGGGACATTGGGTCAGGATCAGGGATCAGCTCAGTTTTTTGCACCAAGGATCAGGGATCAAAAATTTATAAAAATATGGGCTCAGGGATCAGAATTCCGTAAAAACCCGGGATCAGTGAGACGAAAATATACCATGTTACGAGCCTGTACTTCATAATTTGTCTTTCTTTTACAAACATTATTATGCCTTCATTGTACAATAACTGGTGCCCTTATTTCATCGTAAGGAATTGAACATTTGAAGTATTTATTTTAGATCGAAAGCGCGGGGAGGGTCAACCCTTCTCTCTCCAAATTAAAGCACAGGCAACGCAAGCTCAAACCTAGAGCCGTTAGACTGGATTTTTGAATTCAGAAAAACTTTAAATTCTTTTCAGGCGAGGGAAAAATAAATAAATACACTAACCTCAACACTGAAGTGATATTATCATAGTGATTCATTTATTGGTAAATTTAGCGCGTTTTCTTGTCTTGTTCTTCTGGAAATATACCATTAACACGGCAACTTACTTAAACACACACACATACACACACAAATACAGATTAAAAAAAAAAGAAAGAAAAAAAGTAGATTCACATCAGAGGAAAATGATAACGCAAACAACAACAACAACAACAACAACAACAACAACAACGACCCAGCGGGACTCGAACGCATGCCAGTTTAGTAATTTTATCCAAAAATGGACCATGCTCCCGAGACATTCAGAAAAACTGGGACGTCGTATGGAAATTACACGTGCAGGATGAAGATTTCGGCCTCATCCGCGCTATCTGGCTCTTCACACATGGAATAGAGGCCAAAGAGTTTTCTTTTTCATTTTTGATTTCCTGTAATATCACTTTCTCAAGGATGATGCTTTATGATGCTATCTCTCTCTCTCTCTCTCTCTCTCTCTCTCTCTCTCTCTCTCTCTCTGGATGACAAGACATTAAGGCCCGGTAATACGAGCAACAAAATCGTGCAACTTGTCGCGCAACATTTTTGTATTGCAAGTTGCAGAGCAAATGTTGCTCGAATTACCACTCCGCGCGCAACAAATTTTCACTTTGTTGCACGAAGTAGAAGCACTGTATTATCGTATTATCACAGTTTTCGACATTTTTTATATTGGTTGTAAACAATTTAAATTCGAGTTTGGGTCCATTTTTGCAACTTTAAGTGGGCTATAGCGAGAGACCATAATACTAAGAGAGCGAAACTCAGTATTTATGTCTGTGCGATGTTCGTAGCAACTAAGGCTATTTTTAGCAACTAAGCCATCGCGCGCAAGGTTCTCTGATTTTTGGTGTACGCGCGGACGGGACCGTTTGGTTTCAGCATTTGAATTGTATTGTTGTCTACTGAGTTTCGTTGTTTTACTATTATGGTCTCTTGTCGAATGTTTTTACACTCTTACAAAATCTGTGCTCTATTTCATGTTTGATTTTTTTGCAGGGGAGGGGAGGGGTAATCGGCAAAACCGCTGGCTAATAGCACTGCTTGTCCAACTTGACCATGTGGAATCGAAGATGGCCGATGGAGTCCTTGTGCATTTGCCGTCTATAAAACACGATAAGACAGCTTTACAGAAACAATAATATACCACAGTAAAGGTAAATTATTGTATATATATTATAAGAACTCTTTTTTATCTGTAATTTCTGTTAATGTACATTTCATGTTGATTCTTGGCGGGAAATTTGAAAGGCGCCATTTTGGTGTTACCTCGTTTTACCAATTAAGGGAATGCTTACCTGTACTTTTACTTCACATCACACTGCATTGCAGAATGTTTACAAATAACATGAAATACACATGTACATAACAGTTGTGGAGTTGTACATTGCTTAGTATTCTTTTTTGTCATTTCAGAAGTTATTCACAATGACTCAAGTTGTAAGTCATGGATCAAGAAAACATTTATAGTAACAGTGTTCTATATTGGTCCAATCCAAATTGTAAGTTATTGATAATTTGCAAACTGCAATAATTTGTATGTATGCATATATTACCAGACAAATTATTCATAGAGGAAAATAATTAAATCAGTGCAGCTTTCTAATAGCTCAGAGAGAATGGCGTGGTGTACAATTATCAGGGTCTCCTATACCTTTTGCGTGAAACATGAATGGCTAATTTATTTTGACGTGAAACGTGATTTAAGGTCTAAAATCTTTGTCCATCCACATGAAAACAACTTTTGATTTTTTTTTACAACATTTGACTAAAATCTTGCAATCTGATTGGCCGAGAGCCATTGTTAATAAGAGTACTGACAATAGCTGACGCCAACATGTCGCACTCGTCCTTACAGAAAAAAGTTTGGGACAGTTTTTCAAACAGATTTGGACGGAAAAGATCTAAGATAATGTAAAAAACAAATTGAAGATAGTTGTTAAGTGAATGTGAAAGAGATTTTTTAATTATCCATGACGCATGAAAAGACCAATTATTTTTATGTGATTCCATTTTGCAGACACACCATGTGTCCATGATTTTATAGGTTGTGTTAGCCCTGTTTGATCAATGTTAGACCTGGGGGGGAGTCCATTGTAAAAGGATTGGGTATGGCCTTTGGAAATTTTCAAAAATACCCCTAGAAGATAATGGAAGTCTTTTTAGAAGGGTGTGGCTGAATGAATTTTAACCCCTAAGAGATACCAGTGATAACAAGCTCATGAACATTATTATTATGAACATAAAATTGGACGGTTGACACCCTAAAAGATATTACCACTAAGAGATATGACGAGCATGTATACCCAATCCTTTTACAATGGAGTCTCCCTGGGTGTTAGACTTATTCTATAAGCCTGAGATGTACCTCATTGCAAATACAGTATATATTGCAGATAGAACACAAAGAATTAAATCATGCAACATATCTATATAGACCTCTTTCATGTAGTGTCATTAAAGTGCCTATAACCTCAAGCCACAAATGATTTCTCTAAAAAGAACTTGGTCTCTTAAAAAATTATTTTGAAAAGTGAGTCCCTTTTAATAATTTCTTTTGGCCAGAAAAAGCTTTGCAAAGTTGGAGAAAAAAGCACATCTTGGGCATCCTGTGGAAAAAAATGCGAGAACCCTCAGCTTAGAACTGAGACCAAACATTCATGACAATATTCTAGGAATCAAAACACCTTTCACCACTACAAGCTCTTGTTATCCTTGTATTTTGTTGTTGCTATACACTATCTAACTTCTGCTAAAAATTCTGCTACTTTGATATAGCTATTTTGTGCTCTTTCTTTGAGTCTGAATGTTGTAACTAGACATTTGTCCCTTAATTAAATTATGTCACAATATGTGCCTTAAATTACATCACAATGTCAAAGTCTATTTATAACAGAATGAGTTTATTATCAATCAAATTAGTCTCAGCTTTCCAAAAAGTACAGATGTTAGTCTAGAATGACAGCTTTGAATGGGCACTGGAAAAAATTCACATCTTTGGTTTTGCATTAACTATATTTTCCTACGATACTCAACTTTAAAAAAATGTGCATTTTCATTAGGGATTATAGGCACTTTAACCACAGAGCAGAAAAAAATAACAATTTGGCCATGCTCAATGGGATTTCAAAATCACTGTGGAGTCCATTAAAATATAAGCAAATACATTTGTTTCCAAACCTGAGGGGCCCAAGGAAGAATCTAAAGAATGGCGAACAGTAAAATATCCCTTGCTTCCAACTGTATGTACTGTACCTGTATTTTTGAAACACCATTGAAAGGGGTTTTAATATGTTGCATTTTTTAATGCTATACACTGTAGATACAATTGTAAATCATAAATAGCAGAACTCAGTCTCCAATAATGTCAAAATCATCTTGAAATCTTTTTGGATCTCAACTTGATTTTATAGTTTCTCTGTTTAAAAAACATACTTTTGCAGTAGGGTTTCACTTCGGTTTTGAATATTATCTTAATGAAATCAAGAATATTAAGAATCGTCAAGCTGTCACAAAGCTGATAATATCGGCGCATAGGTTACCTGTGGAAACAGGTCGATACAGAGAAAGATCGAATATAACGACCGAAAATGTAATCTATGTAGCTCTAATGAAATAGGTGATGAATTCCACTTTGTGATGACTTGCAAAAACGAAAAATTCCAAAATTTGAGAAATTCCTTTTTAGACCATCTGATGTTTATTAATCAAGCCTTTAATAATTTTATGAATAATTTTAGATATATTTAATTTCAATGAAGGATGAGTCTATATTTGTTCAATTATGTTCAAAATATTTTAGTGATATATTAACTTTATTCAATGATTCTGAATAATTCAAATCTGAAATGGTTATTTGGTGATTTTACATATACATATTCAAGACATTATTGTAATTGTAATTTTTTTACATATAGGATAACAACAAATCAACATGAACGATAATGATATCTATCATGTTTATTTGTTGTAATCCTATATGTATCTTTGTGGTATTTAAAAGATTAAAGACTTAATTATTAAGAAAATTATTAATATTGTAAATTGAGATTACAAGACAGTGCAAATTAAATATTTTGTTTTGATTTTTAGATGTAGTAGATTTATTTATTTTAATCATACTGTTATGTTTGACTTCCCTCTATTTTCTGCCTCTAACCTGTGTTGCTCTGAGCTAGAGGACTGAAAGCACTTGATTGGGAGAACAGATGGAAAAAGGTGAGATAAATGGGCTGAAACGTCTTCTAATCACAAGATTCCAAATACTTTACTATCACAAGTTCACCAGTGGGAATTACTCTCTTAATTTGTAATCCAATGGAGGGGTAAGCTTCAAAATGTCAGTAATGTATACGTTTTTTGCATATGAGTTATTGATTCCCATTTATTGTGTTTTTATACTATGATGCAGCACTTAGCACACTTGCTAGTTTCCATTTGTGGTAAAAAAGATTGACCAAACCACTGGCACCTTATATGAGTTAGCTGTAATAATTTTGGGCTAAAAAAAAACAACTTAGTCTTCAACTTTGACCATAAAGTTTGTTTTTACTTGTATTGGATTACAATTGTAAGTTATAAATCAAATTAGTACCCTTAAAAGTTACTGAAATCTTACTTCATGCAAGTTTTATAATAAATTAGAGATTAATTTATGCAGAGTTTACCATACACTTTTACATATTAATTAGTTGTTTATTTTGCCCACAATTTATTTACCTAGGGTTTGCTTACCTTTTTGATGACATTTGAAGTATTCCAAAGAAGTTTAGCAATTTTTACCTGTGAAAGAAAGATTTCATTATTTTAGGAGATTTGAACCCTTACCTGTGAACTTACCTTATGATCTTGAATCCTGCTGTCTTGACCACTTTGCCATCTGGTGAATTGCTGGTTTGGGCTGCTCAGCATAGCAAGTCATTCTTTGTATTTACAGGACTGTGGGTCTGCTATAAATTTAAGTTTCAATGCTGGCCAACCAACTTTGACCAGTTGGTCTAATGGGTTAGTGGTTGGGTTTACAAGCGAGAGGTCTAGAGTACAAATCACGGTGTGGGAAGGTTCTTTTCGGAAAAAAGAATTTTTGTTTGTTTGAGATTTCGGCAGTCAGTATATATATGGGGAGGGGTGGACAAGAATGTAGCAGGGGAGGGGTGGTGCAGTGCCAAGCCAGCGAGGGGTGGGTGGCGCTCCCATGGGAGCTCGGCGGATGAGGGAGGAGATAGGGGAGGGGGGTTGGGGGGAGAGGACAGAGGAGGGTGGACTGTCTAAAATAACCCCATAGTAGTAGATACAAATATATAAGAATGTCAATAAAAATGTATATTATTATTTTGCCAAAACACAGTATATATTTTGTAACACACAAATACAGTCTCCTTCAATAAATCTTTATTTTCTATTTTTGTGGTACAATTTTCTCTATAATTACATATCCTCCATTCAAAGCCTAAACCCATGAAAAAGACCAGTTTAGCTCTGGTAATAATATAAATTCAATACACCTTTTTAGCTATGTATACTTATTGCCCATTTCAGAATGCATTACATTCCCTTGAGAATTGGTCTTTTATAGACTGTGTTAGAATGATCACTTGGTCTGAAATGGCCAATAATTAGTATACATCAGCTGAAAGGGTCTTTTTCATGGGTATAAGCTTGCACTCTAGTTGAGCTATTTTACACCAACATATTTCTTTTTTAACTGGACTCAAAAGTCAGTTATTGGGGTTTTCTAAGCATTTACATGTATTCGGTTTTCCTAATTGGTCAAGAGTAGTAAAATTAACTTTGATTACAGTTCAGTAAAAAGAGAAATATGTTGATGCTTATTTCTTTGTAGAAATGTCACTTAACCCACGACACTGATACTAGAACACCTTATTTCCATTGACTTCCTTAGTGTCTAATTCACTCAAACTAGCATCAGTTTAATGGGTTAAGTGACATTTGTGTTCTTGAGACTTTGTACAACTGTACACACCTTATTGCATAGACTGTACTACAAGTTCTATGCTATTTTTAACGTGTCCCTTCACCCAAGAGGTAGACAATGACCTCACAGCCCTCTCTCAGTACCCTCTCTTATGGCTATTTAAAGCTCCTCTGGGCTATAAGACTATAGCCTGATTTTCAGACATTGGGGCTCCTCTACTTTCCTCCTTAGCAGATCACTCCAACATCTGAAAATCAGGTTATAAAGTAAATATGCTAGTTTTATACCATTATGAAAATGTATAGACAAAATACAGGGCAGACATGTCGGTGGTCTTGACAAGTGAAAATCAAGATTAAAACCACTAACATGTATGGCATGTCTTCTGTTCAATTCACTCTCCTGGGAATGGTTGCAAACCAAGGATGCAGTGTTCCACAGTCGCACAAAATCCCAAATATTGTTGCAGCTTCAGATAAAACAAAATAGATGACAATAACAACAGGAATGGCTTCCCCCTTTGAAGTTGAAAGTACCTGGAGAAACACAGGAGGGATAGAAGACTGATGTGGTCATTCATCAGTCCCATTGCCAGGGGTGGTTTGGAGTCTTGAATGAATCCCTGTCATTGCTCCTCATCAATCTATATCAATATTTTTCTGAATATCAAAATATTGCTGAATTTGTAAATGCATTATCAGTGGCAAAAACAACTCTCTCACTTTCCAAGGTCCTGGCAATGGGCCTGTGTCCATCATGTCCTGATAGTGGAGGGAGGGAGGGGGACAGTAAAGGGATTGTTGTTGATTTTATTTACTGAAGATAATAGAGAATGCATGGTGGTCAGTAGAGACAGGTACATTTCCTGGAAATCCACCAGCAGTGAAGAAGAACATTCAGTTGCTGGCTTGCTTTGGTTCTGAAGTTTTCACTGTGGTCATGGCTTCTGTGTCTTCACAATTCTACCAGATCCTATAGTCACATTAGACATGAGAACACTGAAAAAATGTAAAAACATGGAGAAATATTAATTTAAAATTAAAAAGCTGACTGACTAAAATAAGTCATGCTAACAGTTGTATATTAATTAAATTAATAATGTCAAAGGGTCATTGTTTGTCTAAGAGGCAGGCAGTATCATATGACAGGTAGCAGCTAGGTAATGGATAGCGTGGATAACAGGTAAGCGGGTAGTTGGTAGTGGGTTAAAATACAACTGCTATAACTGAAATAACATTTGTTTTTTGTTTTGATGAAATAATATTTCAAAAACAAGTGCAAGTGTTTCATTACAGTTCCAAACACGAGAAAACATTTGAAAGCACGAGGCTGCAGGCCAAGTGCTTTTATTGTTTTTGAGTGTTTGGAACCCTTATGAAACACAAAGCATAAGTTTTTGGAAAAAACTTCACAAACAAGTGAATATTAATGACCAGTAATATAATGAATTACTTCTTAAGAGAATTCTCAGAAGGAAATCTTACTGCAGTTTTCAATATTCTGCAAACATGATCTAATGAGCAACATTTGCTCCACTATTTTTGAAGGTTGATATCATTACCAAATATGGTCATAAAACGCTTGTTTTGCTCATTTGAATATTCTGGAGCATGGTACCAAAGAAATGTATTGTTGTTACACGTTTCAACCCCTTATGAGTTTCTGGTGTCACTAAAGTTAGTATTTCAAGGTAATTATAGGGAACAAGCGGATTAATTGAGTAGAGGAGAGATTGGTGTTGACCTTTGTAACCTGTAGCTGTGTAAATTTTCGTGCAAGCCTCTCCCCTATCCCATAATTACCACAGGTATCCCAATATTATCCACTGTTTGCGTTTGGAGAGGTCTGTTTGAGTTTAATTGCCGTGCAAAGGTTGAGTTTGCCATAAGAGATTTAAGTTTGCTGTGAAAGGTTTGAGTTTGCTGTGAAAGGTTAGAGTTTGCTATGAGAGGTTCGAGTTTGCTGTGAGAGGTTCGAGTTTGCTGTGAGAGATTTGAGTTTGCCATGAGAGGTTTGAGTTTGCTGTGAGCAGTTTGAGTTTGCTGTGACACTTGTGGGCCACCTTATTACATGTGAAAATGAACTAACTAGGAAAATGAAAAGTGTTCAATGACTCTCAAATAAATGTACTCTGAGATACAAAACAACCTTTGCTAAATCTGGGGGTATCTTTAAGCACTCAGGTCTTTTTGTACAACTCCAGGATGATAGGGGAAGCTCACTTCAATGTCTTTGACAATTATTGCTAAATTCCCTTCACCCCAATGCAATTTTTAGCGCAATTGCGACTTGTTTGGAGGGGAAAATGTAACAAATTCTATGGAAGACAAATAATCTTTCAAAACTTTGTGACAAAATAAAGAGAGTGATTCATATATAACAGACTTTTCATGTCTACAAGCTATAGTTTCAGACGGTTTCTGCGAAAACCTTCGTATCACATGCTCTTTCCCCTCTCTAAAACCTGGTCAATGTAGGGAATAACCCAACAAAGGAAACAAACTTATTATGTCTGAACTATATGGGGCTCAAATATTTAGTTTCTACCTTACCTCAGCGACGTATCGACCTTTTGCACAAGTACAACATAAACATATGTTGTAAACATGGTGGACAAAAACCTTAACGGTACTACTTGGTGTAGGCAGTAATATAATGGTTATCGCTTCGTATACACTTTATATGCAGTTTCCTACATTACAATGCACTACCCTACACCACACTATACTATACTACTGTACTACACTACACTACACTGCACTGGACTAAACTAGGCTGTACTACACTGCACTAAACTGTACTATACTGCACCAGACTGCACTGCACTGTACTAGACTGCACTAGTTTAGTCTAGTACAGTGTAGTATAGCCTAGTACAGTGTAGCACAGTCTAGTACAGTGTAGTACAGTCTAGTACAGTCTAGTACAGTCTAGTACAGTGTAGTGCAGTCTAATACAGTATATACAGTCTAGTACAGCCTAGTTTAGTCTAGTGCAGTGTAGTGCAGTCTAGTACAGTCTAGTGCAGTCTAGTACAGTCTAGTGGAGTGTAATATAGCCTAGTAAGTCTATTACAGTGCAGTACAGTCTAGCTAGTATAGCAGTCTAGTGCAGTGTAGTGCAGTCTAGTACAGTCTAGTACAGTCTAGTACAGTCTAGTGGAGTGTAATATAGCCTAGTAAGTCTATTACAGTGCAGTACAGTGTAGTGCAGTCTAGTGCAGTCTAATGCAGTGTAGCACAGTCTAGTACAGCCTAGTACAGTGCAGTACAGTGTAGTACAGTGTAGTGCAGTCTAGTGGAGTGTAGTACAGTCTAGAGCAGAGTAGTACAGCCTTGTACAGTCTAGTGCAGTCTAGTACAGTGTAGTGCAGCCTAGTGCATGCAGTCTAATGCAGTGTACTCACAGTCTAGTACAGCCTAGTACTCTAGTGCAGTCTAATGCAGTGTAGCACAGTCTAGTATAGCCTAGTACAGTACAGTACAGCCTAGTGCAGTCTAGTACAGTGTAGTACAGTGTAGTACAGTCTAGTACAGTCTAGTACAGTCTAGTACAGTCTAGTACAGTCTAGTACAGTCTAGTGCAGTCTAGTGCAGTGTAGTACAGTCTAGTGCAGTGTAGTACAGTAGTACAGTCCAGTGCAGTCTAGTGTAGTGTAGTACAATCTAGTACAGTCCAGTGCAGTCTAGTACAGTGTAGTGCAGTCTAGTGCATGCAGTCTATGCAGTGTAGCACAGTCTAGTACAGCCTAGTACAGTCTAGTCTAGTGCAGCATAGTACAGTCTACTGCAGTCTAGTGCAGTGTAGTACAGCCTAGTACAGTGTAGTGCAGTGTAGGACAGTCTAGTACATGTACATCCTAGCACAGCCTAGTGCATTGTAGTACAGTCTACTGCAGTCTAGTACAGTCTAGTACAGTCTAGAACAGCCTAGTTCAGTGTAGTACAGTCTAGTACAGCATAGTGTAGTACAGTCTAGTGCAGTGTAGTACTTCCCAGTTCATTCCAGTGCACTGTAGTACAGTGTAGTATAGTGTAGTGTAGGGTGGTGCACTGTAATGTAGTAAACTGCATATATTTAGTGTATACGTATACGTAGCGATACATAACATAACACCTCAGGTCACCTGACCAAAGATGGAGTCCTTGTGCCGTCTCGTGCCGTCTATAAATCACGATAAAACAGCTTTACACAACCAAGAATATATACCAGAGTAAAGGTAAATTATTGTATATCTATAAAGAGAGCTCTTTCTATCTATAATTTCTGTTAAAATAGTGCGTTACATGCACATTTCATGTTGATTCTTGGCGGGAAATTTGAAAGGCACGGCACTTTTGGTGTAATGCTTCGTTTTACCAGGGAGGGGATATTTTATACTTCAAATTACACTACATTTGAGGACGTTTACAGATGACATGAAATATACATTTACTTACCATGTTGTAGAGTTGTACATTTCTTAGTATTCTTTTTTGTTATCTCAGATTAGTTATTCACAATGGCTCAAGTTGTAAGTAAGTCATGGATCAAGAAAACATTTAAACTTACAGTGACAGTGTTCTATATTGGTCCAATCCAAATTGTAAGTTATTGATAATTTGCAAACGGCATGACATTTTGTACACATGCATATATTAATTCATAGAAAAAAATAATGAAATCAGTGCAGTTGTTTTATAGCTGTGAGAATGGTGTGGTGTACAGTTATGGTTGGAGTATTAAGGTGATGTTACATGGGTCGATTTGACACTTGGTCAAATTTACAATTTTTTGTTAAAAGGTTTTAAATTCATTTCAAACATTTGCAACTTGTTCACTAAGCAAAAATATTGCTAAAAATAGTTGTGTTTTGTATTTTGTTGTTGCAAATTGAGCCCATGTAACATTATACCTTATAAACAACAAACCACTGACATGGACAATAATGCTTTTATAGGTTGTATCACTCCTGTTTATGTTAGACTTATTCCATAAGTCTGTCTGTTCACTTGTCAGAGTGAAAACATACAACTAATGGAATTAGTCTAGATTATTTTTAGCTGACTTGCCTTTTGGATTGTTAGCAGTGGTGTGGTTATAAAGTAAAGCTTGTGCTTCTAAGATGGCATAAGTTGCAGCCTATAAAAGTACAGTTCTATGTTGACATCAATTGTTGCATTGTGTAGTTCCTTAAAATATCTATACCCACCATAGAAAGAATTTGTAAATCCACAACCCCCCTCCCTGCCCCTGCCCAACCCCATCCTTCGAAACTTCCAATTATTTTCTTTCATACAAACTCTGTAATTTTGTTATTTCTCTGACCCCTGCAGAATTTTCAATTCCCTCCATGCATATGGTGAGGGTATTAAATAATATAAATATTACTCATAACTGTAATTATTACAGTTATGAGTAAAAATGTATTTTGATTTACTTTTGAAATTCACTTTTTCTTTTTCCTCTTATTTTCAAGTGCATTGTGTTCCAGACCTAAGTATGTGTTTTGTCAGCATTCTACTAGAAGTACACCTCTGCAAATACAGTACGTATTGTAGATAGAGCACAAATAATTATGCAATGTATGTATGTAGACCTCTTTCATGTAGTGCCATTAAAGTGTCTATAACCTCGAGCCATTGTATTTTATCTAAAAAGAACTTGGTATCTTAATTAAAGATATTTTGAGTCCTTCGATTTCTTTTTATTGGGAAAAAGCATTGCAAAGTTGGAGAAAATTTAAAGCACATTTTGGGCATCCTGTGGAAAAAAATGGTGAGAATCCTTGGAGAACTGAGACCCAGCATTGATGATGTATTCTAAGGAATCAAGATAACTTTCAGCACTACAAGCTCTTGTTATCCTTGTATATTGTTTTTGCTATCTAACTTCTGCTAAATTGTCTACTACTTTGATATAAACTATTTTGTGCTCTTTCTTTGAGTTTGAATGCCGTGACTAGATGTTTGTCCCTTAAATTTTGTCACAATGTGCCTTAAATTACATCACAATGTCAAAGTCTATTAATAACATAATGAGTTTATTATCAATCAAATTTGTCTCAGCTTTCCAAAAAGCATGCATTCTCGCTAGGGGTTATAGGCACTTTAACTATACAAAAGATTAAAAAAAGATTATAAGATTATAATTTGGCCATGCTCAATGGGATTTCAAAATCACTGTGGAGTCCATTAAAATATAAGCAAATAATTTGTTTCCAAAACTGAGATTTACAAGCCAGGAAGAATGTAAAGAATGGCTAAGAGTAAATATACCTGGCTTCCACCTGTAGACCTGGACCTGCACTTTTGAAACACCATTGAAAGGGGTTTTAATATGTTGCATTTTTTATGCTATACACTGTAGATACAATTGTAAATCATAAATAGCAGAACTCAGTCTCCAATAACATCAAAATCATCTTGAAATCTTTTTGGATCTTAACTTAATTTCAAAGTTCATCTGTTTAAAAAACATACTTTTGAGCCAAAAATAACCTTCCTGAATGATGAAAAGAGTGTCTTTTTCAAATATATTTTTCAATTAAAATTTATAGTTACATGTATTCAGTATCCTGGGGTGGGGTGGGGGTACTACCATATATTTGCTATACGGATATGTGCTGCCAAGTAGTTGTTGTCTAATAGACAGGGTATACATTTCAGCTTAAGTTGTCTTAAATAGGGTCTTAAATCTCAAAAATGACATAAGGTGTCTTACATAGGGATTTCCCCTTCAGTCTTGAATAGGGTACCCTTTTTTACCATTCTGTCCTTACGTATAAATAGGGTATGGATTTTTAATTGGATAGGGTCAGGGTTTGGAGGTTCTGGCAGGACATCCATCAGAAACCAGGCGAAGAATTCCTCCAACCCTGTTAGGATTTACAGTTTGATGCTTGTAGACTGGGTTCTGCTACATTAATATATTAAAGGGGAACTAGCATCAAAATCGTTCATGTGACGTCATACACTCAACCTAAACATTCAGCTCCATTCATTTCAGTCTTTATATTTTGTTTCTTAAACAATTTTTATTATTTCTTTGACACTAAACGTTTGTGTGAAGGAGTTTTCATTGTTTAGGCTAAGGATTCATTTTCTGACCAGTTTTCTTCAATGCAGAACATTTATATTGACATATTTCAATTACGAGTTACAAAGAAATGTATGAGCTAAATGTTTGTGTGGAGTGTATGTCACTGATACCTCTAAAGATTCATAAAAATCTAATACTTCCCATGAGTATTTTCAGAAAACAAATGAGCCAGTTTTTGAACAACTCTTTGAGAGTCTTTCAGTGTAGTTTCAATGAAGTTTCAGCTGAATTGAATGTTGAACAATTTTGATGCTAGCCCCCCTTTAAACTTCAGAAAGTGCATTCACACTTGATAGATCATCAATTATCATAATTCAAAATGTCGTTGATACTGGCAATCAACTTCTGGCAATCGTGGAAGTCTGTACTTCCTGAAAGTCTACAAATCCAAAATTTCTATAAAATGTATCTTTCTAGGCAGGTACAGTACAACATTTTCTGCGCATAGATTTGATGACTCTGTAGGTAACAGTTGTAATAGAGGAGATATCTGTACCATAACAAAATAGTCCTGATTGGCTGAACTTTTAGTGTTGTTAATAATTGGACATTGGCAGTTGTGACAATGTCTTTATTACAGTTTGCTTAAAAATCAATTAAGATAAAGTCTCTAAGTGTGAATGCACTTTAAGCACATGGTTTTCTGTTGACCATTAAAAATTTACTGTCAGTAAGAAAGTATCAATCTAAAGTTACAATTATTGGGAGATAACAGAACAACAGCCCAGGGGGGGAGGAGGACTCCAATTGTAAATGGACAGGGATGCTCGTCGTACCTTTTAGGAGTCAAAATCTGCAATGTGGTACCTTTTAGGGTGTCTCAGACTTAAGTGACTACCAGAGACATAGCTGGTACCTTTTAGGGACTGTTTTGGGGTAAATAAACTATCGAAAATAAGCATGAAAGGGACGATTTCGATGATCTGAATTGAATCTTCAAAGCACATCGATAACAAAGTGTTTCATTACTTAAATTCTTTATTGTTTTTGAATTGGTGCCTTTTAGAGGTAGAAATGAATTGTTGCCACTCCCACTCAGGTACCTTTTAGGGGTTATTTTCAAAATTTCTGACGAGCATCCCCGCCCTCTTATATATAGGAGTCCCCCCGGGAACAGTGCTGTTACTATGGCTACAACTCAACATGTAGTTGCCATGGTTACCATGCAATCATTTGGTTCCTTTAGTTATAAGATATTGAAAGAAATATTTCTCCCAGTATTATTTGCAATTATAGATTGATACATTTCTCACATGACATGTGTTGTCCATGAAATGACACTTAGTGTTTCTTGGACTCTAACTTAGATATTATATGCTATGTAGTCTTTGTTTGTTGTAAATTGTTGTTTTTGACACAATAAAACTCTTTGTTATGGAAATGCAGTTTAATGATATGCCATCTCTATAGGGTACACGCCCATTTGACTTTTAAAAAAATATACCTCCCCGAGGCCCCACCAGCACCTAGTATTACTACCCCATTATGACCATTACCTTTATGGCAGTACTCACTGCCCCTGCTAGAGTCATACTTTAAGACCATAATCAGCAAATCAAGACCCCCCTGGTGCTGAAGGCCATCTGCAAGGATGCCTAAGACCTACCCACCACAGACCCCATGGGATATCCTGTGACTTTCATATAACCCGCTAGGGAGAGGAGAGTGTAAATATGAGTGCTAGATATATCCATTCTGTACTACTCAGTGAAAGCAGTGATGGTGTCAGATACTCTTAAGGCACATGATCAATAAGCTTCTAAAGCGCAAGCACTTAATCCGTGAAACAAACGCTTCTAATTAGTAGTAAATAGTGTTGATTACACAATAGGAAACAAAGGAATTACCATAATTTAGCATTATTTTGTACTATTTATGTTTCACGGATTAAGTGCATGCACTCTATCAGCCCCAACCCCCTAACTAATAAAAGCGAATACATTCCAGTACAACTGGTACCAAAACACAATCATTAACGATATAGAAACAAAAGGAGAAAACTAGAATGAAAGAAGTAGGTTGAACAGTTTGATCTAAAATGAAGGCCAATCAGCCATGTTGCTATGGATACTAGTAGTGCTTAACTATGAATCACAAACACTGCTTTTAATGAAATATGCAAACTTTATAATAAGTATCTTGTTATAACTTATAAATGCTAAATCTCTAGCTGATTAATAATGCTAAAATCCTAATCATTGAATTTAGAATGTTTTTTTTCAAAAGGCTACATGTAAAAGTGCCAAAAACTTTTCCCAAACTTTCAATTCAATTTTTCTATTTTGGATCAAGTTTCTCTCAAATTCTATTTTTGTTAGTCTGGAATTGATCTACTAAGGTACAATGCATATTTGAAAATGATCTTTTGAATTGTACAAAGTTGTTATTCTGTATTATTTATTCTAATTTAGCAGCTTTCAAGATGAATCATATCATGGCAATTGAGGAATTAAGGCCTAAAACTCATTTTCAAATTCAAATTTTCACTTTGGATTAACACTTATCCAACGTTTATTAATCAAAGCCACTTACAAATAACCTAAACTTTCTGAAAGTAATAACTTTGGCTTTAATTGTATGACACTTATTCTTCAGCTGACTATTGCTTGGACGTGAAAATATCTCTTAAGTTAATATCTCAAGCAATCTTGATAGAGCTCTGAGGCAACACAAGAAACACTAAAAGCTGAGAAATGTGAGCACTTAAAGAAATAGCCATGCAAATATGAATTTTGGTATAAATAATACACAAATAAAATTACCAATCATTGTCAGGCATTGATTAGAAATGTTTTTATCTATAAAAATTAAAAAATCATTTCAGGAAGAAAAATAACAAAGGAAAACTTAATGAAGGAAAAAGAAGTTTGTCTTAAAAAAATATAATTCTTTCAGTGATAATCAGAAAGCATCTAACCTTAAGATTTGATTGAAATCTTTGATTGAAATATTTTTGATTAAAAAATTATAAATAAAAATTTACAACTAACATAGAAGAAATTCACCCATACTATGTTGTTTTACTTATTTTATCCACTTTTTATCTAAGTCACATTTTCACAATATTTTCTTCACCAATAATGGATGGAATTACCAAATGGAATGCCAATTACTAGCCAAAAACTCACTTTGTCAAATGAAGATACATTGTACATTTATCATACAGTATTGAGTTACAAAATTCACCTTTTTAATTTCTATCCTTTTTTTTCAAATATCAAATGAAACTATAAAAAAGATTTTCCTAAAGTTTTATAAGTCTCTGACTTCCCTTTAGGAATTGTCTTTTTGACTCTTCTGACTCAGTTACATATATTTTAAAATACACTGTATTTTTGTATCCTGCTCTCTTGTTATTGTCAAATGAATGTAAATATCTTTATAGCTATTCCTATTACTACATGACTGAGTATAAAATTAATTTATTTAAAAATTGCAATGTAATTTCTGAAAATATTTAATGATAAAATATGCTCAATAAAACAATAAAGGTTTCATTAGTATTTTTTCTCATTTTCCTATTAGCTAATCTGCATGCACTTTCCAATCAAATTTAAATTCTGCCAAAATATCCTAAATCCTTAATAATTTCCACAGGAAGAACGATTTTAGACAAAAGGATATGAAAATTTGTCCAGCATCCAACCACAAATTAAAACAAACATTATCCAAGTGTGGAGTATTTCTTGATATTGAATTAAGTGAAAGTTAAAATCTTACTTTAAAGTGATATCATTGACATCATCCTTCAGATAAAGGCTCAAGTTCAAAACCTTAAGGGCAATTTTGTCTTAAAATTCTTCTGGCTATTTCATTGTTTGAAGTGAATTTTTCCTTTGTTCTCATTTTCAAAAAAATTGTGTTTACTTAGTTTATGTCTTACATAATAAGACTTTACATCAAATGAAGAACATTAGTACATATTTCTTAATTTAGCTTTCAATTTCTATTTCAATTCTATTAGTGTTCATTTTGGTCAATTTTGCCAAAGCGTTATTTATCAATCTGATCTTTTTTTTTTGCAAGAAATCTGAAAATTTCATTATTATGATATCAACTTTTAAAATATATTACCAACAAGTTGCAATGTAAATTTGGAGTTTTGGAAATGATATTTTACTATCACGAAAATGACAGATATAAAATGATATTTTACTATCTGTCATTTTGGCCAAAATCAATGATATTTTACTATCTGCCATTTTTGGCTTATTTGAGGTCATTCCAAAAACCCTAAAATGTGGCCAAAATCAATGTGGTCAAAATCTAAAAATTTGTTACATCATTGGTGAAGAAAACATCAGAAGTTCAACCTACTTAATACAAACTTTGTTCCTGGTTTTGGCCTATATCAGTTTAATAATTCCATTTTAATAGCAGCAGAAAGGAATGTATTCAGTTGATCACATGCCCCAATGTCAGTACTGGCACCATATGCGATCCAAAGTGCAGTAAGCCTGAATATAACCATACTCATATTTACACTAACCTTCACCCTGTTGGGTTATATGAATGACATCAAGATACACCCATGAAATCTGCAGTGAGCAGGCAGACATCCTCACAGATAACCTCCAACACCAGGGAAGCCATTGATGTACTGATTATGACCTCAAGTATGACTCCAGCAGGGACAGCAAGCACCACCAGGCAGCTGGCCAGTGAGGTAGCATATCTTTGGTGCTGGCAGGACCTCGGTGGAGGTATACTGCTTTACTAGTATTTTGCTTAACAATAAATTACATTATTATCCCATACAGTTAATTTCCAGCAGTAAATGTAGAATGACAATTTGATAACAATAAAGAAATAGATATTGGAGAGCCACTGGCAGGAGTTAAATCACATTTAAGCTTAAATTCAAAACCAAGTCAAATTATAATATTAACTGGCTACATGCATTTTGTTTTTAATTATGAAAGATCATCATTTGATCAAAAACGTACTTTGTAAAACATTCAACATAATCATTCTTGCCTTAGTTTTCAATTATTGCATGCCAGTCATAAAACCTATTCCAAAACAATTACTTTGGACTAGAACGTAAGTTATGACTGATTGTTAATTGCCACAAAAACTAATTCTTTCACAAGAACTGACTGAGAAAGCCAGACATTTGAATTTTTCCCTGCCACATTAATGTCAAATCAATGATTCACTAATCCATCAAGTAATTAAAATATACTAAATTCATTAAGTGTTTGGTAAGGTGTCACATGTAAACAGTTTGCAAGGTGTCACATGTAAACAGTTTGCAAGGTGTCAGTAAGTGGTTGCTAAGGTGAACGAAGTGGTTGGTAGGGTGTCAGTAAGTGGTTGGTAAGGTGTCAGTAAGTGGTTGGTAAGGTGTCAGTAAGTGGTTGGTAAGGAGTCAGGAAGTGGTTGGTAAGGTGTCAGTAAGTGGTTGGTAAGATGTTAGTAAGTGGTTGGCAAGGTGTCAGGAAGTGGTTGTTAAGGTGTCAGTAAGTGGTTGGTAAGGTGTCAGCAAGTGGTTGGTAAAATGTTAGTAAGCAGTTGGCAAGGTGTCAGTAAGTGGTTGAGAAGGTGTCAATTAGTATACTAAGTGGTTGGTAAGATGGCAGTAAGTGGTTGTTAAGGTGTCAGTAAGTGGTTGGTAAGGTGTCAGTAAGTGGTTCAGGTAAGGTGTCAGTAAGTGGTTGGTAAGGTGATCAGTAAGTGGTTGGTAAGGTGATCAGTAAGTGGTTGTTAAGGTGTCAGTAAGTGGTTGGTAAGGTGTCAGTAAGTGGTTGGTAAGGTGTCAGTAAGTGGTTGGTAAGGTGTCAGTAAGTGGTTGGTAAGGTGTCAGTAACTTGTGTCAGTACTAAGTGATTGTAAGTTGGTAAGATGCAATCAATTAAAAGTGTTAATTAGTGACTCTCCAATATCAGGATAGACTAGAGGACTATAAAATTTTCAATCGCCAATCAGCATCAATTTTAGGATAATTAACATCCAGCTATAGTGCCAAAATAATCAATTTAGGGTCATAATTAGCCAATAAAAGTCCTCTAACCAGGTTTTGCAGTTCAATGTGACATACTATCAAATAAATCATAGAGATGTTTCGATTGAATGTCTTTGTTGGGGTTGACTTGATCTTGGATGTCTTTGTTGGGATGGAACTTGGTCTTGGATGACTTTGTTGGGATGGGACTTGGTCTTGGATGTCTTTGTTGGGATGGGACTTGGTCTTGGATGTCTTTGATAGGACTTAATCTTGGGCCTCTTAGGTAGGAGAGATCATGATGTGTGGATTTGTATTACTCCTGGCTGTTAGAATACAAGAAATATTGATGCTATATTAATTGCATAAAAGTAAAATTATTCTGTGCACAAAGTGTGATCATTTAGTGAGTAAATTATATATTAAAATTTTGTACTCGTGTATGCCTTAATTACAATTCCACTAACACTAAATTGGTTTAATAATGCATGCACTGTTTTCATCTTTTGTGGCTTCAGATAAATGAGAGGAAAGGATGTTATAGCTTCTTGCTCATGCAGCTCCATGAGGAAGTACAAAGTTTGAATCAAAGAATCAATTAACAGAATCAATAGAATTAACGGAATTATATTTATAAACACAATCAAATTACCGAGAAGCCAATCAAAATGCACACTTCAAAATGTAGAATGAATAACAGTTGCTGGTACGTGGCTCGACTGTTTTGTTTTTGTGTGTGTGTGTCTTAAAAGACAAAAGGTCAAATATTAAAACTCTTATCAGTCAAGTTTGGTCAGTATGTACAAACACCCTGAATATGTTTATAAATAGGAATACATTTGATTCTGTGATTTGGACTAGTTGTATCAAGCATACAAATGTTACTGTAGTAGTAGTCATACATGCTGCACTTAAATTGAGTATCTTTGAAGAATTAATCAGTATTAATTTAGTCAGGAGCTCCTGACACTGTGGATTTTTTGTCAATATGACAGACAGACAGACAGACAGACGGACATTCCCCTCAACATTCACTTTTAGTAAAATGTTACATTGCTGGAACATTTGAGCATTTGTTTTGCATGCATATTTTTTGGTTGGTTTTCGGATATCTAAAGCTTTCAAGATGTTGATACAAATATTCTTAAAACATTTTGAACCTTCAGTCACATGTAAAGACGTCAGGACCGACGAGGAATGTTGAGTTGAACATTTTGTATGTAAAATACATCAAATGAACAGCGTAATTCTTACCTTTTAGACGTAACATTGCCTTGTTTTCCATTCTTCACTCAAACTATTCTTGAAATACGACTAAATCTCTATAAAATTCGATGATTTTGAGGCCATACATAAACAACACCACGACTTCGAACTTCCCGCGAGGTGCGAACAAGATCACGTGACGGGCGTCCGACCTGTAAGACCCGTATGTAACTATGGTAACTCGTGGATAAGGGTTCTTTCCCTCACAACTCGCGCAACTCACGTATACATACTAAAAATAGCCTTACTAGTCTCCACGAACATCGCAGAGACATCAATACTGAGTCTTAGTATTATATGGTCTCTTGGTTATAGACGAAAGTCGTAATTTTTGTCCGGCATTTTCGCATTTTTTCATGGGCCATAGACCATTAAAAATCTTTATTTTCGTGCATTTTTGAGGATTTTATATGGGCTATACTCCATTGAAATTCGCCCTTTTGGGTCATTTTTGCTCATTTTGCGTGGGCTGTAATCCATTGAAAATGATCATTTTTGTGTATTTTTCCGTATTTTCCATGGACTATACTCCATTGAAAACCGTCATTTTGGGTCATTTTTGGGCATTTTGCGTGGGCTATACTCCATTGAAAACCGTCATTTTGGATCATTTTTGGGCATTAATTTTGCATGGGCTATAGTCCATTGGAAATCGTCATTTTGGATCATTTTTGGGCATTTTGCATGGGCTATAGTCCATTGGAAATCGTCATTTTGGGTCATTTTTGGGCATTTTGCATGGGCTATAGTCCATTGGAAATCGTCATTTTGGATCATTTTTGGGCATTTTGCGTGGGCTATACTACATTGAAAACTGTCATTTTGGGTCATTTTTGGGTATTTTGCATGGGCTATACTCCATTGAAAACCGTCATTTTTGGTCATTTTTGGGCATTTTGCATGGGCTATAGTTCATTGGAAATCGTCATTTTGGATCCTTTTCGGGCATTTTGCGTGGGCTATACTTCATTGGAAATCGTCATTTTGGGCTATTTTTGCACATTTTGCATGGACTATGTCTATAGCCCATTGGATATCGTCATTTTGAGGGCATTTTAAGTGAGCTATAGTCCACTGAAAATCGTCATTTTGCGTGAGTTATAGTCCATTGAAAATCATCATTTTGATCTTTTTTTGCATTAAGCGTGGGCTATACTTATATACATCTGTGGGCTCATAAAATCGTCGTTTTGGCTCACTTTTCAAGGTTTTGCATGGCCTATATATAGCCCATTATATTGAAAATCGTCATTTTGGATCATTTTTGGGCATTTTGGGTGGGCTATTATCCATTGAAAATTATTATTTTTGCCCATTTTGAATATATTTTATGGGCTACCCCATTGAAAATCGTCATTTGGGTCCTTTGAGCACTTTTTCCATTGTGCGTAATTCCTATAAATTGCGGATAAATTTGAAAACGTTTTTCTTATATCTAAAAAAAATCCCGCTTTCTCAGCTAGAAGCTCGAGAAGGGAGGAAAAAAGTTTTCAAATTTATGGGAATTGGTGAAAAGAGACGAGTTTGACAATGAAATCTCATATAGAATTTGAAATAATCTTTTTTATTTGACATAATCCCAGGATTTACAATATTGCAAATGTTGACGTTACAAATAATGCTTGTGTTCAGCTAAAATGCAATTTTAGATATATATCTTTCGCAATTTCATTTGTTCTTGTGATTTCACAATCTTACTCGATACGATGCAGAACATGATCGATAGTGATTTACAAAACGGTAATATGAGAAGCTATTTCCAAGAATATTCCCTGAATTTACAATATTGAATCAATTAAGTCAAATCTTCGAATGGTCAAATCTGTAATTTCATTATAATTATATATGATATTAGTACGTGGCTATACACTCTTTAACTGTTTGCCAAGATATTCCCTGAAAGAAACAAACAAAGTTTTCAGCACACATATATAGTTGTTATCAAGCGTATCGTGTTGCGTCTACGCAGGTCAACGTATGTCAACGATGGCTTGCGTTGATAACGCAGGTGAAATGTGCGACAGCTCAGCACACGTCTTAAGCTGCGCAGCGGCTTTGGGGAAGGATGAGAAAGGGGAGGACACCTTTCACCCACCCTCCGCTCTCCCTCCCCTCTCTCCCCTCCCCTCTCCCTCGACAAAAAGCTCGTCAGTTCGCGCATGCTACATGCGTTTACGCCGGCAATACTGATAACATTAACCGTAAACAATCGGAGCCAAAAGAATTGGGTTTCATACTATGTTCAACCGAGTTAGATACGTGCCAGTTGTGCGTAAAATCGCGTACGTTTACATACGTTGAAATTCAGACGCAACAAAAGCTTCTGGCACAACGACATTTAAAATTAAAGCCTTGTTTTCACTAGCGACGCAAGCACAAGCGCAAGCAGGCCTAAAAGAATATTCACAACTGTAACGTAACATATGTAAGACTGCGTTACGCAACACAACATACGTAAGACTGTGTAACGTAACATAACATTTGTAAAATTGCATAACGTAACAACATACGTAAGAATGCGTAACGTAACATAACATGGGTAAGATTGCGTAACGTAACGTAACACAGGTAAAATTGCGTGGCCATACGTTTACGTAAGACTGCGTTACGCAACACAACATACGTAAGACTGTGTAACGTAACATAACTTTTGTAAAATTGCATAACGTAACACAACATACGTAAGATTGCGTAACGTAACATTACATACGTAAGATCGCGTAACGTAACGTAACATGCGTAAGGTTGCGTGGCCATACGTTTACGTTGTACTCACCAGTTATGTACCATAACCTTCTGTACTGCTAACAGAGCTTCTTTTCTAACGTTGGGATCGTCATGGGTCATCATTTTCATGACTTTCTCCTTGCAGCCCAGTGATTCAATCACACTAAATAATTCAATAAATATCAAATTACCAGAGGTCATTTAGTCCAGTTCTGTTGAATAGCACATTTAAGTAAGAACTTCTTGTGCTATTCAAGTTTTTTTCATCCAAAATTGACTGATGGACCATTCATGACAAAAGAAATTCCTACCGTTTTCCTCTTGGAAAGTGCCTCACATACTCTCCTGTATCGTGTGCAGCTACACAGAGAGTAACTGAATCATCAGAGGAATCCATGAGGTGTGCAAGAATCCTCAAAAATAAGACAAAATGAAATATTAACTAGACTGTGGGAAAGATTGAACTCCATTTATGTCTAAATGGATGGAAGAAAAGGAAGTGAATGAAAACTGAATGGATAATGGAAGGGGAAAGATGTGTGAAAACAGGGTGGAAGAAAGGAATAGAGAAAAATAAAAAAAGAGAAAAATAAAAAGAGAAAAATAAGATGAATACTTACTTTAGGAGTTCGTAGTTTTTCTCATTCAAACGATGAGCATTTTCTCTCTAGAAAATAACCAAATGAATGAATGGATGGATGGATCAAGATCATTAGGGATTGAAAGCTTTTTGCTCTAATCCCCAAGTAAGTCAGTGTACTGAGTTCTAATGTTTAGCTTTTCACATTATGATTAAGGGATAGATGGATAAATAAATGAATAAATGAATGAATGAATGCATGAATGATTGTATGAATGAATGAATGAATGAATGAATGTACGAATGAATGATTGTATGAATGAATGAATGTACGAATGAATGAATGAATGAATGAATGAATGAATGCATGCATGAATGATTGTATGAATGAATGAATGAATGAATGAATGAATGAATGTACGAATGAATGATTGTATGAATGAATGATTGTATGAATGAATAAATAACGAACGAATGAAATAAAATAAACCAGTCCATGATATTTACCCAGAACTTTTCAGACTTGTGAACAGGACTCCATTCTAGTCTTCCTGACCTCACTTCTGCTGCATACTCATCAAAGTTACTGCAAACAACACATGGTGACACTATTAAATGAACTGGGTCTGCTCGGGATTTAATGATCTACTATTTCACTGTATAGACGACTTTCAAAAATGGCAGCCTAGTACATGAGAACGAGGCCACAAAGGTCTTGTTACCAGAAAATAAGCGTGCGACACTTCTATTGCTATCAAAGACGATGTGTTCCTTTTCCTTTTAAAATACTTATTTTATGTGCATTTTACAGGATAATTTTTATATATTTAGAATCATTTGATGCGATGTTGATTTTGGAGGCCTTTCTGGCCTTGTTATCGTGAACAATGAGCCCGCCATTTTTGAAAGTCGTCTATGGCTAGTGATTAATGTGGACTGTGTTTTTGTGCTAATAGCACAGAAAATTTCCTAATAGCTAAAATCTCACTCTAAAGGCAGTCCTTCAAAATCCAGCCAAAGTTAGAATTTTCTTGTGAGATGTTTTGGATTTAAATCCACTTCTGAGTGTACCCACTAATGGTGATGGTATACTATCTTGTGCATAAATTTCCATTCTGCCCTGGTGCCCTCCAACTAAAACTCTTAACGGAGATACGAAATTCATACATGACTCACCTTAAATCTTGTACAACTTCATTTAGTTTTTCATAGACATATTCAACATCCTCCTAAATCAGAGAGTAGTGATAATATTAGTTACTGCGAAGACAACTTTAAACTTTTGGGTTTTTCTTATCTGCCAATATGTGAAGGGGATGGAGCTTATGCAAATGCCCTCAATCTGATCAAACGGTTAGATCTTCACGTCTTCACAGATAAGGACGTTAAACCGTAGGCCCCGTCTGCTTTCACTCTAACCCTGCTTGGGCATAAAATGTAGCTCTATTACACTTGTATAGTGGACGTAAAAGATCCTGTTGTACTGTTCGCAAAGAGTAGGGGATTGTTGCCCGATACAACAGTCTGTCCTTACTACTAACAAACTCTAAGCGCATTTGATTATATTCATATAGATATTTGTGCTATATAAATGCTAAAATTTCATTTTTTCATTTTTTACTTGATGAGCTTAGTGATGTCATGTCCGCGCGTCGCTATTCCTACAAGAATGTGGTATACCTGAATATCTTCATCTGCCCATGGCTTACCATTCAATATTGACAAAACCTGTAGTAAAATAGAAAACAGATCAAATCTTAACAGTCAAAATTTTGGATTCCTATAACACTACAGGGTCCACAGTAATTGGCTGTCAAAGCTGTTGTGGTGTCCCTGCCTTCATTGGAAGGAATAAGCTTGTAAATGAAATGAAATGAAATGAAATAAAATGAAATGAAATAAAATGGTAACAGTACATAAAGAATGACAGCATATTCCTCTGTGCATTGCTTACTTACATGCACTAGTTTACTTTGGATCATCATTACAGATGATTCTCTTGTCTTTTCCTCTGGCTTATCCATGAGATTCTATAAAACACAAAGTATAAGTTTATTATTTTCTGTGCTCAGTTCAGTAATACAGCACGCAGGAAGTGATGAGAGCACAAAAAAAGTGTAAGGAGGGTACGAGCCATGGTGAGTGCTCTCCACACTTCTTGGGTGCTCTCCACACTTCCTAAGAGCTGTATTAATGAATGGAGCATGGAAAAAGATGTTCTATTTCATAGAACAGAGTCATACAGTGATGTTCTATTTGTTTATATATATTTTTAAGTACATATTCAAGAGAAAAGATTTTCTCTGTACAAAAATTAAAAAGGTGCATGCTCACAATTGAGCTCGCACTGCTGAAATCATAACTGTGCTCCATTCTCTGATAATAAAGCACAGCTTTCAGTTAATCAGAGCACGCATATCCACAAAGGTATATAACAAAAAACTTACAGCCTACCTAGATCACAAATTCATGTATATTCCATAGACCAAGTATATAGCTTACCCTAAGTGTAGCAATGATAATTCTAATGACTTTTTCTTTATCAGATTCTCTAAGGATGTCAGCCAGCACTGGAATCACAGCACTATTCCTAATAAATCAATCATATACAGTCATAGAATTAGCAGCAACTAAAAGAAGAATGTGGTTCACTGTTTATTAAGCTAGAGTGCTCGATGTCCAACCTGGTGGCAATCCAATCCAATACATAAATTTGGGGTAGCTCATCACCCTTCCTCGCAGCCAAGTGCTGAATTACGAAGGGCGCAGCTCAACGTGATCGAGTCGAAGGTTTACAAGGGCGCTTTCATTACGAACAATTGAACAATCACACATTTACATACAAATTTACATACACATACATGTAGCAGCCACCATACGACTCATGTCTGATCACGGAGCACAGTTTAGATCGAAACTAGTTCGTTTTTACTGAGGGAGGAAAAACCGGAGAACCCGGAGAAAAAACCCTCGAAGCAAGGGAGAGAACGAACAAGAAACTCAAGCCACATGTGATGCCCCGTCCGGGGATTGAACGAGGGACCACAGCGGTGACAGACCGGCGCTCTCACCGCTCGGCCACCCTTGCTTCCCTGAATTTCTTCCATTTCTCTATAGGCAACAGGATTTATCAAATGGATAGCACTATCTATTCTTCATGCAACTGATCCCTGGTGGGGTATATCAGAAACTGCATTAATCTTCCTAAACCCCTGAACATATCAAGTGTTCTCTTACCCAACCATGCGCTGTGCAATCCTAGGGTCAAAGGACAATAGCCACAAGGTAAATATCAGCTGGTATTGTAACTGGAATCCAATGTTTGTGCTTAATAAGGTGGATACAATGCTGAATACAAAAAAAACATTGATTGTTAAAGCCTGGTTCACTAGCATAAGCACAAGCAACACATCCAGACTTAATAGTACAAATCTTGTTAAAATATCAAAATATAATAATAATATTGGACGTATGAAGTGCCATTTCCGTGTGTTCAATAGCACTGATCAAACACCAAGTTTTTGTTTTTGTTAGCAGTGATTTTTGCACCTAGATGTAATAAATGTGATACTATGTTTGCATATGTTGCTTGAGCTAATGCTTGAATCATTTTTATGTTCCAGCCTATTGTAGCACTAGATCTGTGAGACTTATAAAAAGACCAAAAAGACAAGATCTTGTAACCCCTCCCCCAGTGGCACTTGTAAACTTATATATATGTGCAAATTCACAAACAATCTTTACGATTGAAAAAGAGTGCACATTATATATATAACAAGCACTCAGAAACTTTATTGGGAAGTTGACAAGTTACAGTAGTTAGAGTGCCAGATAAATTATTAAGTCTTTCAAAAAATATCCCACTGCTCTCTGTATTTATAAATGGAGATCATACATGTTATATATTTGGATTTCTGGGCCTGGTTGTTTGATAGCAGGTTAGTGCTAACCCAGGGATAAAACTAAAGAAAACCATTGATTTTAAACCCAGGGTTAAATCTAAAGAAAACCATTGGTGTTAACCCAGGGTTAAATCTAAAGAAAACCATTGGTGTTAACCCAGGGTTAAATCTAAAGAAAACCATTGGTGTTAACCATGGATTAAATCTAAAGAATACCACTGGCATTAACCCTGGATTAATGCTAACCTGTTTTTGAACAACCAGGCCCAGGTTATCATTACCTAGTAATTCCCTCCAATTTAAAAAAGGCCTGTTTGTAGGCTTCTATTCTTAACATGAGCTGTAGACACTGTACAACACTGTGAAGATACTCACAACCCTGTTATATATAGAATGTACAACAAAGTTAAATAAAACTGATAATCTTTGATGACCTTACTTTACACTAATACTTATTACTAATGCTCATTAAATTTTTCACGTCTAAAATGGGGCGCTTATTCGGGGGAGGTGCTTATTCGAGGGAGGTGCTTATTCAGCGGGAGGAAATGCGTACACAACTGTCAGAGTATGCTTTCCTTTTAGTATCAATAATATCAATGTTATACTACTACAACAGTACTGGTATTAGTATACTATAACAAGGTGCAAGGCGCTTATTCGGGGGAGGCGCTTATTTGAGTAAATACGGTATACATACATGTAGACATGCAGGGTATACTCCTTTGCTCTTTTTCTCTCTCTTTCACTTTTCTTTCTCTGATTCACTTTTTTTTCTTCATTCATTTTTATCTTGTTGCCTTTTACTCTATCCACTTTTGCTTGTCTCATTTCCCTTTCAAACTTTCACCTCCTCCATTTTTCTTTTCTTTTGTATTTCTTTTCTCAAAGATGTGGTCATTTGTCAGCAAGGAAAGACTTGCATTTGCAGTCAAAATATTCCAACAAATGACCACAATATTGTGAGACAATTGAATAAGCATCTCCTTTATTATTATTTTATCCACAGTGAAGAATATCTTCCATTCAATTTTTTCTCTTTCTTTTCCTTTGAATTTGACAATTGCAAATTTTTCTGCAATATTCAGTACAACACAGTTGCACCATGTGTCCACCCCTGCAATGTTGCACACAACACAGTTGCACTGTGTGTCCACCCTTGCAATGTTGCACGCAACACAGTTACACCGTGTGTTCACCCCTGCAATGTTGCACACAACACAGTTACACCATGTGTCCACCCCTGCAATGTTGCATTCAACACAGTTGCACCTTGTGTCCACCCCTGCAATGTTGCACACAACAGTTGCACCGTGTCTCCACCCTGCAATGTTGCGTGCAACAGTTGTACCGTGTGTCCACCCCTGTGATATTGCATGAAGCCTTGCAGAAAATGTTACAGAAGTAGAATTCAATCTAGCTAAACCTGCAACTATCACATGCAACATTGCACACAACTGTTGCAGTGATGCATCTCTGTGTCTGTGCATAGTTGCAGAAGAAGATGCAAGAAAAGTAGCATCATTTAAGTCTTAAGAATGATGAGTGACCAGTACACTGCACTTGTACTTACAGCTGTAGTTAGCTTGTCTTTGAGCCAAGTAAGAAAGAAGTTCAAGTCATTCTCTGGTAGACGTGCTTTACCCCAGCATGCAAGTTTTGCTGATATTACAGCAGCCTGTAAAACAACAAATTCCTTCAAAATTGTAGGAATATTTACTCTTTGATCATAGATTAACTGATCACACACACACAGTCTGCTGGCAATTCTTGTGCCAAAATGAGTCTTTATCATCTCAGGTCTCTTATTACTACACTCTGTAAAACTATCAAAAGATGGCAGGCTTATAATAGCAATGGACTTAGGGAATAGAACTGGTAACAGTTGAAAACATCAGTGCAAAAACAAAATAAGTCAACTATGATCAAATGGTCAATTCTCCCTCAAACGTCTTTATTAACACAGGAGAAGTTGACTTTAGATCATGCTCACTAACCATGCTGTTTTTGCAGGGATCTCTTCAGTTACAGAGTGTGCTACCCAAAATGCTGGAGAACAGTTGTGTGAGGACCTTTGGCTAAGTTCATGTAATGATGATGATGATGACAAGATGATATGATGATAACATCATGATGATGATGATGATGATGGTGGTGATGATGATGGTGGTGGTGGTGGTGATGATGATGGTGGTGGTGGTGGTGATGATGATAACATGATGATGATGATGATGATGATGATGATGATGATGATGATGATGGTGATGATGATGATGATGATGATGATGATGGTGGTGATGATGATGGTGGTGGTGGTGGTGATGATGATAACATGATGATGATGGTGGTGATGATGATGATGATGATGATGATGATGAGACAGCAAAGAATCAATACCTGATAAATAATGAATTGATCTTGTCTATTCATGAGGCCAAGGAATGATGACCACAGGTTAACATTATTTCTGAAACAATTAATTTTTTACTTATTAAATGACAAATGCAGAATTAGACAAGTGAACATTTTTCCACACATCATTGGTATTCACCATTTTCCATACATTGGTTCAGTGGTCACACACAAAGCATTGAAGCAAGGCTCCAGGATACACACAAAGGATTATTCCAATTTGTACCCTGAAGCCTCACTCCCCGATACATAAGAGGACGGGGATGCTCGTCGGAAATTTTGAAAATGACCCCTAAAAGGTACCTGAGTGGGAGTGGCAACAATTGATTTCTACCCCTAAAAGGTACCAATTCAAAACAATAATAAAGAATTAAAGTAATGAAACACTTTGTTATCGATGTGCTTTGAAGATTCAATTCAGATCATCGAAATTGTCCCTTTCATGCTTATTTTAGGTAGTTTATTTACCCCAAAACAGTCCCTAAAAGTCCACTTAAGTCTGAGACACCCTAAAAGGTACCAGATTGCAGATTTTGACCCCTAAAAGGTACGACGAGCATCCCCGTCCATTTACGATCGGAGTCCCCCCCCCGGGCCTCACTCCTAGATGCTTTGTGTGTGATCACAGACCAATATATGGAAATTGGTGTATGGACTAGTTAGGGTTGTTTTTCATGAGTGACAGAAGCAGAAGTGGAAGGATCATACGCAGACTCAGTATGCACTGTTCATTGTCTTTTTCACACCTTGGTGAGAAATGCAACACTGAGTCTGCGTATGTTGCTTCTGCTTCTGCTTCCGTCGCTTGTGAAAACCAGCCCATAATACTCACTTTTTAGCAAATTCATGGAAAATTGCAACCCTGCTTCTTTCTTCCTGAAATTGTACAAGAATGAATTCATATATTAGTACTTATTAGCATTTTTTAGTAGTTATTACTGAATGGATATAATCACAAACTAGCCATTTCTAATAGAAAGTGAAGTGCTGCGAACAGAAAACAGCTGGTGTATCCACGTTAGCAGAACTGTTCCCCTAAAACTCACGAAAGTACACCGCTTTCTCTGATATATCAAATGTTTCTTGTCTATCTCCTGTGCATTGTATGACGAACACTGCTATTTGACCTTCAAAACATAATTTCGGACACACACAGTTCAAAATATTTAGCACTTTGAGTAAAGAAATTTTTCAAACAATCACAAACAGCTAGCGTTGGCAATGATTATAAAACTAACTGATTTTAAAAAGCTAGTTTATTTAGGAAAAGATGTGAATCGCTGATCGTATGTATCGCGTGTTGGTCTAGTGACATCCTTGAATCGACTCTCGATACAGTTGGACTTGAACCGCTGATCGTATGTATTGCATGTTTGTCTAGTGACATCCACAGATTACACCACGTTCTGAATAGGAGGCTACTCGCTTCGCTCGCAGCAATAAATTTTGACTTACATTGAATAGGTCATCTATAACTACCAGTATGTAGCGGATAGTTTGGTCTCTTGTTAGTCTTGATAGTAGGGATAAACAAGTCTTTGCAAGCTGTAGATAAATTATGATACAGATAAATAATACAATGTACCTGATGTTTCTTGTTGATAATGATATGAGAAAAGTGTGACTACAGATTTCATTCATTCATTTTCTTATTCATTTATCATTCCTTCACTCATTCATTTTCCATCAATTTTTTCATTCACTCATTGTGTTCATCAATTCACTCATTAATTTTTCATTCACTCAGTAATACAATCATTTATTATTAATTCATTCAGTTTTTCATCCATTTATTCATCCTCTTATTCAGTTATTTGTTTCTTAATTATTTGTTCATGAATTCATATTACTTTGTTCTTTCCTTTCTTCCATTCAATTGATTACATATTTCTCCTTCATTTGTATATTCATTCATTTATCCATTCAAGCATTTGTTCCCTCATCCACCCATCCATAAATTCCCCTTCATTCATTTATTAATTCATTTGTTAGTTTCTTTGTTTGTTTGTTCATTCATTTGTTCATCCATCCATCCATCCATCCATCCACCCATCCATAACTTTCCCCTTCATTCATTCATTCATTTATTTGTTTGTTGATTTGTTTGTTTGTTCATTCATTTGCTCATCCATCCATCCATCCATCCATCCATCCATTCAATCACATGTTCTCCCCTTCATCCATCCATTTGTAGAGTACCTGATCTCCTTTAGTTTGTATAATAGCAGCTCTCTCTGCTGGTCCCATACAATCATAATCAGCTATCATAGTGTAGTCATCCTGACTTATCATTTGACCCCTGTAATTTAAACAAATCCAGAAATCAAATTCTGATACTCATTAATTATCAAAACAATGTGAATACAAACAAATTAAAGCCTGCTAGTCTGAGCTTTCTGGCACACCACATAAAAGTAAAAACGTATACAACAGAGACTACTAAAACTCAACAGAGACTACTATTATAGTAGTCTCTGTTGCATACGTTTTTACTTTTATGTGGTTTGCCAGAAAGCTCAGACTTCTGCACCAGAGGCTACACGTACATCTCTAGTCCCTGTCTGATGTAAGAGCTACCCTATTGTCTGATAATGCTTTATATAATAGAAGTTGTATTATGTGTGCTCGGACTAGTTGAGAACAGTGTGTGATTATTATGTCTTTGAATCTTAATATTATGCTCTGATTGGTTGAAATGAATATTATATAGAACAAATAGATTCCACTTTTCCATGGGTCTGTACTCTAATAGATGCACAAAAGATGTCAATATATTGTGAGAACAAAAGTCATGTATGGATGCATGGAAAAATGGAATCTATTTGTTAAGTAGATGGCAAAAGCTCAGACTAATCATTGTATTTTCTTACAGCAGTAACTGGTCTCACGTTCAACAAATTCTTCTTGATACATCTACATATTATACTGTTTGAATTTTAACAATCAATCAAAGGAAACCTTTAAGTACAGTGAAGTGCATTATGCACATTGTGCAATGCACCCTCTTAAATCTGTGGTATCCTTTAGGCCCAGACACACTGTGCAACATTTCCTGCAAAATTTCTGGCAACATTGCATAGTCAATACAGTTGCACCATATGTCCACCCCTGCAATGTTGTGCACATTGCAGAAAACGTTGCAGAAGTACAGCTCAATCCTAAACCTGTTAGTAACTGTAGTGTGCAGTATTTGCAGGGGTAGGCACATTGTGCAAGACTGTTGTGCACAATATTGGGGAAAATGTTGCATTGTGTATCCAAGTCTTTTGGAGTATCTTTAAGTTTGGTCATAAGCTTTCCAATAAGATATTTGTCAACAAATACTAAAATTACATTATTACAGTGTAGATACTAAATTACATATTTATACTAACTAAAGATTACATTAGATGTCATTGACTTACTGGACATATGACTGCCAGTTAACAGTTCGTTTTCTAACATCACAAGCTTCAGCTGTAAGCCTACTGCTAGCAATAACGACACCTACATAAAGAACATACTGTAATTGTTTATATCATTACTGTGTCTGGTTTCACCATTTTTGACAAGACTGTCATGTTCCTGTACCATAGATTCCTATACATTTTGGACGGGATCATTGTTGTACCTTTTTAGGAGTTAAAATCATGGGGTTTGATAGCTTTTAGGGTACTCACAGTCAGATGCTGATATTTTTAATTATAGCAGTTGGTACCAGATTGAGATTTCACATGTTTTATTGGGACCTTTTTAGAAGTAAATTTTTTTTAGCCATGCCAATTTTTGGTACCTTCTAAGGGTGGTCAAGGAAAATTCACAAAGGCTTCTCCCAACAGAATTCAGTGAGCTGTACCTATTCTTCAGATATTTTAAGGCCCTGGGCCCAGTTGTTCGAAAGATGATTAGCATTAACCCAGGATTAACTCTAAAGAAAACCATTCATTTTAACCCAGGATTAGCGTAAATCGACCTTCAAACAACTGGGCCCTGAGTCCTAGGGGGGTTAATTGGGGGTCCCTTTGTTCAAGTAGTAGGGGTGATCAGTGGTTGGTTTTGAAAATGACTCTTAAAAGGTAAACTGTGCATAAATAAGGTACACAAAGGAAATGTTTTCAATCCTAAAAGGACCACCAATCACTCCTATCGCTTGGAGAAAGGGAGTACCCCTAATCTTCCAGTCTTGAGTGTTAATCTGGATGAGACTAATTGCCCTATCGCATAATGATGTCAGAGTATGTTTACATTGGGGATAGATGCTCAGAAACAGTGGAAATTGGAACCTATTAATATAATTCCTTTTCGAAGTAGAACTTCAATGTATCGAGTTTTGATATATATCATGTATCAGTGATTGCTCATCTGCATTTTATTTGATATGCAATCACTCTGATCTCCTCTGGCGACCATAATCCTTAGCATCAAAACAATATTAATGTTTTGGTGTGACGTCATTATGCGATAGGGCAATTAAACCCAGAACTCCTCCCAAGTAAAGTAATGATTTAATAATATGATCTAAACAGGGTTCATTTGTTATCTAATGGGATCTATCATGCTGTTGACATACCTGTAGAATGATTCTCAGTATCTATAGTTGATTCACTTGAAGTAATCACATCATCGAAGCGTTGATAAGAAGACATTCTGACTGGAAACACAAAACAACAAAAATAGAGAGTACACCATGTGTAAAATAGAACTTAAGGGTGTACTGACATATATTGTTGCACTATTTTGTACCAACTAGTTGATAACACTGAAACAGATAAGTGCAAATAACAATAGCAACGTATCTAGCCGTCTTTGTGTTTCTTTGTGTACTTCAGTGAATTCTTAGTTTGTCGATAACTTAAATAGTTGATAACTACTTTAGTAGAGTGCTTACAATATATCCATGAAAAACTTTGTAAGAAATTGCACTAATTTGCACTAATTAAACAATAGAAAACAAAGGATTTTGTGCTATTTAGTACAATTTAGTTCGCTAACTTTTTCACAGATACATTGTAAGCACTCTATTATGTGCTAAATAGTTAGTAGTTATTTCACATATATGGCATGCATTCTAACCTTCAAAACCTCCTGACTGCCGTTAGCAAGTTGCAAAGTAAGTATGTTAAGTGAAGTTGGATTTTTTCCATAAGTTGTCTCATTTTGAAGTAAATAAAAGAAATGAGATGGGAGTGAAATGAAATTATAGAAATGAAAGCAATGCAAATACTGTAATACAAAATATTAAATTCTGGTTCGCTGAAATTCTTATAAACCATATAAGAAATAATATGTTTTACCTAATTTTCTCAATATTTACACAATAATGTGTAAAGTACAGTTGAATTGTTGGGAGGAATTTTAGATGGTTGTCAGTTAAAAGAAAGCTCAATTCTATAAAGAATTCAGAGTGTTTGTGCTTGTGATTCTGAAACACAAACCTGAGAAACGTAGAATATTTAGATTATATAACGTCCCGATCTGTAGTGAAATATTTTGTAAATGAAATTCGATACGTCAAGAAATTATGCACTTTGACTCGTATAAATATGGAATTTAGCCAGAAAAACTTGGCTAAGCTAGAATAAACGAGTAGTGAATGCACCCAAGAATATCATTAAATATTAAAACAGTGAATGAATCCATAAAACAAGAAGAAAATGGATGGAGAAGAACCATCCTGGTCTAGATCTTATTCCACTTTAGAGCAAAATTAACTTACTTCTCTTTGCTCTGAAGAATGAGACAAATAATGATACAAGGAGACAAATTAACAGCTCTTCTGTGACCTCTAGGATTTCTAGTTACCTAGGGATCCCAGAAAAGGGAGAAATAATTCTTAACTTACCGGTAATTCAGCGCTTTTAGGCAACACATACAAACACCATTTTTTGACTCACATGACCACCACACGTCCTGGAAGACTGGTACCTACTTGGGAAAACAAAATGGCGGACGAAGTGGACGAACTTTGACATCTCATTGTACAGTTGAATTTAAAGCATGATTTTGAAGTATATGGAGATCGAGCCTTACCATTGGATGCATTGAAACCTTAAGAAGTCAGATTCTCGAGAATTTCTTTCAGAGATTGTGAATTATGGCTGAAGCTACAGAAAATGGTACGTGCATGGTTGTTGTTGTTGTTGATTGAGTTTCTTTTAGCAGACGTTTTTATTGTAACTGAACAACATTCGATATATAAAAATATAACTTTTGCTTCAGTAGTTAGCCAGCAGACCACTGGTCAAGCATCACCGGTAACAAGAGAAAGAGCTTTGTTAGAGACATTCTTTCATGCACTCAGTCAATTTGCCTTTGATAAGGCAAAGGAACAAGTGGTATGTATTTGAGATAAGAAGCATCCCATTATAACCCTGGGGGTGAGGTACAAGAATCCCAAGTTTAACTGGGGAGGGGGCGGGGGACTCCCATAAAGTTTGGTCTTGTTTGATTTTGTATCTATGGCCCTATCTATCTATCTATGGTCCTTTATAATTTCAAGATAGCAAGATATACTTTGTTGATAATAATTTTCCTTGCATTTTTCACAGGAGAAAGAACGAGATGCTAAAAAGCTAAGCAGCTCATCTGGTATCAACATATGGCAGTCTGTCATGAACATATTATCACATTTAGCTGCAGCAGAGAAGAACTATTTCTCTCTTTCATTCATCACTAGCTATAGAAAGATTTTCAGAAAAGATGTAAGGAAAGATTTACATATTTAGAGCAGTTTTCTTACAATTGTGAAAGCTACCAGGAAGGGGTACCTTTTTATGTGGGATTTCTTGTGTAACCCCAACCCTCTATAACCTTCACTTGTTTTGGGTTTTGAAATCTCTTACTGTTAACTTTGTATGAAGTTTGTGAGCTTCCTCAAACAATTAAAACACCAACAAGTCCAGATACGTATGTGTGTTGAAAAGTGGAGAGTGGTAAATGAGGCCCAGTATCTGAACTAATTACACCACATACACTTACATATATCAAAGATTGATACTTTTCTATACTGGACAAATTTGATTGCATTTTGTTTTGTATCTAAGAAAGTAATTGGGTGTTTGTTGATCTGAGAGGGAGATGTTCACTATATTAACTGTTCTGATCTGTAGTTTGCAAGAGACAGCTACAAAGTGCTATTAAGTGAACTAAAGAAGACAGAAGAAATGGGAGAAAGTTCCCATTCACTTCCCACTGCACCACTGGAATGCAGCCTGTTGACTGAGCTATGTCGTCATGTGGCTCAGTTTGTGCAGGCAAGACTTGAACTCATGGACTTGTATCCTTGTTTATTTCTTACCTATGGTGATGAGTTTGTTGTCACCATTATGGATAAATGAGTCCTTAGCAACAAGGTGTTACCATGTTTACCAAGGGAACCCTGGCAACAAGGTAGTAACCAAGGTAAACAGCTATGGCTTGCTATATAGCAACCAGTCTCAATGACATATGTGCTAAGGTTTGTGGCCTTGGTAACACCATTAGGGATGTAAAAGTCCCTAGCAACCAGGTAGTAACTATGGTAACCATCATTGGTTGGTAACTATCCTGGCATTTTAGTCACATTGATATATATAGATTTTGGTACCATTACTAGGGATGCACTGGTCTTGGGAAACCAAGTGGTAACCATGGTTACCAACTGGTTAACTATACAGCAACCACCATAATATATTTTAACCACCTTAATATTAAGAAAATTTTTGGAACCGAGATAAAGAATCTGCAGCACTTTGATAGGCATGCAATAGATTTGCAATAATCTGTAATGTGGTCTCGTGTGAGAAATCTGAATAGCTTAGGGCCAGTTCACACTAGAGCATGAGATAAGCATAAGCACAAGCAACATACGCAGGCTCAGTAGCGCATTTATCACTTAGATGTGAGAAGAACAAAAACTTATAATGAGCAGTACACTATTGAGTCTGCATATGCTTATACGGTGTGCGAACCAGCCCTTAGGTGCATACATGCAAATGCAATTGTGAGAGCCAGTTGGCCAACAAGCCCTGATTTTAATTTGATTTTAACGACCGCGTAGCGGGAGTGCAATTTGTTAATCACGAGTGTGATTTCAGCCCAAAATTGCACGACACGAAGTTCTATTACCTATTAATCATATTCATTTTGAAATCACAATAAAGATTCAAACTCTTTTATCAGGCTGCAGTTCCAAAATGACTCATTTCTTGTTTGAAAAAGGGAAAAAATGTCTGCCATGTTTTTTTGCTTTTCTTCCCTTACCCAAAAATTTAGCTTCAAATCCTGTTATTTGATTGGTTGATTTTCTTGAAATCTGCTATGTGATTGGCAGACAAAATGATGCTATTAATGATTCAAAATAGTGCGATTAATGCTTAAATCGCACACTTTTTAACCAATCAGATTGCAGAATTTGTGAGTGATTTCAAAATGGATATGATTAGAACCAGTAATCATTCATTAGTATGAAATCACTATATATTTCCTTTGACTTGACCACATAATAGCTATGAGAATATAGCAGGAGTTGGAGTGTTACCAAACCCAAACTTTGAAGATTTAGTTAGTATAATAGAAGAAATTGTTGGCAAGTGAGTTATTTGACAATTCAAAATAATTTATTATCAAGACAATGATCAGTTTGGTACATATAATAAAGTAGAATATTACCACTGTTTGCATAAAATTATAAATTATGTGTCCAATCAGATTAAAGTTCCAATTGGGAATTGGTCGATAGGCTACCAAAAATCCAGACAGAGGTGGAGCTTCCACTAATAATGTCTGAACACCTTGTTGGCTTCATAGTAGTCTATTGCCCAATTCCCAGACGAGATGTAAGTCTGATGGGATACATTATTTTGCAAATGGTGGTAATGTATTTGCTATAATTATGTTGTAGATATCATAAACGCTTTCACCATCCAATTTTGGATCCTATAAAGTCAAGTTTTAGGTGAGTTTCCAAATCCTAACTCCATGACTTAAGCACGTTTTGCATCTACCATTTGCAATGCTTTATACACCTATTTCAATAAACATTGTTGGTATCAAGCCTACACAACTCACCCAAAAGGGATTGTATGGGAAGAAATCACTAAAGTTATAAAAGCACAAAAATCCTGCACGATTATTTAAATTCAACTTGCACTGACCTTATACACTAAAGAACTTCACTTACTGATGCTAAAGTCAATACCAAGGTGGAAAAGAACGTAAAGTTTTGCTACTACCCATACTCGTTTTTTGTCGAGTTACATGGGCTTGAAATTTCTTATACAACAACCTTTTTTGAAACAGGGGTATCATAATCAAGCTATTCACAATTCACATGTTGTGAATTTAAAAGATGAAGTATAACTCTATGATGATAACATGTTTCTTCTTAATCTTGGTTTAGTTATGAAGTAGAAATTCTGCACCATACATTGCAAGCTCAGTGTGACATGACAGAGTGGAAATTCCTTCCCTCATTACTTCATCTACACGAAAGCCATGCTAAACTCTCATCATGGGGTCAGCTTCTCCCTGCTCTCTCAAGTAGAGAGGTTGGTAGCATTAGACCAGTTTTTTTAGACTGTGAAAAAGCATGTATTATACTGTGCTACATCTCATAGCTTTTCGTTGACTTGAGAAAACAGCTTGCTCTTTTGGGGGCCAGAAACCTGACCCTGAGAAGAGGTGGCTGTTTTTGTCAGATAATTTGATTGGATAAGATAAAACTGTTGATCAATCAGAAGATAGGAGTGTCAAATTGTCCCCAAAAAAGTCATAGCCTCATAGAATTTTGGTCATATTTCATGGGGTGAAAGTGTCAGGGGCTTTTCTATGGGGGAAACAACAAAAACAATAACAACAAAACGAGTTTCACCTCAGAGTCTAGAATTTTGAAAGCTACCAAATTGGTGAAAAATCATCTTGAATTTGCAAGAAAAATACTTGTCTCTGAGTATCACAAAGTATTGCTTGACAATTTGACAAAGTTGAGGGGTAGCATAGTGCTGAGCATGGACTTTTGCATAGTTGTACAAAAAATTACAGTATCTTGGTATGTCATCACTGATATCATCATCATTCAGCATCACCATCATAATTACAAGGAATAAGTGTGGATTAGTTGGTTAGTGGACAGTCTTCTAAACAAGAGGTCTTGATTTGGAATCCCAGTGACTTTGCACACTTGTTTCAACTTTTCTCTTATTAGTGTAACTTGCTTTATACTAGAAAAACAGAGCATTGATGGAAAGAGGGGGGGGGGGGGGTACATCATCATCAGTATTAACATCATTATCATCATCATCATCATTATCATCATCAGAATCATCAACATTATCATCATCATTATCTTCATCAGAATCATCATCAACTTTTAATGTTTCTTCTTTATATTTAGCTAAGCAGTTCTATGTCCATCAAGAAGTCCATATTCAGTAGCACACCCAAGAAGCAGTCTGAAGCACCCTTTATTTATACTTGGTTGAGTAAACTACATGCATCGCTTGTTTCTAAGGTAGCATACAGTACACTGACATATTACAGAACATTGCTTTTTATTTATTTATTTATGAAGCTTTAGCCACACCAACACTGGAGTGGCATGGCCCTCACAACAGAGCGAGGCTCCATTAATAGTGAGGCATTAAATGTGCTGTCACACATTTAATCTTTTACAACTCTCTTGTCTTTCACCAATACTCTGCTAAGACATTTACAAGGCTTGACTCAAATAAGGCACGAACCTCTCCGTATAAACGGTACTTTTTTTAGACGCGCCTTATCAAGGAACTATGTTCTGAGCTGGTCTTCGATAAGGCTTCTATTAAGCTTGAATAAGGCTCATCTCAGACTTAAAGTACTGTTTATATGGAGAGGTTCACGCCTTATATAAGGTGTGTTTTATGTAAGGTTTGTCCTGCTTGGTCTCATATCAATGGCCCTAATAAACTGTTTAAAGTATGTTTAAGCCATATGTCGGCCAAAGAGCAAGGGGGAGAATTGGGTGTGGTTTTTGGACTTGAAGTTTTGAAATAACTAATACAATTGTCTGAAAAGTTTTCCCAGAAAATGGGTTTGACTTAGTGATAGCGATTTTTAAAGATAAATAAGTACAAAATAGCAAGATTGTCCTTAATTTTAATTTTTGGTGTTTATTATTAAACTGAATTTATTTAGCAATAAAACTTTCTGACAATAAAACTTTACAACTTAAAAAATGCGGTCATTCTCAAGTAAAAATATAGGAAATAAATAAGCTTGTTAATTTCTTCATTTAAGAACTGTCATAAGCTCGTTTGACCATGGTTTTCATTAGCGATGCAAGCACAAGTGCAAGCAGCATAATGCTCCGTTTTCATTGAGATAACATGGACGCAAGCACAAGCGCAAGCAGCATAATGCTCCGTTTTCATTGAGATAACATGGACGTAAGCACAAGCGTAAGCAGCATAATGCTCCGTTTTCATTGAGATAACATGGACGCAAGCACAAGCGCAAAAAGCATAATGCTCCGTTTTCACTGAGATAACATGGACGCAAACACAAGCGCAAACAGCATAATGCTCCGTTTTCATTGAGATAACATGGACGTAAGCACAAGCGCAAGCAGCACAATGCTCCGTTTTCATTGAGATAACATGGACGCAAGCACAAGCGCAAGCAGCATAATGATCCGTTTTCATTGAGATAACATGGACGCAAGCACAAGAAAAAGGAAATCTTTTGATCCTTGTGCTTGCGCTTATGCTTGCGTCGTAGTGAAAACCAGACCTTGTTTCTTACATTTTTGACTCGAGAATGACACAAAGTCGTCGTATTTTTTAAAATACCTTTTAAAAGCTGTATTGTTACAAAGGTTTATCATTAAATACATTTTCAAATCTCTTCTTATTCTAGTTCACGTTATATTTCTATAAAGTCCTGAGCGCACAGACGACTTTAGGAGAAATGAAGACCATGGCAGCCCGAGCAAGTATCGATTACATTGCTAAGTAAGATAGCTTTATACATATACACCTTTATACACCGGTTTCAAAAAAGGTTGTCGGAGCCAAAGGCGATAGGGAATAGGCGATAGGTTACAGTCAATACTAAGAGACCATAATACTAAGAGAGCAAAACTCAGTATTGATGTCTGTGCAATGTTCGTGGCGGCTAAGGCTATTTTTAGTAACTTCGCCATCGCGCGCGCAAGGTTCTCAAACAATAGAAATTGATTTTTAACGTGCGCGCGGACGGGATCATTTGCTTTCGGTATTTGATTTCTTTTGTTTAAGAGCCTTGCGCGCGCGATGGCGAAGTTACTAAAAATAGCATTAGTCGCCGCGAACATCGCACAGACATCAATACTGAGTTTCGCTCTCTTAGTATTATGGTCAATACGCAATATGGGATAGGAGGTCTTTCCAAGAATAGCTGGAATAACTTTTGTTTCTTAGTATTATTCCCACACAATAATACTGGAGGTTAGAGTCGAGATATCCAGTGTTGTTTGTAGTCGGCAAAACCATTTTAAAAGCTTTGATTATTCATGTTTATTTGTATGCCCATAATTCCTTTCCGTCTTGGAATGACATATTTGTCTATCACCTTTGGCTCCCACAATCTTTTTTGAAATAGGTGTATACAACTGTTTCACAAAACTTCAGTGACCTTGGTGGAGGTTGGTGAATCTGAATCTGAGACGGAACCTTTTATTTTGAATAACTGCCATATTCTTTAAAGTTCGTATTCTTTATCTTATTTTTGTTCACATTCTTTACCTTTTTTCTAGAATCACAGCATTTCAGCGCAAGTCTGACGCTCTCAATATTTCAGTGCTATTGGACGCTCAGCGTCTTAGTTCCTATCGTGGCCATGGCTACCATTTCCCAGAAGATGTGATGGACCAACCCGCGGGACTCGGGGCATTTCCCGCGATAGTCTCATTCCCAGGAGTAAGTACTTAATAGCTGCTCTCGTTTCTCTCTCCACACCTCTCATTTCAACTTGTCGGAATTCTGAGAGGGGGAGGGGAGGGGAGAGAGGGGAGGGGTAGGCTTCCCGTCTTCGTTAGCCTCGCTTCAAAGCAAAACTACCAAACATTGATCGTACATAAATTTAAAACTCAAAGAATGAAGAATACTTGGTCTTGGCCGTCAGTAGCCCGTGTTGAGAAGGAGAGCTATTCGGGAAAGAAACAACAACAAAAATCGAAGAAAATGGCAGACGGCAGCGAGTGTCACGTGACCTACTTTTTTCCGCGCCTGGCGTTGCGTGTTTGGCACTCAAACGACAGAGTTGTTTTTCACGTTTAAGGCAGACGCAAAATGGCAACGGTGCAGACGCGAAAAAAAGTTGGTCACGTGATCCTCTTTGTCGTCTACGGTTTCCCGTGTGTGTGATTCTTAGAGTCGTTTTCGTATGAGTGGGAACACTGTACGATTACGATACGATACGGTTACGGCATGAATTTCGAATGTTTTTAAAGACATTACGGCATTGATACGGTCCCGGTACGGCGCGGTAAGTTTCCCACTCATACGAAAACGACTCTAATCTCTCTATTACTGAAATATCACTGCCAATCAGACGAAGCGCGAACAGTGCAGCCCTTTTCCTAAGTCATTGTATTAATTCTATGCTGTTTCACAGGACCGTCCCGCTGATCACTGGCCTAATATTATCTCCATTATGCTGAACAAGGATCACGGACATGATCTCAGCTCTACTGACAAAATCGTATATTTCTTTGATAATGTAAGTTACAAAATGCTTGCCTTTTATCGATATCATTCAGTAATTGGTCATTGTTATAGGGATTTAAGTCCGGTTGCTCGAAGGCGGTTTAGCGCGTAATCCCTGGTTAAAATAGGTTTTCTTTATACTTAAACCTGGGTTCGCGCTACCCACCTTCGAACAACAATTGTAAATGGTTACAATGTTAACTTCAAGTTGTTGGCTAACATTCAAACTACCAAAATCGAGTCGGTATGGCTTGTCGGTATTCATCGGGTATTAGCTTGTTAATAATTGGTTGTATCGACATTTGTCTCACTTAAGCCTGGTTTCCATTTAGTCGCTGCGATCGCTGGAGAGTAATTTCCATATGGTCGTCACGATCGCTGAGATAGAAAAAATTATATCTCGGTGTTATCGCTACGGTCACTGCGATCGCCGAAACACGTTTTTGGGCGATCTTGGCGATCGTAGAGATCAAATGGAAACCAGGCTTTACCTTTGAAGGACTCTGGGATTCGTAGGTAATCGTTATTCAGTAATTAAGTTGGTCGGTGTTGATTTTAAGATTGGGTGTGGTTTATTCTTTCTCTTCGTTTATTTTAGAGGGTGCAAAGTACGTATTTTCTCACACGTGTTGATCACCGGTTGACGTTAGTGGTGATATTCAGCAGCAAAAAAGCCGAGAAGGATTCCTACATTACGACATTCATCAATGGTAGGAAGACGAGATATGTAAACGTTAGAGAACGGGAAATGGTTCAGATGGGAGAATGCTAAAAGGTTTAAAAGAATGATAGAATGAATGGATGGTGGATGAAAGGGAGAGGGGGAAGGGAGGGAGGGAGGGAAAAGGGAAAGGGAGGAAGGAGTGAGGGAAGAAAGGAAGGGAGGGAGGGAGAGAGGGAGGGAGGAAGGAAGGGAAGAAGAAACGAAGGACGTTGCCATCACATATTAATTCTTTCTTTCTCTACAGACATTGCCTTACAGCTCAGAAATACCAAGATCTTCTCGATGTTGAAACAAGGGACATGACGAAGGAACCTTCAATTAAAATAAGATAACTAAATTGATTGAAGATATTCTTTATTAACAGTATTATCTAGCTTTGAGAAAGCCTCGTTGCACACTTAAGTTAGTTTATAATTTACGTCATTGTACAATTTTATGTATGGTACTAAGGCCTACTCCGGGCCCTAAAATCGCCGTAATTTTGGGCGATCGTAGGCGATTTAAGCAAAATTATCCCCAAAGATGCTCAAAACTTTAGGCGATTTAGGGCGATTTAGGGCGATTTTAGGGCCCAGAATAGGCCTGTACTACATCTAATCCTGTTTTAAAAAGGATTCAATTAAACTCGTAGAAACCAACTTGCCACAATCTTGAACAAAACTTATTAGGGATTCACTTTTCTTTAGGTTTTTGCCCTAAATAATCTTTGCAAATATTGTTTGATTTTTCCCGTCATACATGGGGTAAGGTCATGAGTCCCTCCTGGGTAAGGTAGAATGTAAAACGCACAAAGTTTTCTCAATAGTTTTGTCCAAGATTGTAGACTATTAAACAGCCTTCCATTGCTGAATCAGGTTCATTTAATGGCTTAGCTTTTTTGTAATCGTCTAAAAAAAGCGGGAAAACATTTATCAAACCATGTTTTTGAGTTAGACTCGGACTATACGACAGACATTACCTTAATTAAATAGCATCCATTTTATTTAGAGGGGTCCTGTTGTAAACAATGGTAGCACAAACTTTGGTGCAGATGGGATGGGGTGGGGGAGTTTTGGTCATTCATAAATAGAAGGATCATTTGGTCATTTGTCATGGCCAAAGGTCATTTGAAAAATGAAATAGAAGGGGAAAAGTGCAGAACAGGAACACCTAAATGAATTAAAGATGCAATGGCCCATTTTATAACAGTGTGCCCTCTAAATCATGGTATATAGTCTAAGACTGATTTGTTACCTTCGTTTCTAATAATAGTCACAAATTACTGATATACTGTAGTAAAGAAGAGTTTTTACCCTGTCTCCAAGCTATTTGGCGAATTTTGTACAAATGTTACTCTTTACCCTGCGTAGCTGGCACTACTAGGAGGGGGCATGGAGACAAGTGGTATTTCCCCTCCCCCTCCCCCATAGTGCTAGCTCCCCAAGCTAGTTTTGTTGAATACGTTGACGGTATCAAGGGATACCTTAGCTTTGAATCATAACGAATGACCTATAGCTACTCTCATGAAATGTGCGATATATAAATCAGAAGTTGTAATAGAAAGCGAAGAGCTTTGGATTAAAAAAGTTGCACTTAGAATAATATAGAAGAGTTTCTTTTGAGTGAGAGACACTCGGACATACGGTACGGTTACGAATACGTAACGTACTTACGGTTACGGTACAGATTTTCCGTACAGTTTTTCACCTAAATCTGCTCCAAGTCTACGAGACAGTGCAGTGGCTACAATAATTGAATAAAGTCAATCATGAATCAACTTTTGAAGTTTTTGCGTATTTTTTTGCAGGACCAAAGCGGATTACGTATCACTGTGAAAACGGCACGGTCACGGAAACGTCAAAGCGCCATCCGTTCTACACTCATACGAAATCTGCTCTGTGGCTATTGTACGGTCACGGAACGTAAACCATAACCGAACGGTGCTGAAGGCCCAGACACACAGCGCGACTTTTGTTGAGACGTCGCGCGCGACTTTGCATACAACTGTTTCTCTGTTTGTCCGCCCATTGCAACGTGGCGGGAGACAAGCTCAAGCGCGGTCACCAACATTGTTCATTCTAATTTGCCTTTCCTTTGCGATAATGATAATTTCAGTATGTTAACTATATTTCATATTTTGAATATATAGAAAACATCTTTACTACTATTGTTTAAGTACACCCTTTCGAATTTACAACGCGCACTGGCTTCCAAGAAACGAGAGCTCAGAATGTCGCACGCGATATCGTTGAGTGTGTTCACACGGTGCGAGTTGTTGCGCGTAAAATTGTAAAAGTTACAATCTTACAACCCTAGACGGAATTCCTTCGAACACCCTCCTCCTCATCTTCAATGTTTGGTAGCTTACAAAAGAAACAACTCTGTAGTTTGTTGTCCAACATTGAAGGGGGAGTGAGGGGACGCTTATACAGTGACTTGTTCGAGGATTATTGACCAAGGCTGTAGTTTGCAACGTTGCATACGGCGCAAACTTATTTCTTGTGACGTCGCAGCAAAAGTCGCGCCGTGTGCCGGCCTTTAATGTGCCGTGAAAATTTTGCCGTATTCCCGCGGGTTAGTATTACGCTTAACCGTGCTTGGTTTTGACCTTAACGTATAGGCTGCTACGTAATTCCTCTGGTACGTAATTGCTACGTAACTGCTACGTAATTCCTCTGGTGACCAGAAATGTTTTAGTGTTGTACCAACAACGCATGCAATTGTGTATATTATAGAAAACTAGATTAATAAATTGGAAGTAAGTTCCTTATGATTTGTTTACAACTTAGGCTAGCAATACTATCCAAATGGGCGATTCGACTATATTAATAAAAACAACAAGTGGGCTTGCTTTGCCTCTGGAAGACCGATATGAACTAGTGACTAGTTATATTTTAAAATCATAAATTCTAGATATTAAATAATAACTTATTTCAATACCCTAACATATCACCTTCGTGACGCTATTATATTCAAGAGCACCAAACACGTTAAAACCAGAAAAACCGGTTCTGGTGAATGACGTAAGCCAAGTGACCGACGACCTTTCTCCAACTCTGTAAGAAAATGGAAGCAGAAAGTCAAAATTAGTACCCAAGTTATTCTCGATACTGGAAAGCGAGGTGGTCTGGTAACAAACCTTGGGCTTGAGGGGGTCCCCTCACGGGATCAATGTAGACCTTCATGGGACCCAATGATACGTCATAAAGCTTAGTCGTCGTGTTGATTAAGTCGGTTAAGTTTTCGTATTCTGGTTGTATTTCTCGTGTTGTGATTTCACGCTTGGTGAGGAACCTCGGCTTCTGTGAGCAGGCCTGGTGGCATCGTGAGGCGTTATTGTCTGTGTGACAGACGATTACCGTACAATGAAGGAACACTTCGCTTGTTGGTTTGGTGGTGAAACGGAACGCTTGGAAGCTGAACCGCTGCTGTGTGTCTATGGACGACTTGTAGTTTAGGGTCTCTTCTGTTGGGCAGCTAAAGTAAAAATTGGAGGAATAAATTTTGGAAAACATGGGAAAGGGAAAGCATGATGAAAAATGAAAAACAGAAAAAATATAAAGATTTAAAAAATGAATTATTGAACTGAAAAGTGAATGAGGTTTTTTCGTTTAAAACTGAAAAACGAAAAAAATGGAAATAAAATTGAAAGTGGATAAAAAGTGCAACATTGGCATTGACTGTCATCCACAATCCAGACTATTTAGCCTAACGAAGGCAGAAATAAAACAAAAACAAAACCAGCCACAAGTAAAAACCAACACATCACCACAGCTCATGCGAGGTACAAGATTAAATATGTCTAGACTGCTAGTGATGGTTAGTACGTGTGCACGCGATTTATTGACAGCTAAAACTCTTATGTTACACCGCATAATTATCAAAATCAACACAAAATGTACATTTTCTTGCGCGGCATAATGTAATCGCGCGGCATAATGTAATCGTGGCCAATACAGGTAAGGGACATCCTCCTTTTTGAATAGCATGCTTTCAAAACACGCGATCGCACGTTTTTGAAACACGCGATCGAGCCTTTTCAAAACACGCGATCACGCCTTTTTAAAACAAGCGATCGCGCCTTTTTAAAACACACGATCGCACCTTTTCAAAACACGCATCACGCCTTTTTAAAACACGCGATCGCGCCTTTTTAAAACAAGCGATCGCGCCTTTTTAAAACAAGCGATCACGCCTTTTTAAAACACACGATCGCACCTTTTCAAAACACGCATCACGCCTTTTTAAAAAGCACGATCGCGCCTTTTTTAAAGTTGATGCATGCGTAGAGTGCCCTCCTTGGTCACGATGGCGGCAAGCAACAACATGGACATGGACGTGGTGAGTATCGACCCATCGATTGCAGAGTTAGCTGGAATGATCATGCAAGAAAACAGTTTATTGGCACCAAAAAGCGTGGTGATGCTGATACTTAAACCAAATAAACCAATAAGTGACCTCACTTGCCTCATACAAAGGAATCAAGACGAGGTTACATGCATAAATCTCAGTCGTTCGTAAATAATGAGACAAAGGTTTTAGCCTGTAGCCTTATTCTAATTCCTGTGGCATCTTTACGAAACGTGACACACATAATCTTCAATGGCTCAGTTATATGGGGAACTTTTTTGAAGCTACAAATCCATCAACAGAGTTCACCAGCCACCAGCCTGAATTCTTCGTCTTTCAAGCAGTTTTTGAGACGACACAGGTTACGGAAAAAAAATTCAAACGTACGATTTCTTCACTCAAAAACATTGAGGTTCATACCATGAATGTCCGTGAAAATCTTCAAATTTTTATGAGGTTTTCAGAAATATACTTGGAAGTTTTGGAAGGAAACCTGTGAATTGCAATCTCCTTCTTTTGCCGCCATGTTGAAGCTATGCCACGCCACCGTGACGTCACATCGCAGACATCACTGTACCACGGTTTTCCTTGGAGACGCTCCCTCCCTCCTGGGTGAAGCACATTGCAGAATAAGACTATTGCACTGTTTAATATGGGTATTCATTTAACTTTTCTTTAGATGCCCCCGTGCAATATTGGTTTTCTCCAATATAAGCCCTTTCATTGAAAAAATCCCCCGTTTTTTAGTGGATGGATGCGAGCAGGACTGATGCGAGTGCATGTTTAGAAAAGCGCGATTTAAAACGTGCTATCGCCTGTTTTAAAAACATGCGATTCCAAAAGGGGAATGTCCTACGGAGCCGTCAAGGGGACATGCATACTTTTTATGCAACTATTACTGCAAGTTTTGTTGCAAGTTTCGCTGCGACTTTCGTTGTAAGTTATACTGCAAGTTTTACTGCAAGTTGCAAGTTTTAAAAATCGCTGTAAAACTTACACCAAAAGTCGCAGTGAAATTGCAAGTCGCAGTAAAACTTGTAACTTGTAGTGCAACTTGCAGCAAAAGTCGCAGTAAAATTTGCAAGACGCAGCAAAACTTGCAGCAAAAGTCGCATCAAAAAAAAGGTGTGCATGTCCCTTTGACGGCTCCGTAACGTCCCTATGGGCCACCGTAACATCTTTTAGTCTGTCAGTTCATCTTTTCGTCAGCAAGCCAAGACTTACCGGCTAAATGTCTGATTGAAGGAGATTGGCTGACAAACGGCTTTCTGATCAAAAGATTGAGTGCATGACTGTCTATATTCTGAATGACTGACTGATGAGCCGATTTCCCTGACGGGCGACAGACTAACGTCTTTTATAACATAGCTACAATCTTACGCGTGCTCTGATTGGCCAGAAAGCTATGAACTATTTGCACATGGGCTGCACTGCGCGCGCACTATCTTCGTCAATCATTCGTTTTTAAGATGGCGACACATACAACGCGCTCTCTGATTGGCTGAAAATCTGTGAACTATTTCCCCATGGGCTGCACGGCTCCGTTTTTAACGTTCTAGGCTCTGTTATAAATCAATTAGACAACAGAAAGCCGCTTGCCCATTGCGTTATAGACGCACTTGAGAAAATATAAAGAACTCTTAACAAACTAGAGTCGCACTCGGCGTACCGAGACTGACAACGATAGACTGACTGACAGACCATGTATTGTAAACCAATATAAAACCACAAAAAATACTAGACTATGTCTTACCCATTTCTAAGTACAAAATGCCTGATTTTGTCGTTAGGATCCGGCGAAGGAGTCGCTTTACATCGATCGAGAAATAGCGTCAAACCAGTAGCATTAGTTTGTACTTTAACTTGTAGATAGATTCGTTCTCCTAATCTAACTCTGACAGGAAAGCTGGTATAGGGACTGTAATATTTGTTGGTTTGGAACATACTCATTGTGAAAGAGAAGTTGCCCATTTTCACTGAAACAAAAAATACAACGCAAATCATTATAGTTTGCTATATCATTGGGTATCATTCATCCCATTGGGATTCAAAAGACAATGAAGTGGAAGCCATGTTGATTGAGTAAATAAGCAACGCTAATGAGAAATCCTTTGTTGAAGTTCATCCAAGATGGCTGCCGTGACGTCACGTAATTGCTGGGTTTCGTCAATTCCTTTTGAAGTCAAAAGACATTGAAGTGGTAGCCATGTTGGATGAACAAACAAAAGACCCCAATGAGAAATCTCTTGTTGAAGTTCATCCAACTTTTTTCTCCGGGTTCTCTGTTTTTTTCCTCCCTCAAATAAAAATCAACATGTGAGTTGAGATGTGCTATGCTTAAACATGTAATGTAGTGGTAGTGTGTGAGAGAGACAGCAGGCCCACATCAGCCAAATGGCTGCCAATTAGCTAAGCCTGCTTAAACAAATAAAGCATTTATTTTATTTTATTTTAAGATGGCTGCCGTGACGTCACAATTCGCATGCAACCAAGCAATAATTTCACTACGAGATAAAAAACGAACTTCGTTAAGGTACTCTCGGAAGGTTCCCAGGAGTTTTTTTCTTTAAACCAAAAAAATGCTAATAGACTTCGCTTTCCAGAGGCCCCTTCCTCTCTACATTAAAGCAGCCCGTTGGGAGACTGAAATACTTATCATTTCCCACGGAAAGCCATTCCTTTCTTATTCTTTGCTTTATACAGTCCTAGGTTTTAAATTCGAAGCGCCAAGGACAACTAGTGGATTTGTGCGTTATATAAATGATGATAATGATGATTAAATTACATCATTACACACTTGAGGGGTGGGGTGGGGTGAAAATGTCTAGCACCTACGTGGACCTCGATTAAATTCAACGCTACCTCCAACCCGCTGACCAGAAAGACTCTGAGCTTGCATGAGGTTAGGACATTTATAATAGTCCCCTTCACAGTTTCCTGCGCCATCTTGAAAGGTAGCCGTGCCTTTACATCGAAGCGAGACAAACTGAGAGCGTGCAATGATAGATATCTCTTTTAACACCTAGGACAATTATTCACAGGTCTCTATCATTGCAAGCTCACCGTTCGTCTCGCTTCCATGCAAAGGCATGGCTACCTTTCAAGATGGCACATAGAACTGTGAAGGGGACTATTACATGTGCGCGCGCGCGCCTCTTAGAGTTATAGTTGTTGAGAGAAGTGGGTCCAATGCTGGCCTGGAGGTGTATGGTTTGTGATTCTGTTGAAGTCTAATGCACATTTTACTAAGGACTAAACTGATTTCGTACATCATAGTTTTGCGCCATTTCGGGCGCGGCACCACAGGTAGCCCAAAAATCAATAATGACCTACCTTTGGGTTTTGTTATTATCTTTCCAACGGTACTAAACGCGTTGAGTGTCAAGTCAAAGGTAGTATAGTAAGAACACTCAAACATAAACAAATGCGAAGGATACCGACTTATTGGGCTACCAGTCTTTAATACTTCAGTATCGACTATATTTGAAAAAGTTATCAAGTCCTCATTGGCTGTGTACCGCGTTTTACATCCGCCCAGCGGTGTTCGCATGATGACATGCGTGGAGTTGACGTAGGTGGCTTTACAATTGGTACCATTGAAGTGAAATGAACCTGGATCCAAGTAAAAGAACTTGGCTCGGTCAACAATGAGGTCCATAGAAATTGGGTTGCATCGGACTTCAAGGCCATCAGATGATATCACTATAAATAAACACAAGAATGAAAAGCTGAGTTTCGACCGAGTTAACAAGAAACTTTCCCTTCCTTTCTTTAAACTTTATCACTGCGTCTTTACAAGTTTCTTTTCAAGTACTGTAAATCAATTGCAAATCAACACAAGAATGAAGAACTCAGTTCTCGACTACTGAACTGACAATACTGAATTAACAGGAACTTCATTTATCGAGTCCTCTCTTATTGAAAGTGATGGAAGAGAGAGCATTTTCGCACGTTTTTTAGTCTTGTGGGATTTGTAGTCTTTCAAAAATGGCGGGCTCATTGTTCACTCTACCCTCTACAATGGAGTCCCCCCCGGGGCACATTCGAAGATTCGCCATCTTGGGAAAGCTTCGGTTCTCTCCTTGTTTGAATTTGAATATGTGGCTATTGAATTACGCGTTACATACAGGCTGGGTTATATTACAGACCAGACAGATCGTCTGGAATATGGATATGGGTGTATTGAGTTACGATTATGTTGTAATGGCATTAGAGTGGTTTTCATTAACCCGTGAAACACACTTTTATTAGTGTAACAGAAATCACTCTCAGGGACCACGGAGACGGGGGAGGGGAGGGGGGCGATGAAAATTCCCCTTTTCAGTTGGGCCCTACTTATTTATTTATTTATTTATTCTTTCTCTCCCTCACACTCTCTCTATCTTCTGTCTAAACGTATAGGACAATATACTTTCTCAAAGCTTTACTTTCTGTTTGTTATTGTTGGTTTTATCGTAATTGGTAATCAAATTGACGCGTCTTAGTTCAAATTTCGTGCTCGCTACGCTCGCGAAAAAGGATAATCATAATATGTTGTTTTAGCCTCTCAGAATTCTATGGCTTGCTACAACCCTGCGATGTTACTTTAAAAGGGCGTTTGAAAAAGTTACGCCCCCGCCGTGTTTTGTAAAATGGTGTCCCCCCTTTTAAAAGGACTAGATTCGCCGCTGCAGCCCCCCCCCCCCCCCCCCCACCCCACTTTTGAAGGTGCTCCGCGGTCCCTGACTCTATAACAGATTGTTAGAGCGGTTTTCATTAAGCCGTGAAACAAAGTGTATTAGATCAATTCCGCTACGTAATCGGTTTGTTTGCAATAGTCGCTAAGCCGTGCCCCCTGTGAGCATTGTACACAACACACAATAAGTAATTTTTTACTGGACAACGTTGAGCCGAGGAGGGAGGAGGAGGAATTTGCATTGTCTCTCAGCCAATCAAAACACCGGATAAAATAATATGAATTATGAACCATTCCAAACGAACATTTAATATGACTGATTTCGTATTATTTGTGTGAGCGCCAAATGGGTGATCTCACACGAACACACGCGTGTTTAACGTGTATCACACCCACGCACTAATCAGTGTAAACGATCAAACGCACTGCGATTCCTAACACACTTCTACAAAACAACACGAGGTTTCTATCGTAAATATTATTTCAGCTTTTGATGAGTCGATAAGATATTTTTGCATGCTGGGTAGAACGTGATTATTTATCAATCACTTTGTGATATTACGTGCAGGCTTATAATAGACACAAGTATCATAAACGCAATACGTAGTTGACAGCATTCTCCTTAATATAAAATCTCATAAGCTATCTCCTTAAGCATTATTACGTTCACAACGGTAAATGAAAATGTTTCGAATTTTTCATTGGAATATCTTCAAAATTGAAGACGCTACCAAAAGTGTATCTCGTATCAAAAACAAACTACAGAAAATATAGTGCAATAAAATGAAGAAGTTAAAGAAACAAAACATATATAAAGTTGATTTGACAAAAAGGGCGGTTCCGCTAACTCATATTTACAGTCTACTTCTGTAGCTTGAAATAATATGCAGACAATTCTTAACATTTGTTCAGGGTAATTTTAGTTTAGTAGTGTATCAACGGAAGGTTTAAGAGCCAAGGAGCTCAGCAAAGGTGTATTAAGTGCCTTATGTCCATCAAAGGTCAAGAGCCAATACTTAGAAATTATTTGTGCACAACATTAAACCAGTTTTTCTAAGGTTAAATTATGCTGTTTTTACAAATATTTTTAATCGATTTTGTTCTTGATCAGACGTAATATACACAACAGCGTAGGACTTGATGATTGACGAAGGAGAGCGTGTTTTGAAAGCTCATTGAGACAATACACCACTTGAAGTATTAGAGCACTGTCACCTTTCCCGCCACCATGGCGTCTTCAATTCACTCGCGCGTAACTCGGAATGCGTTAACTGACCCCCGTGCGGTCAGCAATTTATAAGAGACATTAATTAGTGACTAGGTCAAGAAACACCTTTTTGCTTCTTTGTCGTTCGTGCACGAGATTGTTTAGTAGAAAAATCTGAAGTCTGAAAAATCTTCATAATATGACACTTTTGTAATTTTTTTCCTTTCTTTTTCTCCTTTGCTCTCTCTATCTTTTTAAATTTCTTAGTTTTGTAGCAAAAACGTTGACCGAAAAACTATTATTACAAAATTACGAAGAGTTGAGATGAACCAACTTTGAATTACTTCAAACGGACTTTTTGATTTATATTAGTGGTAATGTTTAATCACTTTATTCCTGAAAACATTTAGCCAAACAATTAGTGCGCACTCAAACAAGACGTGCGCAGTCATGAGAAAGAAGGAGTGGCCAAACACGCTGTCAATAATCAAAACAACCAGCCGAAACACGAGGAGAAGTATGACGAGTCAGTACAAACGGACTTGCGGTTTACGCATGCATAATAAATTTAGTGCGCACTCAATCCAGACGTGCGCAGGTCATGAGAAAGAAGGAGTGGCCAAACACGCTGTCAATAATCAAAACAACCAGCCGAAACACGAGGAGAAGTATGACGAGTCAGTACAAACGGACTTGCGGTTTACGCATGCATAATAAATTAATTTGTTAGCTTATTAAACAAAACTCACAACGGCTTGCGGGGGCATAGCGTGCACAATAGGAGTAGCCACAAAACCGATAAGAATTCAGTCTTTACAAAACCTTGTTTCCAGTAACAGCTTCTAGTGAATATCTTTATTAATCCGTAGTGTCTTTGACTTTTGTATTCTACAAATATTGAGGCTTAAGTCAATAAATGGATTCCAACAGTTAGTCAAGCAGAGACAAAAAGACATAGTAACTAAGGAAAAAGGATTTGTTCCTGCAAGATAATAGTTTGTACTTCAACCATTAAACAAAAATATCTTTTTTAAGCGTATGTGTATATATTTTCTGAAGGAAATAAAAGGCTTAAACTGTGCAAACTGATCCAGACACAGTCTCTGCAGATTTTGACAACTTTTGACAGGGCAATTTTGGATGTCAGTTTTCTGACCCCCTAAATGTCTAGAGATTCAAATATTGGAACTATAATTTATTAGGTTACACCTTCAAATGTTTTCAAAACGAATTTATGGATTTAACTTTGAAAGGAAGTGGTAAAAGTTCTAATCCTTGACGCTGAAAACACAACGGAGTTTGTGAGACAACCCATTTAATTATTCACAAGCTTCTGATAATTAAAATTCATCGTTGTTTTCAGTTAAATTATTATATCTTTCAGCATTACGCATGCTTTTGCTAATTAATGCTCAATCAATTTTCACAAAATACCAATAAAAACAAAGAAAAGAGACAAAGTTTTGTCTAGCTTACATATTTTTAATTTAAATCCATGTGTGGCCAAAAGTTGGGGGTAAGATGACACATTCTCCTTAATATAAAATTAATAATACGAAAAAGTCATCATAGCAGGAGGCAATTTTGAAGGTACCAGACGAGTCGATGTATTTATAAGAAACACATGATTTGAGGTCATTTCATTGTCAGTCGAGTCTTATCTGCAAGATGCTGCAAGCTAGGAATGTTCCAGGTCCATGACTCAACTTTATAAATATTCATTGTAATTTGCATAATACGCTTCGATAGAAATTACCGCGTCTGTACACCATTCATGTACATTATATTGCCTTTTTGGAGTTCTTTCCTAACGTACTCTTCTATATTAATGTAATTTGAGATGCTCTGTAGTATTTTTCTTCAGTGAAATGTCAATGAACGCGGGACATTGAGATAACATATGTATTTAGCGACACAATACATAGTATTATTGAATACATGCCGCTCCAATTCATTCAATATCACGCGCTAAATAAGCATACAAAGATTAAAACTCATTTTAAATTGGGATATAATCAAAAATAATGCGTAAAAATCCACCAAGATTCGGTTTATAATTGTCAAACCAAGAAACTTGAATAGAAATACGGGTAACTATTTTACTGCACTTGTGTTCTTCAACTTCAGAGCAGTAAACAAGCGATTGTTCGAGGCAGCATGCTTTCACCGTATCCCCAGACATCAACTGATAAATTAACACAGAATCTCCAGGAACCAGTTGAGAGTTGAATTGATCGAGATGCTGCATGTTCAGAATAAACAAATCTAAAACTATAACTTATTTACCTAAAAAAAACACGCAATAAGTTACTTACAATTTATACGCATGTCATGTTTATTTACTGCCTCAAAGTTGTTTCTTACCTGGCAAGTCGATAGATATCGTCGTCACAACGATATAGAATTCAATAAATCCTAAAATCCATATCCGTAGAACATTCATATTTGTTATTTGCTCTGTATAGCAACTGATTTGGCCAACAGCTACGAGCAATGATCTCTGAACTCCACGCTATAGTTCACAAAGACGCTCGCGTTCCTTCGACTTTAGTTCATCGCCACATTGAGATATTTCTTGATTAACCCGGCTGGTTTTTCGCCTGGTTAACAGAAACCACGCTAAAATCTATTCGAAATGTCGATTTCTTTGTTAAAAATCATTACAAAAATAATCCAAGACGCAGATGTACCAGATGATGAAGAGTGAAAATTATTATCCAGTGGAAAACCGCTGACTTCTATGATAGGACGGCTCAGGTTCACTGAGAGTTTAATTTTGTCGCTAAAAGCTTTTATCTGTTTTTTTATCAGTCTGCCTGGAGGTAAACGATACAACTTAACCTCGTCGCCTGGAAAAACAGGTAAAAAAATAACATCTTTTTTTCATTCAAATTCGTACCTCGCGTATTTCCCTCCTAACGCCGTTGCCGTGTCAACACTATTGAATTTTTTGGTCAAAAAATTGTAGTTTGTGTATCGTGAGGCAGCGATTTTAATTTAAAAAAAGACACAATAAAATCTATCCGACAGATTGTGGATAGGAGAAGTAGTTTTTTAAACTGAGCTAGTAAAATTTACTGTTAATAGAGCCATTTTACAAGCGTAATCAGCCCTTAAGGGGACTCTCATATCGGACTCACGTGTCCGTAACTAAAAGCGGTGTCAGAAAGTCAGGATGTTGCCTCAGGGAGTTTTTACTTAAGTTACTTTATCGCATGGAAACTACATCATGTGTCATATGAATTACATTGATAAAAATATATTTTGGAGACATTTTAATATGCAAATTGAGATGTAATTAGTTCAACGTGTGCGGCTATTTTTATAAGGAATATAAAACGGCTGCGCGTGTCTCTGTACTGTGATATAAACACGAAGGGAGATGTAGAACACGAGAAAAGCAAACTGAGAAACTCGCGGCGTAGCCGAATGTTTCTCTTGCTTTTCGAGCGCTCTAGTCTCCCATCATGTTTATATCACAGTACAGAGACATAAGCGATCGTTTTATATTGCTTTTAAAAAATATTTTCGACGTTTTTGTGCGAGCCATGTATAGAGTGGTAGCCAGCCAATCAGCGCGCGCGTAGTGTCAAATGTTTTATACATATTCATATATATCACTAGAGTTTATGGTACCAAACTTTGTTATTTACTAATAAATCATTCTGTAAATAACGTATTGTAGAAGTTATTAATTTGTACCGTAGTGACACGAATATTTAGTGAATTCACAATGTAGTGGAACCAGAGAAGCGACCATCTTTGCAAGGTACACTACAAAGCGGTCGTTAACTGAAGTTCTCGCTTTAATTGAGGGTGGTCGATTAACAGAGGTGGTCTCACTTTCAAACTGATTCTTTCCGAAAGGTGTTAATTGAATCACCTGATGGCACAAGTTGAATTAAATGATGACTGCTGATTCCTATCCTATCACAATCACATTCAGTTCAGTTTGATCAGTCTTTTCGTGTCTTTCTCCATGTTTCTCAAAACTTAACATCCCATACGGCATATCAGATTCCCTAAGCTGCAGCCGCAACTCCGGGCCATAACTGCGAGATGATCCTGAGTTCACGCAAAGTTTTCGCATGAATTCTGTTCCATATATAGCTCTGGTAGCCGGCTATTTCTTATAGTAACTAATATATTTGCTGTTTGTTTTATTGATGGCGAGCAGCGATCAATGAAGAAATATTTGCCCTCTGGCAAACAAACCAAACAATCGACAGTCTACAACTTATTAATAAACTGCAAACACATCGACCAATTACCCGTGAGCGGATATATTGGATCTGATTGATAAATGTAATTAATTTTGACTTTGCGTTTACTAGAAAGATTGATAAATTACTGTGTTTTGGCTACAAACTACCAGTATTACGCATTTTTCAAATAAGGCGAATAAAATTCTCAACCATGCGAATCTTCTTTCTGAACTGGTTCCGGTTATTGAGCTCCTGGATCAATTCTTAAACTGGTGATAATTGCAGTTTTATAAAGTATAAAAGAGGAGCAATTAGTATCGCAGTTTTGTAAGATCAAAAGCATATGTATGAAAATGTACACTTATCTGTGGTTTCAACCGTGACATCTCACATCTATGTTTATGAACGCGAAGCCCTTCCAGTACGTGATCATAGACGAATTTGATTTTGATTTTTCATGGAGTTTAAATAATTTAGACGACGCTTCCAGAAACAAGGAAACCACAGAAAGCCTACAAACCTCAAAAATTGTGTCGATAAATGTCTGCGGTCCGGCCTGTTTTCAAATGGAAAATATTCAGATAAAAGGGACGGGGGAGGACGCATTTCAGTGTGTACCTAAGTAAAGTCTTCCCTTGTAGAAATGGAGTGTTTTATCGGGAAAAAGGCTGGTTCAGTGATACAAGAGAGTTTTATAAACTAAATTAAAATTAAAAACTTCAAAACCGAGTTTTGCTAGACATAGCTAACAAGGTAGTTTCCCTTGGGAATAACTTTGATAATTATGAATATGACGATGTTTTAGATTTTCTGGGCTTCTCTTTCTCGATCGTGCTACATTTCTAGCGACAGAGGGTCTATAAAGAATGTTGTGATGTTTGATTGACGAAGTAAACTGAAAAAACAAAGATTAACTTCAGGAAATGAACTCTAATCCATCACAAAAAGAACTGGCTTAACATACACTACCGGCTTATTCAGCTTCTTGTTATACTTTTTAAACATCAGTTGATTCAACTGTATTCTGTTTGATTTTCTTAATCTAAAACTTGAATGACTAGTGTCCTTGGACTACACAGTAATTTTACCTACTATTGAAAACGTTAATCCTTGTTTTAGCAAGTTTTTATAGCCGCAATTGTTTGGATTTCTCTTGAGGCAAAGACCAAAGTTCATTAAGTTTCCGGAGTTTTTCAAAAGTTTGTCAGTGGTTTATTATTACAGTAATGTTAGAGAAGGCACCACAGGCAATGTTATTTACCTCGTTTGTAAAAAACAACGTGCCTTTGTAAATAAACAACATGAATGTTTCACTGATTGAAGTCGGCATTATACAGGCCCCATCAGTGGACAATTGCGATATAATCTGGGTACAGTGAAATAATAATTGCAATAAAAGCCTCTTAATTTTATCCTTTTAATCCGTCCTGCTGAATTAGCATCCAGTCAGCGGGTTTCCAATCCCCCATCGAGCTCACACCTTGTTTTACAATTAAGTGCCGTTGGCAGACCCGTTTCGCGTCGTGAGTAAAGCATAAACAAATTCCATTCTTTTATCCATCGATAAACTGCTCTTTCAAGCAAGTTTTATGATTTTTAAGTGAATATTAACTTCACTGACTCCCTGCTGACATAACTGAATGCTATTTTGGTTAACCATGTGCAATGTAAACCTCTGGAATAATACCGACAAAAATACCTGAACATAACATGCTATTACAGTAGACTGTTGATACTTTATAATAATAAATTGCTTCTGCACTGAAAGTTTTTGCAAACAATAAGCACCCATAGAAGGCCAAGTTACTGCTGACTAATAAAGGGAACAGAGCCGCTGGAACACGGCAAAACGGACAATCATGAAATGCAGTAACAGGTGTTTTAGCAAACTGAAAGCCGATTTCACTTACGAAATAGCCGGTTTGCCAAATGGGTCCATAAACCGTCAATAAACTCCTCAAATTTTATGAACTGGAATCGTTTGAACTTTTCTTAAAGACTGATATGAAAGTTGAGGTTTTTGTGGAACAAATAAGCAAATTTAGCCAACAAATGAGTCTTTTCAAGTGTTCTACCTTAGTGAATACCGCATTTTGAAAATGATCAGTTCTCTTTGTAAACATGTCAATTCATCAGTAGTCACTTTTGGATTTTAATGTGAGATTTGAATCTACATTTTACTATGTAGTTGCTCTCAAAACTGGTTGAAATTTTAAACTCGAAACTTCAAAAGAGCCAACGGACTAAGAAAAATGTCGGAATGCATATATGGTGAAATTAACTCTTAAAGTATTTCGTTTCAGAAAAACCCCTCACAAAATTATCAGTCTAACAAGAACTCGGAGTCGAGATTGCATACGTCCCAGGTTCTTGCTTTTGCGTCGGACGTCTTGAAAAGGGGCAGGTCGCACTAGAGGACAAAATGGTAACTGAGTCGTGAAAGTTCACGAAGCATGCATTAAGTCACAGACTCGCTTGGCCGTTTTCGTTGGTGAAATCTACGTTGTAGAGCTTGGTAGCCGTGCAACTAAAACTTTTTTTCTGCGTTCGTATAAATATATTATCATCTTTGACGGAATAAAAGCAAAAAGACTATGAGCCAAATGTCTGATGTGCTTCGATGCACACACGTGGAAATAGTTACTACATGCCAAATGGGAGCTAAATAATATAAGGGCGTTCAATATTCCACGCTTCGCAGTCCCTTGCCCATCACAAGAGATCACATTTCCCCACAAAACCAGAATAAGAAAACATTTTCTTCCTGAAATAATAGTGCATATATTTTGTAAAAGTCTTGTACATGCCCTCAGGGCAGTGTAAAAATATGAATGTGGGGTCATACTGGTTGATCCCAGATATTTCAATAAATTCTGTGTAAACCAAAATATTTGAATATGACCACAACTGTCTGTGAGATTCATTTAGTGTTTCAATAGTGTTCGGGTCTGCAGCTTAGGCGGTCAAAAACTTGCCAGCTTGCGGGCTGCGGGATACTTAAGTTAACAAGCGTAAATTCCACCATGTATATGAACTAGTGATTAATTAGTTAATACAAAGGCGCTAAATTATGCGAAAATACGCGAACGATGTTTTAATATTAGATTTTAAGTCGTGGGGATGGAATATTTATGGTTAAAAGACTTATAAGCTTTATTCTTATGAGATATTTTTGTCCCAGCTCAACAGACCTGGCAGAGAAAATTCCTTTGCAACAGATCATTCCAAAGCATCAAAGTAATTACGTATTCAGTACGCGTTCCTCAACTGTGCTGCTTATTTTTTCTTTTGACAATTTTTTGAAGATTGAGCTCAATATACCACAATTGTCTCATAATGCTCCCCAAGGGGGTTACTCTCGTAAGCTTCAGTGGACACAAAACTTTTGATTGGCTGCCGAGCGTACATGAAACGTAATTAACGACTTTGAAGCCCCAGTGACCCCAAAGGTCAGACCTACGCACGATTTGATTGGTTGATTATGACAATTAGATGCAAATGTTTGATTACAGACAACTTTAGTTTAGCCCCTCGTCTCGACGGTATAGTCACTCTCGCGGAGTTTGAGGACACAGTAGTTGGTGGACTGATTTTAGGAACAGTTTGAGCACATCTTGGAGTGTTGTTCTTAACGATCATGGCTAAATCATTCATAATTTCATTGTGTTTGGTCGTGATTGGCCTCACAGCAGCCAACGGAGGTAAGTACTGCCTGCAAATTATACATGTGCCTAACCCAGTTCGATTAACCCTTGCTGTGTCTGGTTCGCCTTGGCTGGGACTCCATTTATTATGGAACTAACTCGACAACGCTATCCTAGAATATTAGGATTTTGAAGCAGAAGGCTACAAATATAAACTGTGTAAACTCGGGGACTGATCATGAGATTTGTTCAGAGTAACATGGGGCTTATTGTCACGCGAGACTCCTCGATGCATACGAAATTAGTTATTGAAATCAAATTAGGATACTTTACAATGGTTTCTGCTGCAAAAATGATTGATATTTCGTATTTCTGTGTTCGCTAACACTTGGAGATAGAGTCGTTTTGAGAAATATACAGCATATATGAATAGCATGTGACATTTCCATGCAATAAAGTCTAAAGTATGAAGTATGTATATGTCTGTTGTCGCGCGCTAAACCCTTTGAAGTGCTCTATGCTCGATAATCTTATAATTTTATGATCGAAGATTCTCGAAGTCGTGTATGTTTCAAAGGTACTCACACGCCCTTGAAAACATTTTTTGCGGTCTCGCGAGTGTTTTAGTGGAGTGAGATTTATAATTTATGATCAGATCTTAATGATTATCGAGCCGTAGCCAGACAATGTTTGATGAAGGGTGCGGCGCGGTCCGTCTGCACATGCTTTGCGAACCCTTAAGTAAATGAGGTCGCCTTACCCTCGCCATAATTGACAAGCCGTCATTATGCAAAATGTGTACCAAATCATTTCATAATTTATGAGTCTTGAGTCTCGTTTTAGACTTGAGAAGTGTTTGCGATAAGATCTTTATTGTAGAATGTTTAAAATTATTGGCCTTACCAAGACCAGAGAGGTTTTAGGCATGCAGTTCTTTATTTATTAGCTCGGGTAATTAATGAAGCTTTAGTTTATTGTCCTAGTCTTTGAAGGATTCAGGAAATGGCCTAACAAAAGAAATTAGCAACACCCATCTCATGCAGTAAGCCAATTAAATGTTTGAAGGACTATTTCACAGTGAGTTATTTTGATATCTCGAGAGCAAAAGTCATATAAAGAGACTTGCTGACAGAGCAGTACTTTGAATTTAAAATTGTGTAATCATATATTCAGCTCAAAGCAGATGTGCCATTGTAAGCACACGATGTAAGCTATAATTAATGGTAGTTTTTTCTTCAACGTAATCCATTGGTCCCATGGGTCTGGGTATAGAATTCAACATCATTAATACTCCATTTAATTAAGCTCTCCGTCTTGGATACTCTGTAATGGATGGTTTGATAAACAAAGCAAAGCCTATACAAATCCTAATTTGTCTCTTTGCATTAGTTGCATCTGAAATAAGTACACAAAGACACTACACGGTCCAGTGACTCCTCGTTAGGCCCCAGGTGTCCCGAACAATTGTCTCAACACATGCATTCACATGTAATGAATTTGTATTGTGATTAATCTACTCTCCAATACTTGATTAGAGTGGTTTTCATAAACCTGTGAAATACACTTTAGCTTATTACCTTTATCACTACTATTCTTCTTTTCTTTTGTTTTCATGTGTCTATCTTACTGTTACTCTAATTAGTACACTTTGTTTCACGGGTTTATGAAAACCACTCTAATGATTATGATGAGTTCTAATTTTTACCTTCCTAAAATGCAGCTTTTCTAAACAATACAATTTTTCTAGTTGCAAAATAATTGTAACTTGTTAACTTAATTTGTTATGAACGAACTTTGAGATCGTGCACACGAATTGACCACTGGTCCCAATTGGCTTTCCTTTAGGCCTATTATATTAATGAAGGCTTAAAAGCCTCTAAGGAATTAGAATTGTTCTAAGTACTTTGTTATTTTTAGCCATCTCTTGGTATATAAACCACACTTGTAATCATCCCATTGCCATGATTATGACTTTGGAATAAAGTCGAAATATTGTATTGACATCTCTCATCGTTTAATAACCCAAAATTTGGATTTTGAATGCGATGATTAGCTTTCTCGAAATCACACTATGCCTTCTATAATTTGCTATGAATAATTCAGTCTTTCATGAAGATTTGACTTGTCTTGAGATTCATTTCAATGAAGATTTTTTTTCCTTCACAGATAACAAGACAGCTGTCGTACAGGGTGATGGTAAGAGTATTATACTGATTCCTGTTTTAAACAATTTGATGACTTTAGTGTTTTCTCTATATCTTAGAGTGATTGAACTTAACCTGTGAAAAAGTACAAAATCTAATTAGTACTTAATAGTACAAAACCCTTTGTTTTCCACCATTGTTTAATAGTGCTATTTAGCATTATAATTTTAGCTAGTACAATTTCATGGGTTAAGTGCGATCACTATCAATGAGATATGTAAATATTTAGTCTATTTATGTGGAAATTATATAAGAGGAGTCTTTATGTTATATGACAATCTTTTAAATAGACGTTAAAGTTTTTTATAATTGTAAATGATATATAGTCATATACATATATATTATACATATACTTATGTATATACTTTTTGGCTATATTTTATACTTGTTATTGGTCTTTATTGGGTTAATAATAATAATAATAAACTTTATTTAAAGATGGAGCCAATTTAGCCTGGCTAATCTTCCATTGGGTTACTGCCAATGTGAACATTTACAGGGTTCCAATAAATTATTGTATTAGTGTTGTATACCATATTTATCCATATTTCCCTTTTCAAATAGAGTGACAGTTTTCCTTCAAGATATATAATAGTTGACACAGTCTGATTCTTACACTTAATTTTTCTTGATGAGCTTCTTGATGGCCTTATTTGAGTACCCAAATGTTTTCCCAAAATAATTCTTTTGGGAGATACATTTGTTTGAAGTGCTTTATTTGAACATTGACCAAAGAATCTGATCATTAGTTCTCAAGGGGACTGTAATAGGAAAAAAATGGACAATAAGTGAAGCTTTCAAATATAGAAGAACGTTAATTTTCTTTCCAATATTTGTATATATGTATTAAGTTGATCCATATTTTTTCAACAGGTCTCTCCGTCGTGTGCACCAATGAGTACATGGAAGCTAAACTCGATCTAAAGAAGCATCCTGGTGTATCTCCTGATCAGGCCCATCTTGATGACTCAAAATGTAGAATCACTAGAACTGATGGTGATTTCCTCTTCTTCAAGACAAATCTGGATGGATGTGGTACCAAACATAACACCACTAAAGATCACATTATCTACTATAACTCCATCTTTGCTGAAAGCAAAGCAGGAACAAACAATGCCAAGATCTCCCGTGCAATGCAGGCTGAATTTCCATTCAAATGCAGCTATCCTCGTTCAGCTATTCTTTCTGTGGTATCATTTACTCCAAGGCGAAAGGTTGTTTACACCACAACATGTAAGTAGACAGATGACTTCTAAGTTTCAAAGTATTCTTTATGAATAATAATTAATTATTTGTATTACAGCTGACTTTGGTAACTTCACCTTTATGATGGACCTGTTCAAAACTGACAAATTTGAAGAAATGTACGAGGACTACCCCATTAAGATAGACTTAAATGAGTGGCTAAATGTACAGACCAGTGTCAAGTCCAATGATTCCAAGCTGGCTCTCTTTAATGCAAAATGCTGGGCTACCCCATCATCAGACAGAGATGACGCAAATTCTTTTGTATTCATTGACAAGGGGTGAGTTCTGAATTATTACTACAATCTACAGGATCTGGGTCCAGTTGCTGGAAGGCAGATTAGTGTTAATCCAGGGTTAAGTCTACAGAAAACCATCAATTGTAACCCTGAGTTCGTGCTAACCTGCCTCTGAGCAACTGGACCTGTGGCCCATGAAGGCTTGATAGTGCTATTCTTAGGATAAACTTAGAATGGATTTGAACTTTTGATCACAACACAAATTATTTACGTTTTGGAATTTTTGTCCAACAATTAAGGTCTTCAGCAGCAACTGAGATGTTAATTAGTCAGACAACTCTCTGGGGAACTTATTATGTTCAAGAGTACAAATAAGTTTGGAATATACCCTAGGGAGTTTGTAGCCTACCAACCTAAGTCTGGACTGAGATGGGGGCGGGTCATCCACTGCTGTTAGAATGAAGCTCGCGATTTGTTAAAACGACAAAAACAAATAATGTGTGGATTACTCTGAACAATGTCTTTTTGTTCCACTTGTGGCCTGTGGCATTGTTTCCTACCGACCGTAGTGTATTACTGGATGGGGGCTGCTATAAATCCTTGGAGTATATTCCAAATTTATTCATACAAGTTCCTCATGGGAATTGTCCAACTAATTAACATCTTGATCACTGATGAAGACATAAGTTGTTAGGCAAAAATTCCGAAAAGGAAATAATTTGTGTTGGAATTATACGTGATTAAAAGTTTAAATCCATTTTAAGTTTCATCTCAAGCACAGATGAATGAATATCCATAAAAGTATTCTTAAGATAAATCCTATCCAGTGGATTAAATGACAATGTTTTCCAGTTGATCTATATTTATATAAGGATTTATTCAATCAATAGCACTACATGTATCTACCATTTATGCAACTGGACCCTAGATGTTCATAATATTTCCACTCCGGCAACTGCACCGTTGTTTTGGTTTGGTGATGAGAAGGATAAGTCATTTATCCTCTTGAACAATGAGGATTCAAACCAAGTTAATTTCATACTACTATTTTGCATCCGCATTTTATTAACACAAACTTTTTTCACCATAACAGTTGCAAGAAGGAAAAGGATGAGGCAATGCAGTACGATTTCAAGAAGAATGAACCTGTACAGCAGTTCAGGATCAGGGCCTTCCGTTTTGTGTCTGCAGCAACCAAAGAAGTCTTCTTGCATTGTAGAGTAGAGGTGTGTCGTGAAGGCGATAAAGATTCTAACTGTGCCAAGGGATGTGCTGGCGTTGGCCGTAGACGACGTTCTCTGACATCTGATGCCTCCAGTGAGGTCTTGACTGTTGGAGCGATCCAAGTTGCCAAGGGAGCCAATGCTCAAAGTGGTAAGTACACCACAGGCTTAATAGTATCAAATCATAGAAAGATGGAGTTTCTCATTTATCTTGTGGAAATAGTGAAATTAACATAGCGAAAACAATTCATAAAGATGCCCCGTCCTGACCTCATTTCAATTCAAAATAGAGCCTTGTACATTATCATTGGAACGTGTTCAATTCTCATCTAAATGCTGTCATTTCTGTTTCAGCCACTGGCAATGCCTCATCCTTTGCAACTATAAGTATCATTGCTGGTGTGCTAGGGGTGCTGGTGGTTGCCCTGATTGCAGTTCTGGTTGTGGTCTACAAGAGACGACAAGCTGTTCCATCCAGTGTGGTCTTCAAGAAAGTTTCTGACAACGAGCAACTTATGGCATAAGCTCACTGTTTTTACCTCAACCCACTAGCTTTTTCACTTTTCAGACAAACGAAAATATTTCGTTTCAATTGTAGTAAACAGTATTTTTTAAGTATCTACATTTGTAGAGTGAAACGAACTCCTACTAAAAGTTGATCAACATGGACCTTTGTATGCAGTTGTGTGTTCATGAAGCACAAGGCAAATAAAAGGCTCATTTTTATTGCAATCACCATTTTAGGGTTCTTATTCATTATTTTAATCGCTTTTTAAATCGAGTAGCTGCTTTATTAAATGTATAAAGTTAGCTTAAGTTAACATTAAAGTATGCTGTGTAAGTTTGTCATGCAACGACGACTACTTCAAAGTAATTCTAGCTGCATCATGTTTAGTCTTGTAAACTGTCTTGTATATCTTATAAACTGGCAATAATTTCACAATTTTTGTAATTAAAAATTGGGTTCTAAATAAAACTTTATTTTGGCCTACGTTTCACTAGCGATTCGGATAGATAAGCAAAACGTGGACAAAAGGCGGTGATCAATGTTACTTCACACTTAATACGGATAAACTTGAAAACGTATCTTTTCTCTGTTTTCCGCATCCATACTGAAATGACATTTTCTTAGATACAAGAGAAACCCCGCGTTAGTGCGTACGGAAGGCCTAATCGTAACAAAGAGGATACGTCTTCAAATTTATCCGAATTACTGTGGATGTGGGCCTAACTTCTCCCCTGCCTGCGCCTGGAGACATCATTATGCTTACATCCTAATTAAGGTCAAACGCAGTCAAGCACAATCCTTTTGAATAATCTCCAACTTCCCTTAGATGTTTCTCGGTTTTGCGAGCGAGAATTCCAGGGCATAGGCCATGCGCGAGATGCTGGTAACTGGCCAGTTTCTAAAAGATGTTCTCTGGTAGATAAGGATATTATTCTGGCCTGCACCGTGCCCAAGAATATTTCATTTGACTATTCTATTCTTCGCAATTCTATAGCCAGGACATGTAGCTTAAGCCTTATTAATTTTTCATTCATTTTCCTTGCGTTTTATTTGGTGGTCGCGCAGTAATCATTAGTGTCAGAAAATGTGAGATCGGTCATCATACTTTCGAAATAAGTTCTGTCAAGCAAAATCTATATACCCTGCGGACGTCCATCAAACTTGTGCAAGCAGGCTACTCCCTTAGCGTTGTTTTGTTATTCCTAGGGGTTGGAGGAATAGTATTTGCAAGCGTTGGAGCCGATATAACAAATAATGTGAATTTGTGATTTCTTTCCCAGAGGGTAATATTCGTAATCGTATCATATACGTATTCTTTCCCAGAGGGTAATCCTAGTACCCGAAGCGAAGATACAAATTTCCATGAAACAGAATGCAGTAAAAGTATAGCAGATAGGATGATTCGTCTGCTAGGATGATCCTAGTGTCATGTACACAGCCCCTTACAGTGGAATGCACGTCATGCGACTGTAAAACATGGTGATTCTACTTTGCTGTGCTTCTAATGAGGATATCTAACAGCTAAAGGATGTTCCAACAACGTACAGAAGCAAAAGAAATCAGCGAAATATTTGTGGAATCGTAAATGTGGAGGGAAACATGGATAATTCAAAAGTAAAATAATGGAAGTCATTTAAGAGTTACAAAATTTTAGTGATATGCGCAACCGCGGGACACATTAGATATACATTCATAGAAAATTAGAGTGCAAATAATTAACCATGAAATAGCACTAACTAATTAGTACTAAACAGTGTCAACGAAACAATAGAAAAACAAAGGATTTCACGCTATTTAGTACAATTTAGTAGACCCTTTTGCGTAACACAATTTTCCAACTTCGTGCATCTTGAAACAAAGAACTGCATCGTAGAATGTGCGGAATGTGAAATTCTTTCATTTGAAATAAAACTTCCCTTTGCCTTCCAATCAAGAACGCATAAAAATAAGGCTCGAAGCAATACAACTTGGAGCCATATTAATGTCTTCTTGAATGGAAGACAAAGGGAGGTTTTATGTCAAACAAAGAAGTTCACATTCCGCACATTCTACGGTGCAGTTCTTTGTTTTAAGATGCACGAAGTTGGAAAATTCTGATAAAGCAAAAAGGTCTAGTTCGCAAGCTATTTCACGGTTGTGACATCTGCACTCTACTCCAACTTCAGTTGGATTTTGGGTTTTTCTGATCCGCCAATCATGTGAAGGGGCGGAGCTAATGCAAATGCCTTCGATCCGATCTCGCTTCACGTTGGCCATGGGAAGTCCCTTGAGGGATTTCCATAAGCTCCGCCCCCTTCATATTAGAGTGATTTCAATAAACCTGGGCAATACTAATTAGAGTGGTTTTCATTTGACCGTGAAGGAATAGACAAACTAATAGTTAGTAGTAGACTCTAAACCTATTGTTTTCTTTTGTTCTTTATCAACTAGTCACAAACTATATAGTCATTTTTCTTTCACGGTCGAAGGAAAATCACTCTAGCTATTAGTGTGTACTAGATGCAAAGGAACAAAAGAAGACAAAACAGTTGGCATCTAATTATTTTTATTTGCTTAATTAGTAGTGCCAGGTTTGTTGAAATCACTTTATTAGCAGATCAGAAAAACCCAAAATCCATCTAAAAGTTTGAATTCGTTGCTTGTTGGTAGTGAGCAAACACTAAAAGCATGAAACAGCTAGGTTACTAACTAAATTGTACAACATTGTAGAGTGCTTACAATATATCCGTGCAAAACTTTGTAAGAAATTGCACTAATCTGCATTAATTAAACAATAGAAAACAAAGGATTTCACGCTATTTAGTACAATTTAGTAGACCTCGGTTGCCGTAACACTATTTTCAAACTTGGTGCATATGGAAACAAAGAACTGCATCGTAGAATGTGCGGAATGTGAACTTCTTCTTTTTGAAATAAAACTTCCCTTTGCCTTCCAATCAAGAACGCATAAAAATAAGGCTCCGGGCAACACAATTTGGAGCCATATTAATGTCTTCTTGAATGGAAGACAAAGGGAGGTTTTATTTCAAACAAAAGAAGTTCACATTCCGCACATTCTACGGTGCAGGTTTTTCTTTCAAGATGCACGAAGTTAGAAATTACTGATAAAGCAAAAAGGTCTAGTTCGCAAGCTATTTCACGGTTGTGATATTTGCACTCTACTCCAACTTCAGTTGTGATTTTGGGTTTTTCTGATCCGCCAATCATGCGAAGAGGGCGGAGCTAATGCAAACGCCTTCGATCCGACTTTGTGCACCTTGAAACAAAGAGCTGCACCGTAGAATGTGCGGAATGTGAACTTCCTTTGTTTGAAATAAAACTTCCCTTTGTCTTCCAATCGAGAAGACATTAATATGGCTCCAAGTTCTGTTGCTCGGAGCTTTATTTTTATGCGTTCTTGATTGGAAGTCAAAGGGAAGTTTTATTTCAAATAAAAGAAGTTCACATTCCGCACATTCTACGATGCAGTTCTTTGTTTCCATATGCACGAAGTTGGAAAATAGTGTTACGGCAAAAAGGTCTAATAGCACTAATTATACAATGGGAAACAAAGGAATTTGTACTAGAGTGGTTTTCATAGAGTGATTTTCATCGGACTGTGAACTACTAACTAGCTATTAGTGTATAGCAGTCAAAATTCAACAAAAGTAAACAATGGAATTAGGATCTACCAGTGTGTATTAGCTAAGTAACTATTTCACAGTCCGATGAAAATCACTCTAAACCCGTGAAATAAATACTAGCAGTTATTGTGTAATAGTCAAACATGAACAAAAGAAAACAATAGAATTAGGGTCTACTAATGTGTATTAGTTTAGTATCTATTTCACGGGTTTATGAAAACCACTCTATTTTGCGCTAATTAGTTGCTAAGTTGTTTCATGGTTTTAGTGTTTGCGCTCTAGCGATATAAGCGTTTTCGCAATAATACGAATATTGACCTATTCCCGCCAGAGATTCGACAATTTTCTAGTGCACGAATGAAATCAAGATTAGTATTGCTTTCATTTTATTCGACAATTTTTTTAACCTAGTTTAAGTTACCTCTAAGCGCTGTTATTTTGCTTTAGTATCTTCAAGTATTGCACAAGAGCGAGCTACGCACTCTGCAAGGTCTTGAGCGCGGCTTACTACTTCATGTATGACCCAATTAAATTTACACTTAGGAGCTGTTTATATGGAAGCGAGCCAGCCCGATAAGCGGGCTGAATTCTTTTGTTTTCTTTTTCCTAGGGGCCAGAGAACAAAAGAAGTCAGCCCGCTTACCGGGCTCGCCTCCATATAAACAGCCCCTAAGATTCCCGAGTCACTTAAATAGTGCCATTTCATGGGGTCATACATGAAGTAGTACCCCGACCGCGGTCCAGCGCGATGTCTGAAAACAACTATATAGACAGTAATCATTATTTCAATTAAAATGAAAGCTAAAAACTTGATCTACTTTTAGCTATAAAATTTGAACTTGTGCATTACTTAAAGAAACATCGATTCTACAAGATGCTACTTCTACTTTGATTGTCATTTTCACTTCTCATAAAACATTTAAGTTTAAGTCTGGTTTTCACTAGCGACGCAAGTCAAGCGCAAGCACCGGAACGCTTCGTTTTCACCGGCGTAACAAGTGCAAGAAAGAAAGGAAAAAAGGAACGTTTTTGATCCTTGTGCTTGCGCTTATGATTGAGTCGTAGTAAAAAGCACGTCTTAAGGCGGTGTTACACGAGACGATTTTTAACGACGATTTTCCGCGCAACGTTGCAACAACTTGCAATATTTTGCGTTGCGAGTTTCTGACTTGGATTCAAAAACTCGCAACGCGTTGCCGAAGCGAAAATTGCAAGGAAAATCGTTCCAAGTGTCATGTTACACGAGAAAGATTTTTAACGCAACGCCGTTGCGCTGAAAATCGTCCGTTTAAAAATCGTCTCGTGTAACACCGCCTTTATGGATAGGATTTGCTTCAATTTAGTAGTAGCTCAAGACATAAGCAAACATGGCAACAATGACTAAAGCAAAACCTCTCATTCCGGACACCTCTATAAAAGGGACACCTCAATATTATGGACAATGATTGTTCACTCGGATGTTTGTATATTTATACCAGTGCGAAAAGTTTGAATTCTAAGCCCGTTAATGCGGCCACCCGCCATTACGACCACTTCTTTTTGGTCCACAACTAGAGATCACGCTTAATCTCTTGTAAAAAAAATATCCCGTTAATACGGCAAACCCGCTATAACGACCAGTTATTTTGACCGTATTAACGGGGTTCAACTGTTGCAAACGAACTACGTTGGTAGCAGTACACCTCTAGTGACAGCTGTTAGTGTTGCTTCCGATAACGGCTTTGTAGGAGGCGGTAGAGCTTCCGACGTAAGACAGTGTTTGTTGAAGAAATGAAGAACAGATTTTTGTCAGTTATATCAGGGTTACCGTTTTTTTATTTGGCGTACGTATACATAGTTGCCATGTTGCCTATGCTTGGTTCAAGCCTGGTTTTCTTGGTTAATGACAGAAGCGTGCGTTCGGACTGATTGAGTAATTTTCGTCAGTAAGTGAGAAAGCTACTGTACGTCTGCGGGAACGAACGTGAAAGTCAACAGTTAAAAACGATTAAATACACCCAACAAAAAACCGAAATTATACGGTTGCAACACACTTGCGGTAAATAAAAAAACCCGTACTGTTCCCTTTCCCACTTACGAAATCTGTTCCGCTGAGGTTTGACTTTTATCAAATCTATGAGACAGGAGTGGCTACAGGCGCGCGTCCTTCTAATATATGCGCAAACGTTTTTATGCGTTTACGTGTCCCGTCCACACGGTACCAATAGGAAACTCACGCAAAGCCCCGCAACGCCTTGAAACTGACGTCCTCAGTATACGCTTCTCACCGTCGCGGTTACGTAAGTTCCCTAATATCGTGATCAATGAAGACATTTGAAAACGCTCATCTCTCAAAAGAAAGATTTCCTTCCGACGTTTCCGTAAAAACGCAAACGTTAACACGTACGCGCTTACGTGTAGAGAAGACCTTAATCGTATAATCATTTGAAAACCAGGCTTGATATCAATTAATTAACTGCCATGATCTAAGTTTAGTTGGTTAAGATGCAAGTGAAAAATCATCATTGATTACATAAACAGACTTCTTGGAATTCAATAGCTGTTCTATAGCATAGCGACCTACTATTTTATAAGTTAAAGTGAATGTTAGCCTGGCAACCATCCCTAACAACGTCCTAGTCCCCAATTATATTATAGCTTTATTCTATTGCCTTCAGTTTAAAATTCTTTAAAGTGTGTAAAACCTACGATTTTAACTAATATATATTTGAAAATCAAGAGTAATAGGTGACTATAGGTTCATGTATAAAACTCTCTATGTACTCGCTGTACTCGCGCAAATTCTTTGTCAATCAACTTCCAGCGGACTCACCCAAAAATTTCGCATTCACTCTTCGTTCATTCAAATTTCATTCTGCCTTTCGCTTTCCTTTTGTCCTTTTTTCCAATGCTATAAATTCTAATTTACATAAATTTTTATATATATTATTAACAAAAATTTAATCATCATTGCAAGACTGATAAAGATTTGTTTAAATAATTTATCGACGATTCTCCGTCTTTAGAAGCGTAATTCTGATTGGCTGTGCCACAAGCTTGGTTTAATAACATTACCATTGTCTGAGCACCAAGATAAAATGTCCTTATTAAATTCAATTAGTTGATATGTTACGGTGTTTATTAGCTATCTATTATTAAAAGCCCACAGGGCACTAGTGGTTATGGTTATCCATAAATTATTTTTGTACATTGCACGGTCACGTGACAGCTGCCATTTTGGATGACAGGAAAAATAAATCATTTTACATAAGCAGGGTACGTACGCCCAGAAAATTCAATAAATCCTGGAATTTTAAGGAGGATTTTCAGATTGTTTCTAGGGGGTTTTCCAGGAGTTTTTCACTAGTTCACTCAAGGAAAATACATTTGCATAACGTTTTTCCTGGCTGAGTTATCGCCGTTTTCGATGAAACGCGACTACCTAGACATCAACATTGTAGTCTACACTTTGCATTACACGGTCGTCAATCGTTCTCGAAAGACTCAAAACCCACTGAAATAAAAAAATGCAATCAAAAAAGCATCTCTTAAATTTTTGCAATTGATAGCAATCGATGTATCTCGTAAAATGTGCATTTATTGAGAGGTAAAGAATATTGACGTACGTCTAATGCAAAGTGCAATCTACAATGTTGATGTCTAGGTAGTCGCGTTTCATTGAAAACGGCGGTAAGGAATGTAAACGGAGCTCTTACGCGAACATATATGCCTAGCAAACGTACACTTATTCATTTCTATTTTCCAGGAATTTATTAAAAAATCCAGGACTTTCAAAAACTTACCAGGAAGAAAATAAAAATCCAGGATTTCCAGGAGGCGTACGAACCATGCATGAGAACAAATCAAAAACCCTTAGAGAAATAGATTCTCTTGTTCCTGTTATCCATCACGGTGGCTATCAAGTAAAAGTGCAAGGCCTTTAGAGAGAATTATTGCTAATTTGCTTTTTTTAGTCTCCTTGATTCAACTCGGCTTGATTCAAAACAGGGAACCCGTCCAGTATATTTCAGTGTAAAATTTCTCATTCAGATACTCATTGTCTATGACCTTCATGAATGAATACGCATGCCTCAATGATGCTTTCCCGCCAGTTTGACGACGAATATACCATGGTTAGTAATATTGAAACTAGACGTTGTCTGCGGACATCATCAGACGACATGGATGACACTGACGCGATTGAGATTTCCAGGCAATTGGTAACAAATCATGTGACTATAATGAGATGACGTCCAGAAAGCCAGTTACTCTAGGTACAAATTCCTTGACAATCATTAGCTTGTAGTACGAGTCAGATTGATGATGGCTTACTAAAGAGCACAACTCTAGACAGAGACTTCTATCATCGATACATTCGCTCATTCATTCATTTGTTCCTTCTTTCATTCAATTTCGTTTCCACTTATTTACATGTACCAACCACGTTAATAAATATACATTGTCTCACATTTTATAAATATCATTATCGAGTTTTCTTCTTTCAAACCATGTTCTTGGCGACAACTTTCATTATGGTGTGGACTTGAGTTTGGAATGAAATTCCATTGATTTACTGAGTTCTTCGCAGCAGTAACAAACAGGAACCGACAAGAGAGAGGGTTTTTTGTTATACAAAGTCTCCTTCGGGATCATCGTAGTTATGAACTCGTTGACGATGGTCCGGCGGCATAATACTCGGTAACGGAGACATTCGAGGACTAACCCCGTGGTGCACTGACGAACGTGGGGAGGGGGCTGGGGATTTCTTTGGTGATCCTCCTAATGGTGACGATGAGGGGAGGGGTGGGTCGCACATTGATGATGTAGAGAAAAGCTTGTACCACCCCATGCATAAATTACTAAGGTCAAGATCATCTAGAAGAATTTGGACCACGCCCATGAAGACTTTGCGATCCATTCGTCCATAATCACCCCAAACAATGACCTAAGCAATATATTGTACATTGTAACCAATAGCCCTTTTTCTCAAGTTAACGTGCGCACTTGAACTTCGACGTAAGCCTCGATTCAAAGTCAAGCTATCAGACATTGGCGACGACACAAATTCAAAACAGGAATGTTTTTGCGTTAAGAACGGGATAAACGTTCACGGGATGCTCGCTAGGTGCTTGTGTGCTCCCGTAAACGTATCGCTAAATTGACGGGTTAGTTCCGTAAACGTATCGCTAAATTAAAGGGCTCGAATAGTGCTGCATGCGCCGAAAAACAGGCCTCATGTTCCCAGCCAGCTACGTATGTTGCAAGCATTGCGCAAATGGCGACAGCATTCTAATATATGAACACGATGATATTACCAACCTGTAACGTTTTGCCGCGAATATCGACTTTAAAATCTAATACTTGTTGATACAATGGTTCTAATGTTCGTCGCGCTGTTCTTGTCTTTTTCTTAGCAATACATCGTTTTCCTTCCATGACGTAAACCTTAATGTACGGTGCTGTAATGAAATGTAAACGTACGTCAAAGAGAGTATATTTGCTGTGGAGCTTCCAAACGAAGATTAGATCTTGTATGAAAGTGAACACGAAATACGATGTGACTGAATTCAACAGCAAAACGTAAACATAAACGTTAACGTTAAAAGTACCGCGTGTACAGGAGATACGGTGCAAGTATTACGCGTAACACTCAACCGACTGTCATTCATGGTTACATAGTTACTCGCATTGCACGCAATGTTGCCTATGAAAACACAATATATTATGGCTTTTGTAACAATACGTTCTCAAATAGTGCAGATTTTGTATGAGTGTGAAAAGGCCGCGGCACGGTCGCGGCGCGGTTACGGCAGAATTTTCAAATGTTTTGATAGGAAACGCAGCACTGACACGGTCACGGCACGGCGCGGTCCTTTTCACACTCATACGAAATCTGCGCTAAAGGACCTTAAAGTAATGGTGCCGAGGCGGACGCGTAAGCACATGCTTTGCATGCGTGTGCAATCGTCTTCCAGGTTTCAAGACGCGCGAGAGTCCTGCTGAGAACACGAATCGCAAAAACGATGTCGCGCGCAAGCTCCCGCCGACCGCGTCGTCATCTTTTAAGAACCCTATATTATTGTCTAGAATTGCATGTCTTGACATATTTTCTGTCCGACAGCATTATAATGCCTTTCCGAGACAACGATGATAGATCAATCGATTGCTTTAACTTACGATCACAATTGAACGCAACTAGTGACAGAATAGCGCAGATTTTGTATGAGTGTGAAACGGACCTTGCCATACCATGGCCGTGTCAATACCATGTTGTCTATAAAAACGTTTGAAATTCCTACGGTAACCGTGCCGTGACCGTGGTGTGCCACACTCATGCGAAATCTGCTCTAGCGATAGGATTACCAGGGCACTACAACCATACTAGGATATCAACTAACATACCTGGAAGCAGTTTAGTATTGGGTTTTGGTAGAAGTCCTTTGGCTCTTATTACTTCTACTTCTAAGGCTCCTTTACGATAACAAAGACCAAGCTGAATGTCTCCCATCGATGGGGATGCTGAAGAAACAAAACGGTTACGGAACGATTAGATCGTCCTTTTTGCGTATTCACAACAGTTACGTATCTGTAACGTCTGTCTATATTATGCGTGTTAAAAACGTTCATGGTATATCCGTAACGTTTCTACACCGTCGGAATTACATTCGTACATTCTTAAATAAAGTATAACTATATTGCTGTAAAAACATGGAACTTTATTCTCCCTACGTAATCGTAACCTCGATACGTATATTTACGTTTTACCGTAACGTATCTGCGCGTCATTTTGTACGTTATGTTACGTATATAACTTAACACAAATCCATCCGGTTGGAAATTCGTTCGCTAAAAACAACGATAAATGGTACGCGCGTCTTCCAACCAAAAAGAACGGGAAACATGACTTCACACAAATGGTACACGCGTCTACCGGAAGAACCGAAAAGAGCGGGAAAAGTGGATTCCCTCAATCGGAAGACCGAGTTTTTCAGACCTTTCCGACCGGAATGACACATACCATTTGTTTTTCCAACTAGAATTTCCGTTTTTTCCGGGTAAATGGTAAGCGCCCCTGGTTTTCACTAGCGACGCAGCATAATATGTTCAGTTTTCATTGTGATCACATGGACGCAGGGCACAAGCGTAAGCAGCATAATGCTCCGTTTTCATTGAGATAACATGGACGCAAGCACAAGCGCAAGCAGCATAATGCTTCATTTTCATTGAGATAACATGGACACAAGGACAAGCGCAAGCAGCATAATGCTCCGTTTTCATTGTGATCCATGGACGCAAGCACAAGCGCAAGCAGCATAATGCTCCGTTTTCATTGAGATAACATGGACGCAAGCACAAGCGCAAGCAGCATAATGCTTCGTTTTCATTGAGATAACATGGACGCAAGCACAAGCGCAAGCAGCATAATGCTTCGTTTTCATTGAGATAACATGGACGCAAACACAAGCGCAAGCAGCATAATGCTCCGTTTTCATTGACATAACATGGACGCAAGCACAAGTGCAAGCAGCATAATGCTTCGTTTTCATTGAGATCACATGGACGCAAGCACAAGCGCAATCAGCGTAATGCTCCGTTTTCATTGAGATAACATGGACGCAAGCACAAGCGCAAGCAGCATAATGCTCCGTTTTCACTGAGATAACATGGACGCAGGGCACAAGCGTAAGCAGCCCAATGCTCCGTTTTCATTTAGATAACATGGACGCAAGCACAAGCGTAAGCAGCATAATGCTCCGTTTTCATTGTGATCACATGGACGCAGGGAAAAAGCGCAAACAGCATAATGCTCCGTTTTCATTGTGACAACATGGACGCAGGGCACAAGCGTAAGCAGCGCTCCGTTTTCATTGAGATAACATAGACGCAAGCACAGGAAAAAGAAATAGGATAAATACTGATCCATGTGCTTGCGCTTTTACGTGCGTCGTAGTGAAAACAAGTCTTAATACATGCTTATAAAAATCTAATTTGATAGTCTTCTCTGGTCCTTGCTCTAGCTATAAATAGCAGGACCTGCACAAAACACGTTCTTAACGTGAGCCTCCTAAAGATTGATTATCACTGTTATCATTATAATTATGATGATGATTAATATGTACCTAAAACTTGTCGTCCAACCATCTGTGAAGGTCCTAGTCCATCAATAAAGTCACCTAAATGTCCTTCATTACCGAGTTTTAAACTTGGAGGCAGCCATGGACTATGAGAAAATAACATTTATTTGTTAGCCTTTTACTGATGTTATCACTGACGACATATGCACTGGCATTGGTGCTCCTCCCCGACCCAATCTTTATGACTCTCGACTCTGTAAACGTATTACGTGCAGTGGAAACGTTTTCAAGACACATACACATATTTCACAAACTTAAAAAAACATAAGTGTGGTTATAATTTGAGAAATGTCAAAACTCATACGACAATATGCTTCTCTCGTGTTTAGCAGACGACCAAGTGTATCTATAACTCAATGGATGCAGAGGAATTCTTTTAATCATGGTCGAGCATTTCGTTTTCGTGAAATAGAATAGTATGTCATTTTATAAAATATTCGAGATATAACGCGCGCGCTGATTGGCTGGCTACCATGTTTATATCAGAGGACAGAGACATGGCTCGCACAAAAAACGGCGAAAATATTTTATAAAAGCAATATAAAACGATCGCTTATGTCTCTGTACTGTGATATAAACACTCTGGAAGATGTAGAGCACTCGAAAAGCAAGAGAAACACTCGGCTACGCATCGTGTTCCTAAGCTTGCTTTTCTCTTGCTCTACATCTTCCATCGTGTTTATATCACAGTACAGAGACATGCGCGCGCGTTTTATATTCCTTAAGTAATGACGTAAGTGTGCTGTCCATAGAGGTCTCGACGCGCGCGCGCTCTCCCGATCAGAGTGCGCTTTATGTTGTAAATTCGCTATAAACCAGGTCCTCCGATTTGTGTACCGAACGCAATACTCCCATCTCGAATCCCCTTTTGCTCAGTGTTAGCCTCGGTTGGGGCGTAATGTATATCTTTAGACTATAGTAACAGCCGTGGAAAGGTAACGAATGCTACAAGAATGAACAAAGCAAACACACACGTAAGAATGTGACTCGAATATGACATGACTCTGAAGATGACTTCCGCTTAGGTTGTCGAAACGTCAATCACACCAAACAATTCTTCTCAGGACTACACCCACCTGGATGATCACAATACAAATATTGTTGCTCCAACAAATATTGTTACTTTGATAAACACACGTTAAGAATGTTGGTTTATTTCTTACCCACAATCGAGGATAAGACTGAGCAACAGAGAATAGCCGACTTCCGAGATATACCTTACTTGCCACATGGATTCAATTGCAAGACGAGGCTACGTGCATAAAGCTTAGTCATTCGTAACAAGACATAATTTTTATGAGATTTATGCCCTTAGCCTCGTTCTAAATCCTTTGTATGTGGCAGGTGAGGCATATCTCGGAACTGGACTATTCGAAGGTGGAGTATCAGAACAAACTGTGTTCTTTGTTCAAATTAAAGTTCGGTCTATGTGAAGTTCGAATAACAATGAACCGGGTTTTTAGCACAAAGAAATGAAAATGTCACTAGTAAAGAGTGAGATGAAAAAAAACCTTAATTTAAGTTTAAACATTAGCAAGAGATAGAATATATACACATCCTGAGAAAACAATTTTTTTCGAAGGAGTGACAAGTGGATATGACAAGATTCTGAGTTTTAATAACAGACAACACCTACAATACACATTGATATAAAGGAATCACAATACAAGAAAAAGATAGCGGAGACAAGACCTAAAGAAAAGAAAACTGAAATTTGAATATAAATTGGCTTTTTTTCTCTGTTTAACAAAATTACAAAAACATATGCCTCAAATAATTTCTCGGTTGAAATATACCAAAACCAATAGGCGATCAGAACATTTTCATCTGCTTCAAAAAATGGCTAGTCAGTGAAGTTGGCAATACGTACTAGCCGGCCTTGTATTTCGAAGACTGAGAAAACATGTATGCAATCCTATTGATATTTTCCACAAGTCTCCCGCTTACAACTCCTACCGCGTTTAATATTACAATGTGTAAACGCGGTTTGTAAACATATTGTCATGATTCTACTACTATATTACACTTCTATAACTAATATATCTATTCAGTTTGTCATAAATAGCGGCATCATTTTCCCTTTTTGCTCTTATTGGGAGCAAAATTTAACCGAATGCGTAAACATTATCGCCAAGAATCTAGAATGTAGGAAGAAACGTAAAGAAACAGAATACGGATTTCTGAGCGTGGTTTACTTTAATTAAAATAGTCATATAGAATGTCTGCCATGTCCGAGATAGATATGTATGCACAGCCGGTGATACATGCACATAAATGATTTCTACGGTTGTACAGCAGCAGGCATAATTAATCGTATTCTATTCAATTCCACTCAAAAGTGAGACTAACACTGAATGAGAACTCAAGATAAAAGATGCAAAAATGTGTTGAAAAATTTGAATCAAAATTATTTTGACATTGAAAGAAAAAATGGAGGTGGGGAACCAATTGTACTAGTTATAGTAGCTACAACATCATAACAGTGTGATAGTCTTGTGAGATAATACGCGGCATCCAGTTGTACTTATCATAACAAAACAGAACTAAGTGATGACAGTGAGATCAAAAGTTCTTTTTGCATATTATTGGGAGCGTGAGGAAGCCATAAAAATACTGATATTCACTAAAAGATTTTTCAACCAGCTATAACTATGATAGCGAAGAAACTTCATTCTCACTCGAGCTACAATTGTTTTGAGTTATTACCTTTGAAGAGAGAAACGTTGGTCGGATCTGATTTCTGGATGATACTAATCTGACTGCGTAGTAAAAGTCTGCCAGCGATTCTCTTTTTGACGTTGAAAAAGCCATTTTAATCTTTTAAAGACTTGTTCTTTTGAGCTCTTTAAATGGACGAAGGAGCTCACGAGTATAGCTGGAGATTAACGACCGTCTGAGTTCGGTATGCTAAACGAGTAATATTTTATGCTCATTCTTGAGCTCACGGAAAGCAGCTGGGAGACGGCCTCACTGGACATCCTCAAAAGCAGTGACTCTCAAAAGCAGAAAAACTTGAAGATGAGTTTTAGACATTCTGTCATTTTGGACCACCTAGTTAGTTCTCCTTTCACCAGCCAAAACTAGCACTTTTTTAGCAGAACATCGTCACCGTCAAATGACTAGCCTTGAATTGGTAATTAGCAGTATGAGAAACGAATCAAATTATCATGTTATTGTTGGCCATTGGTTCCACAAAATAGAATTACAATATTTGAAGATTTTAAGAATTGCAAACGACACTAGTGAAAAACGTCTGCGCATGCGTGCATATTACGATGTTTTCTTAAGAAATGTGTGAGTTTTTGCTTGAAATGAAATGCTCGTGTTCTCAGTGTATACATAAAATTTCTTTTTTATAATTTTTTTGAGGCAAAGATTACTGGCCCTAAGTTTCAAGAATTGACCTTAAGTTTTGACATTTTGTGAAAACCACTGTTGAAGGCAAGTGTAAAAGCGAAATTTGTATAAGTTTACAAAAGCACGAAGACGTGACCACGAACATACTCAGACGTTTTTCACTAGTGTCGGAAACTGACAACCGTAAACAACATCAAGCGTAATGTCGTGCCTTTTCTTTGGCGGCTCAAAATGCAAATTGTTCCATTTGTAATTGTCATTTGTCAAAAAAAAAAAAAGGCTAAAAAAAAGGCTAAAAAAAAGCCTTAGAATCACCCAACGTGGAGCTTGAATGTCGTGAGATTTTTTAGCGGTATAACGGAACTCGTTCCCATTCCCTTATGACTCCTAACCGGAAGCAGTATTTTGTAGAAGACAACCTTCTTAAATGAACAAGGACTCGGAACTAATGCACAAAGACCACTTTTAAAATTCAAATATTCTACTTCGTACTAAGGCGAACAGGAATAACACAAAAGTGTTATTGCGGTTATGTGTTCAACTTACGCGACTTATGCGACTAGACCTTACGGACGCCCGGTTAATACGGAGACCTGGTTATTACGGACATATATAATTCCGTCCCGGCCGAAAAATACCTATTAAATTAACCCGTTTAATACGGACACCTGGTTATTACGGACACTCGGTCTCGTCCCATGCATGGGGTCCATATTAACTGGGTTTAACTGTATTTCTTTTGTTTTATTCCAGTTAGCCTTGAAATCAAGCAGAATATATATACCTACTTCAAAAAAGGTTGTCGTACGAGAGTCAAGCCTACGCGACTAGACCGAAAAGTGGCATGGGTAGTAGCAAAACTTCTACTTTCTTGTCGGCTTGGGTTTTGATTTTAGGCATCAACAAGTGAAGTTCTTTAGACTCTGTAGTGTACAAGGTCAAAGGAAGCTGAATTTGAATTGTCGTGTGGATATTCATGTGGTTTTATTTTTTTAGTAACTTCTACCCATACTCCCTTTCGGGTGAGTCGCGTAGGCTTTATACCGAGAACGTTTATTGAAAAGTGAAAAAGGTCTTTTTGCCTTGCGATGAGACAGATAGGACTCACAAGACGAGTCATTGTAGGTTAGGATCGAATATTTTCTTTTCGATTTCTTTCTTTAGAAAAGATGGAGCGATTTTTCTTGAATTGTAGAACAGTAAGGCCATTAACACGAGCGCGGAAAATAAGCTGCGTCTTATCTTAGACGCGACTCAAATAAGCAAATTTTATGAATAAACGACACCTTTTGATCAAGTAAGAACAGCACAGAACTAGAGTCGTTTTCGTATGAGTGGGAAACTTACCGCGCCGTACCGTGGCCGTGTCAGTGCCGTAATGTCTATAAAAACATTCGAAATTCATGCCATAACCGTATCGTATCGTAACCGTACAGTGTTCCCACTCATACGAAAACGACTCTATTCCTCGCTAAGTCTGTCGTTTATACGGAGAGGTTAGTGGTCTTATCTAAGTCGCATCGAACTGATCAGATGCGTATAAATGACCCCGATATAATCGTTATAGAACAATAAACTAATGGAGTGAAAGTATACTAATGCATATTCTAATAGCTATTCACATGAGTCAAGATGAGTAAAATTGCCCAAAGGTAATTCTAGCACAAACCTATTTTCAGGATTTAATATATTTTATATTTTTTGGAACTCAAATAGTAAAAGCACGATCTTCTAGGCTACCCAATCTTTACAAAAGCTTAAATACACAAATTTAATGAAAGAAATACATTAGAAAGAGGATATCATGAAAGGGATAATAGATAGGTTTAGTGAGGAATTCAACAAAGTGGGATTCTAATCGTTTATTTATAGATTGACATGTCATTTTCCTGATAGTCAGGGAGCAACGCCGCGCTCATATCTATCCCCGTCTTTTGACTTCCTTTTTGGAAGCAACCGCTTTGTCAATAAAAATTCCTCGATTTTGTCACTTTAAAATCTAATAATATTTCAACTTCATATGAGGCTGTCACATTGAAAAAGCAGAAGATCCTTTGATTTAAATACTGGGGCGTCTATTCAAATGCGATTGCTGTAACAAAAAGAAAACACTTTTGCGAAATTAATAAATCTTTCATATAAAATGAGTACCGCATATGTTTCAATGTTTGCAAATGAAGGCATTTGCTTTTATAAAACTCTATTGCTTGACGTTTTTCATGACAATATTGCATGTCTGTCATTTATTGCTTAATTCAAAACGATCCTCATAATCCCATTCTCAAATCCTGTAGAAAGATATATATAACGAAGAATACAGTATTTAAATATCCGATAAGTAAAAGAGTTTTAGTTGTAATACTCTATTAGCGATAATAATTAGGAAAGAAAATAACATCTATCCCATAAAAAAGAACGATATTCTTGAATTAAGTCCTCAACTACGTAAACTGACAGCGAGTTCAGACGCAAAACAAATCTGGTTCTAGTTTTAGATTCAACCGTTAATTGTACCTGGCCGGGGCCCAGAGTTTTGATGCAACGAATTCCAACGTTTGGTCGACTCGAGACATCTTGTAGAGGATTTTCGGGGTCCGTGCTAGTTCAGGGAAAAAGCCAGCAGTCTCGAAGAACAAGCAAGCGAAGCAGTATACAATTAAGTGATTCTTTTTTAGCGTTGCCAAGACAATGAATTCTGCCAACGACAATTTCAGAAGCCTTAAGTGCATATCATTAAAAATTTCTCCTGAGGGAGTCTAGATAAGATATATCGCACCGGTGTGTCGACCAATCAGAGCGCGGTTTACAATGCAGTGCATTGAGTCCAACTTCGATACAAAATTAAGACCCTCTCGGAGATGAAGATCGAGAGATCGTTAGACTAAATGAGAGGGATTTCAGTGATTTAATAGGAATGAAATCCGGGCGTCAACAAGGTGGCTGACATTCAACCGGATCGTAAGGGAATTAATTTAACACCTATGCTTTGGATTTGCAACATTAAGCTAGGGGAAAAAAGGGCATAATTAAAGCCTAGCAAAGTTTTAAAAAAGGAAAAAAAAGAAAGAAGAGAGAAAATCAATCAGTGTCAAGCTTAGAAAGTTTCAAATTTCCGATACATTTAGATAAGAATCAGTTCGAAGAGAAAAGGAGATATCTCAATTTGATTCTTCGTTTACTAAACCAATTATCATACTTTCTGTAGTAATTTGTACGTTAAATCTGTTTCAATTTAAATGAAATCATATACTTGAGAAACAGTCATAAACTCTCATACAGTGTTCAGTCAATTGGATGCGAAAATATCTCTTCTCGCCGAAACCGAGAGTCGACTCCTTTTCGACTGTCGGTAGATAGATTTGGCAAAACTATATCCTGTTTCTAAAAAATGAAACAAAAACAAAAAACAATACAAAAAACACTTTTATTATTCTCAAATTGATAAACCATTTGAATTGCAAACTAAAACATGCGTGAAACTCAAAATTTCTGTCACTCTATTTTTTAATATTTTCTTCCCGCTAAAACAGTGGGACCAGTAGATTTCGCAAAACCGCATTTTCTGATAAAACAAATTTATTCTCAAAACAAGACATTTAATTGCAGAAATATTTTCTCTCCTGAAGAAAACTTACATTAACTGCCAATTATATTCTTTTTCGTTTAAGATAAGATAGTGCTGGCCCGCAATTATCGTGAATATAGAGAAAACTAAGTTTTGAATCGGAAAATTCTAAAAGTATAAATAGAGTAAGAGAGTGTATCGATCTAATTTATCCTTGGGAAACAAGAAGCGAAATAGACATTTCTTTCAAGGTTTTGCTCAGTGTGGAACTGGTTTTGGGATGGACTATGGAGCAAGTGATAGTTTTAACAGCCTTATGCCATTAGCAAGCTCTTATTTACTTATGAGGGAGAGCTTTTCAAGTAAGAGTACAAAAAAGCAGATGCCGCCCATTATCGCCGTAAATCTTAGATGTAGCAATAATTGATTGGCATTGAAGAATATATTAGTTTTAGTTTCCTTGCTAGATATTCTATACTGACAACATTTGAAAAATCAGTGGTACCCAGTTTACGACTGCAAATAAGCCACAACTGAGAGGCTGTTGGAGCGTTTCAGCGTAACAAGCACAAAACGATTTAAGAACGCCGTTCTTTTCATTTAAGAACGAAATTGTCCCTGAGAAAGTTCAAGTAGGTGGTCTAAGGGTCTATAAGCTTTAAGAATAACTGATGGGAATTGGTAAGTTGTTCATCACTAGGACTTGACTGAGTTTCGGTAACACAATTTCTCAGTTTGGAAAAGAAGGAAAAGGAAAAAAAGTAGAAAGAGAAATCCCGGAAGTTGAACAATTTGTCTGTATTTACGAACACAGACTGAACGGTAACATCGTAACTGATTTTTATATATAGCCAATCTCAAGAAAATTGGCGGTTTTGGAAAATACATTTATATGAATATATAATACTATCTGGAGGAAAAAATTGTTTTTAGGTCATAACAAAAAGAACGCTCACAATATACAATATTTTCTTGAAAACTGATATATTTTCTCTGTATCTTGTATAATAAGCCAAGCTCACGCTAGAAACTTGTTACATTTAGAAATAGATTTTATGATAAGAAGGTCTAAAATTTTGGCATCGCATTAAAAAATCACCAACCTTCTTGAGATCGGTTGTATATTGATTTATTCAGTTTTCTCGGTAGTTTGGTTATTTTTGAAGGATCTCCACCTGAAAGCTTCAGGTGAAAAAAATATTTTTGTTGTTGTTGTTTTTTTCTCCCCCGCTTTCCGCGGATTTTATAAACTAGTTAAAAGTTGATAACATAAATTATGATCGGTGGTTAAAATCTGACATACAGTACAATTACCACAGTATACGTTTACTCACTTGAACAAACACACTTCTACAAGGACACACAATACAAATAACTGTTCTTAGAGAACGAAAATATAAGCTCTGTAAGCAAAAATCTTTTCTCACAAGATGAGGAAGCTAGAGAAGAGAGGTTTGTGTACAGAGCAGAATGATACAAGATGATACTAACATAGGATTTTCAGCGTTCAGAATGGCGTATAGACTGTGCCTGAGAGAAAAAGAAAGGAAGAAAGAAAGAAGCAAAAACAACACAATTTAGATTAGCAAATATAATAAAAATAGGAAATAATAAACGCTTTTGTAACTTATCCAGCTAAATAAACAAAAATACCTTGATATCTTAGTAGTTCTAAGAATTTTTAGTCAAAGTTAGAATTAAGAGGGCTACGGTCCCGCGATATCCAATATCACTGATTAAATAATGTTAATCGATAAATTTAGCGATTAGAAGGATATTATTTAGATAAGAAGAAAAAGGTGAGGAACAAAGTAAGAGATGACAGGAAGAGAAACGACATGCAGAAGAGTTCGTGCAAACCAACCACTTGAACACTTAAGTGGCTTTCTTCAAATCACATGCAACATAATCAAAAGTAATTGACCAATCATGTATGAGACCAACCTGCCACTTTCGCTACTTGCTATGGATCCTGGGATACTATTGATACTGCCACTACGATCACTATCGGCTATAGACGATGATCTACTACTTCGACCGCTGCCACCAAAGTTCTCGTTTCGAATAGCCTGCCGGGAGGTCTTGATGTAACCGCCTGTAGACAAGACAGCGATATTGTTTAGACTGCCTGACGGGTTTTCGTCGTGAGGCAGTTTTCCTGAGGAGAGAAATATGACAAGAGACACGTTAGTTATTAGCATTTAAATGGCTTACCTTGATTGACGCCGTCACTTGTCACATGACCATTCAATACTTACACTCCTAAAGCACACTTCGTATGACTTAAAAACATTGCACGCGGCAAAGCCTGGTTGGAAATGGTTTGCTTCACTTCGAAACATGGCCGAAATATGTTTGGCAAAAGATAAAACACTATATTTAACATCGGAAGTTCCTTCAGCTAGAAGCGAATTAATCTAGAAGCTGGTCTCCCAGGAAGCCGACGGTGCACTCATTCTACCCCCTCTCTCCATTAGTGTTCCGTTTTACGGATATTTAAAGCACTTAAAGCTACACGGAAAGGAAAGAAGTCGAAACAAGGATGTGAGGTCACTGGGGATCGAACTGAGGACCTCTCGCACCGAAAGCCGCGCACTAACCAACTGTGCCATCCTTGCCTCTTGTTTCGTAACTTAAATTTTTTTTGAGAAAAGATCCTTGTTTTTGTCTAACGACGCCGTCTCCCTGTCTTTCTCTTTCTTATTTTCTCTCTCTTTGTTATTGTTATTGACTAAGACGAAAATGAACGATCGCAAAATAATCTTTCAGTAAGACCTAATGATTTGCTAAAATTTGTGGTAAAACGGTACAAATCAACACTAAACATAAAAAAAAACACTACAAAACAAAACAAAAACAAAAAAAACAAAAAACAAAAAAACAAAGGAAAAGAAACAGCAAATATATACATCAAATCTTATTTAAAAGAATATTTACAAACATAAAATTTTGTTTATTGCATTTCTTGTAAAAATCAATGAATTGAGTTTCGTTTCACGTTTTACTTTTTAAGATTTGACAACAAATTATAATCAAAGCATAAGTTGCTGGACCCGTTTGGGTTATATTTGAGTTATTGTTTATCTAGTCGTCATAGGTAACAACTATGGTAACCATAGTTACCTATTTATCCATCTTTTTATTGTTTCATTGTTTGTTGAGTTTTGCTAGTTAATTATATTAGTAAGAGACTCACCTTTGAATCTTTTAGCCCACTTGAAGAAAGCCCTTACTTTAGATAATCATTGAAAGTTATGGATTACAAGACACAGAGAAGACAAGACAAGACATAGGGGAAGGGGAGTCACAGTAAATTAAAAAGATACAACAAAGATAGACAAGACATACTGGGGAGGGGAGGGTCAAGGTAGACAAACAAGGGAAGATTAGGTTAATTTCAGATGATATAAGAATAAGAACGAGATGAATGAAATGAAATGAGAAGCGAGATATTAGCTTAATTTAAAGCATTGTTATTTTAATGAGTAGTTCTTGTTTTGTTAACGAGAGTACTTGGGTGTACTGTAAAAGTGAATGGGACATGTGCGTGGAATGAACGAAAAAATTCAAATGAGTGAAAAAATCAAATCGTTCTGACGACTACTGACGCAAAACAAATCTCATTTTTTCTATGTACTGTATATCGTTTAAATACAATTCGGAATATTTATGAAGTATAAACATCTATGTGAATGCATACGAAAGAAAATACGAAAGAAAAACGAAAGGAAAAAGTAATAACGAAAAGATTTCCGCTGTCGTGGAAGTAAATTCATCATGCAAATTAACATCATTTAAGTTTTTCGTACTAAAGCTGATTTCTTATGACTATGCAAAAGTTCGTGTCGTGTCGTGATGCAGCGTTTTCAATGGTCAACGTTTATGCCTTATCCAATCAAAACTCAAGGTATTATTCTGTTACTCGTTTTTTGCTCCCAGAAAAAATATCCCTGGGAACGTTTTCTGTTAGAAATTGTTCCGGAAGTAAAAATTTATTATAATGGATGCTGATTGGTTGATCTAATCAGGTCGACCAATCAGAAACGAGAGAAAACTTTACTTCCGGACAAGTTCTAACAGACAAGGTTCTCAAGGGTATTTTTTCTTGAAGCGAGAAACGAGCTGATCAAAACTTATGACACGGACTTTGTCATAGCCATACGAGATCTTCTCTGTGCTTGACGTGTAACTGTTCAAATAGAATTTAGTATGGCAAGCAATTAAAACAAAAACATTCCGAAGCTAGAATTATGTTTTAATAAATGAATGAGTGAAACTATGTCAGACACACATGCGGACAGACAGACAGACACTCGTGTATGATTGACAAAGTAATGTACTCTTTTCATACGGTGTACAGATTTCCATTCTTTCAGATTGACATACCGTTGGGTATTCGTTCTCCTCCCTCTGTTGATGGTAGACACGTGATACTCGCACTCTTGCCTGACTGTACAAGAGGCACGGGACTGGCTGATGGCATTGGGCTGGTGCGCTGACCATCTTGCTCTATTGTAGGGATCATGCTAGTGCTGTTACGCCGTTGCCGAAGTGCACCACGGGACGCTGAGGGACACAAGTACCATGAATAATAATCAGAGAACTGGCCAGAGGACGATGGACGTTACGGAATGCATATGGAAGAACATGCAACACCGAACAACGATCGAACAACATAACACGAAAGAAACGAGAAAGACACTAGGGAACTTAAGCTGAACAAAATCTACGACCACGGTGTTTTCTCCTATGCTCTCTCTTTCTCCCTCTCAAAAATGAACATAACACATTCATTAACTGTATTCATATTTCCAGTGACTACCAATCAAATGGTCCAGCGTTATGCAGGTCTTAGTGTAATTAATGTCTAACATTTTGACGTGTGTTCTTTTTAGTTCTTGATATTAATTTGTGACTATAAGTTCTAAAATTGCTACCTATATCAAACTGCGAAAATATTATTTCAACAAATGTTGACTTGCACTCTTGGAATCTGTCCATTATGGGATGAAGTTATCTCACTAGGAAAGAGCAAAACCTCTCAGCAAGCAACACCAGTAGCGTCGTAGATATGTTCATTCTAAGTTCCCTACCATACTACTTACAGCAAAAAGCCATGCAGGCAGACGAGGAACGAACACGACTGACCAGTTGACAAACGAACGTTATCATGCACGCACAACTAATAATTAGACCGACACACATACAAAGAATACACTTCAAAGTACATTTGGATCACGATATTTGTGAAAATTGACAAAAAACAAAACGAGAAGTTGACACCACGCACTGAACAGTTGGACTTTTGAACGCATAAAGTGACAGTGTGAAATGAAATGATGCTACTAATAGCCTTACTTTTGGAGTTGTATCTCACACGCATTTCACTCACATATCACATTCTTCACGCTTACTCGCATATCACATATCGTTACCGTTCATCTCACACTCATCTCACATTCATGTCACACTCATCAAACTAACACCACGATCATACCACACCAAACAACGGTCATTTTTTCGTCTGTTATCTTATCTCAGACATTATCTCACCTACATCAAACATATTTTCACAGGTAAAAAATGATAAACTGGCAAGGCTAAAAGTAGTCAAAAATTAAAAAAGGATAGGAAAACAAAAGAATAGATAAATGTGGGAGATGGGAGGATATTATGTTAAGGCTTAGCAATTTTAAGCATCACAGTGTTAATGTTAGTTAAACCGTGGATGCGTTTGAAAATGAATATGAGCCAACAGTGTTTTTGTACAGAGGTTAACTCACTTAAGAAAGCTCTATGACTGTCATATGGGAAGACGTCACGTGGAAAATCAGTAAGGTGGTACATGCGGTCTGAGAAAGAGAGGTTAAGAAATGTAGTTAGAATGTTCAGATTTAGCAACAATCAATTATCGGTTAAATTAAAGGATTTTAAAATGACCAGAAGAGAGAAGTGATTTAGACATACTAACAGAAAGACGACCAAGACTCGCGTCCATTTTAGAACGAGATGGACTTGACACCAACGCTGACAGTTCAAGAAAATGCTTCAAGGTTCAACATTTATGATGTTATACTGATTTTTAAGATGGTTTCATTCATATTACTGTTATTTTTTATCTTAATAATTTATTAATATTTATAGGTTATTCATACCTTGGTTCGGGCTAATCATGTTTGGACCAATGGCCTGTCGAGGATGCGAAACTGGTGACATTCGAGGAGAGTGGTGCCCAGGCCTCGGCGTTAATGCTGAGTCATACGTCATATCGTACACGTGATCAGGCGCATGACCATATCCCACCCTGCCTCGCGAGCCGCCTATCACTAGCTTTGCTTTGTCTATATCCATTTCTTTAAGCTTCTGTTTCGCAGCGCGGGCTCGTTCTTCTTCGTCTGGTGTTTTAGGGAAACAAGTTTAGAATTGACATTGGGTTAACATTAAAAGGCTGCAACTCCTGCACGGTATTTATAAGTACTATTTAGTACTAAGGTATCAGCTGATACATGTAGACAGACAGACAGACAGACAGACAAGTACATACAGACAAAAATTGACAGACACGCGGACAGACGTTCAGACGAAATTCTGAAGAAATGAGAGACAGTTATTGTTTGCGGACTACAAATGCAAAGACACACAGACACTCTGACATCACCTACAAATACACAGATGAGCAGATACCCAAGCGATTCTAGTCACAAAATTGATCAAATATTAGCCAACAAGAACATCTATTGGTGCACTTTGTTACATTTGGGATGGTCAGATGGGGATGGGTACCACATTTCAGTTGGTAATCTAGAAAAAACTTCGCGCTTGATGGTTATAGTCTGTGAACAGGCTCTAAGGAGGGAGGGGAGGGAGGGGAGGGTAAGAGGAAGGGAAGGAGCTGGGGGAGAGGAGAGGCTCTCCCTCCCCTTTTCTCTCCTCAGCCCATTCCCTTCCTCCTCCTCCCCTCCCCTCCCCTCCCTCCTTATGCAGAGCTGGTTCACAGGATAGACCGGTTAGAATCGCCTGGACAATCAGATTGATAAATAAGCAGGTACATCACAAAGACCAACAAGAAATACATTTAAACATATAGCCAAGCGGACATAAATAATAATTAACATATATATATTCTATGCTTAAAAATAGCAGGGGCAGGGATCCCGTCTCGTAATGCTTTAACAGATATCAGGCAATTTTAAAAACATTAAAAAAACATTAACAGCTTTAATGAAGCATTTATTAACTGAATTAATTATTAATTAATAGGTATAACAGATAAGAGTTTTATAGTTTAATAGCATTCACCGATTAATATTTATTTATGGCTTAATCATTATCATTTCGTTAGTAAAACAAAACATGTTAAAAAGGCGAAGCAGGCTGAAGAAGTTAAAACCGGTTAAATTATTCAGTTGTTTGAACAGACCGAAGAAATAAGACCGGCTATTTAGATTTGAAACTTGTTTTTCATTATGGGAAACACGGAAGTTTAGAAAAATGAAAATATTTTAGTATGTTTTAGTAAAACTTATCAAACATTTTGTAATTAAAATGGTGAAATGGAGACTTCAGAAAACGTTTTTACATCAATTTTTACAACTGATTCGAAGTCACAATAAGGAGTGACTGAGATTGAAATTTTCTTAGTTTAGTGTTTTTATCGGTCAGACAGATTTGAAATAAGGACAGAGTGAAAAAGAAACTGAAGGTGCAAAGATTAGTTAATGTAGAAAGTTGTTCATTTGCAAGAGAAAATAGTAAGAAAATTAGGCAAAAGTTTAATTAAACAGCGAAATTACGTTTGCGTGAGCTAAATCTGTCATTATGGAAACTACACGTCAAGGATTCAATGAGGGAGGGGAGGGACGGGTTAAATTCGTCCCACATCCCATTTGAATCCCTTAATATGACTATGTTTCAATTTTTGTAGTGCTTTAGAGAATTGGTCAAAATCGCATCTAACTTTTGGCATTTAATAATAAGTTTTAGTTAAAAGGCTACTTTTTCCCTCCAAAGCACTACAATTTGCGAAGCAGCAAGCAAAAATGTTCGAAGTATGAATAATAATGGAATATCCGACATGGTTTGGAAATTCTTTTAAGACTTTTCCGAAAACAAACCGATCGATTCCGAGGGATTTTTGTTTTTGTTTTGTTTTTATTTTTTTCCAAGAGGGATGGCAAGGGTTCCAAACTTTCAGTGACTTCAATTCATCGAAATATTAACAAGCTCATCAACTGAAAATTGGAGGATAAATATTCTAAAGAAATAAATGACTAGCAAGAATTTCATGAGAGCTACAAAGCCTTTGCATAAAGTTACGTGTCATATCCCGATACACCACTGGTCTCACTCTGACTCTGCAAAACAGGGGGATTGTTAAGGCCTATTCCGGGCCCTAAAATCGCCTAAAATCGCCTAAAATCACCCTAAATCGCCTTACGTTTTGAGCATCTTTGGGGATAATTTTGCTTAAATCGCCTAAAATCGCCTACGATCGCCAGAAAATTACGGCGATTTTAGGGCCCGGAGTAGGCCTATGTTAGATATATCTTCTGATCTACATAGTCAGAATGAGGCTAATGGTATATCTGCATATGATTTTTAAAATATTTATCCAAAGGCCTTACTGTTTTTCAAAAAGCTTTAACATACCAATCGTGATCCATTCGTTAAAACTAATACGCATTCAATTTGATGTTTCAGTTTCGATAAAAACTGCTCCGATTCAAAACTTTTTTAGGCGGAACCCTAGTATAACAAGCCTTCATTCCTACTCCTAACTATGGGCTTTGAAATGGCCTTCACAAGCACCGAAACTGGCACTGGGACTGCCCAAGCGCCCAAAAGGCTATTGGAACTGTGATAGAGATGACAATGTCGCACAAATAGCAGGCAGTCAAGTTTAATTTGGCCTGGTTATTCTTCTAAAGATCAAAATGTTATAAATTTGAGTTGCGAAAGCTAAGTACACTTTTCGAATAGTTTTCCGTAATAACTCGTATTTCCCATTGTTTCCCAATTACAAGTATGTGTGCATCGACAGTATAAACTTTTTAACACTCAAGATTGTGTTTAGTAAGAACACCGGAGAGTTAATTTCAGTTTAGATTTTAAAAGTTTGATTTATAACAGAAAAATATTACAGTCTTCCTGAAGATTCGTGGTGTCACCTTGGAGGAAAGCTCACATTTCGTCAGAGTTCACGGTATAACAACAAATTATATATCGTATGAAATCGAAAGCTTTCAAACGATATATATGTTATTATACCGTGAATATTCCGACGAAATGCGAGCTTTTTTCCGAGGTGACACTGTAAACCTTTACGAAGATCTTAACGTAAGAAAACGTACAGAATGTACGAAGACATACGTTAACGCGGGAAAATGAGCAAACTTAAATGCGAAACAATACATGAAAACGTAAGTGCGCGTAACAAAACGCACGTTGACGCAACAAGAGCAAACTTTTGTTAACGAATGAAGTATGAAAAATTTTGCATTATTAAACGAGGCATTTGCGCTTATGTATTTTTGCATTTATTTTTAATATAGGAGGTTGTCAAATTTAAAGAAAGCTATGAATTGGTGCAAGTGCATTGAACAAAGTTGTTTTAGTTTAGGTTTGTTATTCTTGACCAAAAGAGATAAATAGTGAGCGCCAGCACTCCATTTATCACAGCGGTAGAACATGACCTTTAGTACCCAGGCCTTTCTTTCCATCAAGATAAATTGCGCATGCGTCGACTATTTCTATAGAGTTATGTTGACGAACAGACAGTAGTTAAATACAGCTAACTGCATGCATATGGAATTTGTCTAGGCTATTTCGAACGCTATACTTCTTAATCTCTTTACTTTGTTTTTCTCAGTGGAAAGAAAGGCAAGGGTAGTGTAATTGAATTTGTGTAAGTGCATTAAGAAACACTGAGAGTGATCTAGTACGAAAATGATTGGTAATGATCAAGAAAGAAATGATGTCTCTCGAGACGTTTTGTTATTAGATGAGATTCGTTTGTCCTGGTTTTTCTATTACCATCCGTATCAACGACCAACTACTAATCAGAAAATAAAGAACACGAAAAAATAACCTCATGTTAATTCATGCAAACTTCAATATGTGTAAAATTCTAACGATCAAATTTTCATGACCAGTCAAGTTCAAGGTCAAGAAGAACAGTTCATCTGAACAGATGATGTCCATTTGAAGCTTTGATCGCGGTAGACTCCAGGAAGGATATTCCATTAATCTTCAAGCCTCCGTAACGCCGCGTTAGTCTAGCTAAACGTCATAGAAGTCAAGTCGCTTACCCATTGGTTCCCGGCCTGGCGGTAATTGTGGAAGTACCCGGGTCTTTTTCTGTCCCGGGCCGTGTATCGGGGAAGTTCGACCCAATGGGTACTGCCCCGGTAAAGTATGGTAGCCATGATGCATTGCAGGCGACATGCTTGGTGACATGCGCCCTTCAAGTTGGCGCCCAAGTCCCGGATGTTGAATCGATCTAAGCTGTAACGGTTGCGTTCTGTTGTAGTCAGCGGCTGTATAGGGATAAGATGTGCCATGCGTTGTGGTCGTTGTATGGTAACCAGAGTAAGCTTAGAGTTAAAGTTACAGTTGAGATTAGAGACGAGAAAATGAAAAGAAAACCATGCATGAGTTAATTAAGACAAGCTTAATTAAATGGTATTTTATTTGTGGTTTTATTAACTATTTATGGTTTTTATGGCAGTTGCTGTGGCAACGTTAGACATTGTTAGCTCGTTCAATGAGAACAGTTTATCAGTTTGTTGTCATGGAAACAAAGAGTTTAAGGGAGCTCACACAAGACTTTGAAACCCGTTGAGTGAAACGTTTATTTATCTTTAGCAAATTGTCATTTGTATTGCTACAAAATGTCGATTTAGTTTTTTTGTTTAAAGTTCAACATTACACGTTACATAAAGTTTGACAAAGTAAAGTTACAGTAAGACATGTACATCTAGATTTCATGACACTTAGATTTCATGACAAGCAGTCATGCAAGCTCTCCCAATGTTTTCTCAATCGCCGCACCACCAGCTCGTTACCAGCCTCTTTTAACAAATTCCACTCTAATTCCCAGGCTCTTTGCATCATGAAAAGCCAGAGAAGGCTTGACAAATGCACAAAGAAAAGAGTCACAAGAAGTGAATAGTGCTATTCAATGGATAAATATTATCTAATAATAACTTATCCACCTGATAACGCTATCCACTTTGTTCATTTGGTCATGAGGTTAGCAAGGTCTCATATGTGTGCAAGAGAAATCAGAGTGTGAGCTGTCTTTGTTGTGAATTTCAGTTTTTGTCAAACTGTCGACGAGTTGGTGCGATGGAAGACGAAAAAGAAGACATCGGATTAGTGAGTCAAGTAGTACAGTTACAAAAAGAAGAATATCAGATAAGAAGATAAAGAACAGAGTATATTGAAGCAGAAAGTGCTCACACTAAACTGAGACAAAAACGACAACAAGAGCTGACTTTTCATTCAAACGACTGACGTCAAAAAAGTTTGCCTAAAGATTTAATTCTTGCTTTAATTGTCCACGAATTGACTGCAGAAGCCAAAAACAGGCGCGTTTGCGATACACCGAGAACAGGTTTCGAGGTCTCTTAGAACTCACGTTAAATACATTCGAACACGAATAAATATCCAACAAAACCGTAAATAGAAATTAGTCCTTTTCGAGCAACGCCAATGAAAAGGACTGGGTATCATGAAAGGTTTTCGTTATCACAAATATTAAAAACGTTTTTCTTAAAGCTACAAAATCTCTAAGAAAACTCACCGTAGAAATTTTACATATATGAAGTTGTAGTCATTATGGTAGCTACTGGTACAATAAAGTGATGAATGTAGAACACTACAATCGAGACATTCCCGCAGTTCATTTTCTTGGACCCCTTTAATACGGACACCGAGCGGACAAGATAAAGCTGTCCGTAAAACAGAGGTTTGTGCGGTTCGTGTTAAGGTTTCCGTATTGAAGATTGCAAATATGTCAATAACAAGGCAGTGACAATATCTTATTGGTTCCCAATAAGGTTCCCATAAATAAAGAGTTCTCTCTCTGGCAATTATAACGGTGTCCCTATCAAAATAACCACTGAAAAGCTGAGGTTCGTTTGAATGAAGAGGTCAAGTGTGTACCTAATTAAATTTGCCAGATTTTAATGATGTCCATATTACAAGGGTACCCGTTGAATAAGTGTTCGTTTTATAGGAGTCAGGTGTCCGTATATTAGAGTTGTCCGCATTAGAGAGGTGTCTGTATTAATGCGTCCATCATATCCGAAATATAGAACTGATTGTAGTCAAACGATCAACCAAAATTTGTAATTTGGTTATGATAAGAGGAACAGTAGTTTACAGATCTACCACATGAACTACAACATTCTCTTGTATCTAAATTCTACACATAATTATCCCACTCATCAAAGGACGGGGGCGCCATCCTGTTTCTATGGTTACCTGGTACGATTTGTTGGTTGTACGAGTTGGGTGGACTGTCCCGGTGTAATCGGTCACTATCGGGTCCATAGCCTTGTGACCCGGGGATCATCCCGTTTGGTGCGGGATATCGCGATGATTCGTCCTCGTAATCGCTTCCATATCCTACAGGGAAATTGAACAAACGATATATCAGGTGCCCAGCTTATATATCATCATCACCATCACCACCATCATTATCATCATCACCACCACCACCACTACCACTACCACCATCAGCCACTTCAACTATTTTCGAATGACGTCAGTCAACATCATCAAACAAACTGTAAAGTCGACAAGACAAAAACAAGACAAAGACGCTTACCGATTTCACCAGGTCCTCTTTGTCCTTTGGCTCTAAAGGAGCTCTGAGGAGATTGATTAGGCGTGGGTGGGGCCAGTGGTTCTCCGTTTTCGTCGTGAGATTTCAATGGATACCAGTAAGAACCTCCATCCAGGTTTGCTTCGACCATGTTTATTACCACCTAGAATGGGAAAAAATAACTAATCATTCATGATTAGGGGCTTTGAATTATCATCATCATCATCACCATATTCATCCTATTCATTTCTATCATCACGATCGATAAACTCTCTCACTGTTATCACCATCAATCATCGGCGCCGTTATTGCCGTCATCATCATTTTGTGATCGCCATGATTTATATTGCCAACTGTTACGCAGATCCCAGGTTTCCAAACATCGAGAATTATTGATCCATTAAAGTTCATTTTCTTTGGAATTTTCACGACAAACGACTTAATTGAGAATTGAAATAGCTGACTACCCTGAATAACAGCTCTTCAAGAACTACAGTGTAGTTCTTGAAGAGCTGATATTCAGTGTGGTCAGCTCAGTTCAAGGCTTTGGAAGAAAATGAGTTGAACACGTACGCAAATGCTTTTTATTACGTAGAGCTACGTAACAAAGAGCCTATGAGCTGAAACCAATCAGCGCTTGACACGAAAGAGCACGCGCAGGTAAAGAACGCAGCTTAGAACGCGTTCGATTTCCCCGGGAAGCGCGCCCCTTCTGCAGCACTTTAGCTTCGTAGATTTCTTCCTTATGAATATTTTCTTTTTTACAATAAGTCACTGGAATCACTTATTAATAAGTCACTGCCCTGCTCATAAGCTTTATCACGGTGATATCTGAGCTAATGGAGTTTGAGTTTTTAGACTTTATACCCACCTCGCCTATGAATTCGCTAGATCCTACTTTGCTGTAGTCCCAAATAGTGATTTCTAATGCTCGACCACCAAACTGCATGAAGACCAACATAAAAGATTAATCAACTTACAAAGTACAATAACACTTCAGTGGCATGACTAAGCGTAAAATATGTCTCGACATGAATGAATAATACTCTCACGAAGAACAGAAAGTGAGGGGAAAAAAAGAAACCTCTCACGAAGAACACATAAATTAAAGTGAGAATTTTTTGACCGACGTCCATGTTGTACGCTCTCGCTTTTTATGCGATGAACTATGAATCCGGAGTTGACAAGCTTACTTATCACTAAAAGCAAGATATTATTACTACTTATGTAATACATAAACAAAAACAAATTATGCTCTCTTGGAGCGGGTAACTGAAAATATTACAGATGCTCTAGCCTGTGTACAGCCGTTTGTACACAGGCTACAGTACAGATGCTCGAGTCTACTGATAAATAACCCGACTTTGTTTGCTGGATTCTTTGTTTTAAAATATGAATATACTTACGGTTTCATGAAAATGTTGTTTATGAAACATTTTAAAACTCCCATTCTTTGACATAAGCTTATAAATATAAGCTTAAACTACCCACAAGTTTTTCTAAATTTTAACGTGCCGAGTTTGCTTTCGACCTTTCTAGTTCGAAAAGGACGCGCGCGCGCGCGCCGGCATTTCCCGCCAATTTTTCGAACATGCGCAAACGGGTTTCACCCGACTTCGTGCGTAGTTTGTATAAAAGTTTGCACGGAAGTTGTACAGAACTTCATAAATAAATAAAACAACATAATGAAAAGGTATGGATCTATTTGGGATTTTTGAAATAAATACCTTTTGAATTCTACATGGATAGACAAAGGTTTGGTTCCATTTTGGATTTGCTGTTTTCATGGCTGTTTTCGTTCGCCGTTTGCTTTGCATGCTACAAACAACAAGATGAGATAACGAGTCAAAAATGTTGATTTCGATAAGTTTATAAAGTCTTTGTTTGATTCTATTTGTATGAAACTGTTTTTGCAAACGAACAATAGATTTACTCAATGAAATACAGGTATCTGTCTCTTTGTTTTGTTCAATTTTACTCACCTTCTATCAGGTAGAAAGTATATTCTGACGTAAGGGTTGGGTGGAGTAGTTGTTTCTCTAGATGTAAGTCCTTCAGCAGCGACCACAGTAACATTAAGATTATTAGCATCTTCATCATAATTCAGCCGAATCTGTCAATCAAATCAAGCCTAATTAATGTTGTCCACAGCAAGAGCTCCTGATATTTTCCGCGCCAAACCTCCCCTCTCCTTGGACGAAGTTCACGGATGAAAAACGCATTACGCATGCTCGAAAATTCGGCGGGAATTTGTAGACGCGCTAGACGCGCGCGTTCGACGTGCTAGTCGTTCGTATTTACAAAAAGAAAAAAAAGCACCGTCGATTCAACTGTCGTGTATTATGCGAATTTCTCGTGTATTTGACCAGGGAAAGAGAACAACTAAAGTGATGGTTTTAGGAAAAATAAGCACAAACTTTTCACGGACAGCCTTAACTTTCAAGGTTTACGGCTAAACGTCCAATGGTTTTATTTAAAACGTCCGAGTATGCGCAATGCGTTTTCCACCCGTGTCGATTTTGGTCGGTCTCCCGGCTCCCCTCGCCCTTATATCGGCCCCTTTTTTTCGAGACTTTATACCTAGGTCTCGCTCGTTAGGCTCGTTAATGTTTTCTGTTGCTTGGGCTCCCTGTGTTATTCGGATTTCAAATTGGGCACTTCCGGTTGCGAGAAAAAAACGGCGAGGGTTTTTCTCTCAAATTAGGAAGCCAAAACGGAAAAATGAGGAAGTACAGGAAAAAAAGTTATAACGAGCGAGACTTTTGGAACAAGTAAGTCTAGGACTTACCTGTATTCTACCATTGAGTAAGCGACCTTTGTGACTGGGAGTGTCAGATGTTCTACTACTGTCTGCTGAGGGACCACCACCAAAAAAGTAGTCGTCATCAGCGACTGAAGCGGAAAAAGAGAGATCAGCCAAAAAGGGCAAAGCGAAAACCTTTTTAGCTTCATTCTCATGACAGGAGTATTGTGTAACTAAAGCGTTCGCGATCTCGCAACAACAGTATGTTACCTTGTGACCCAAAACCATGTTGATCGCTCATTCTCGAGCCCAAAGGTCCATTAGCTCTATCGGATCCGAAATTTAACCGGGAATCCTGTGGTCCTGACATTGTAAGAGGAGATGTACGATCCCTTTTAACGGGAGAACCAGACCCAGTGGTTCCTGCTCGCCGTGGCAACTGCCGATCTTTTGATGGAAATTTGCTTCTGAATTTGAAAACAAGAAGAAAAGAAAATGTGAATGAAATGAAAGCACAAGAGAAACAAGCTAGGACAGAAGGAAGGTATGAAAAGGATGAAAGAGAAAGAAAGAAAAATTAAGAGAAAGGAGGGAGGGAAGGATTAAGGAAATAAAAGGAAAGGAAAAGAAACGAAAGGAAAGGAAGGAAAACGTATTAATGAGTTTACAAGTATTCTGACGTTCAGTATCAGACTAAATCAAAACATGATAACAGGTTTTTGCGAGATTAAAGAAAAACGAGTGTCTTGAATTGCTTTCTTTTCATTCTGACCAATGATCAATGATCTCAAATGCAAGTTTAATAACCGCAAAATGTAGCTTAAGGCTTTTTAAGCACCTTTAACGTCATCAGTTCGGTTCACAATCGATTCCGTGAAGCAAAAACGTAGTTAAAAATACTGACAAGGTGAAAAAATACACTTGCTTTGATTACAAAGAAATTTTTGTTGGAATCGATTTTTTAATGAAAAGTGACATATCAGTCCTTCAGAGTCTTTGATTGAACGTTTCGTGTTTAGAAGAGAGTAGTTTCAATAATATTGTTTTGAAATAGCCCAGCTATTTGCACTTCATAAATAAATGAAGAAAACTTCAAGCAAATCTTCCTTTCCAGCCACAAAAATGAAAATAACACAACCTTTGAACTATTTAGATCGCCCTTACTTATCTCTGCAGAGTACGAGGTGAAGTTCAGGGGAATCGTCCGTGGAATTGATGATCTCTTGAACCTCTTCAAACGTGCAATCAACAAGCGATTGATCGTTCCATTCCATAACCTCGTCACCTGCCAAACACATCAACAAACTCAATAAACAAACAACAACTTGATGTAAATATTGATCATAGGAAGCAATTAAGCTCCGAACCAATAAAAGTCCTAATTTACAAGTGGATGGTACCCCCTGGAAACAAATATAAATTTATCATTTGTCAAGAAAATTATTGATGATGCCATCGTTTGGAGAATGTTCTTGGATACCACACATTTAGAAAAGGAACACTATAATGGCTTACTATTATTGCCTAAAGTCCTGGTCTAAGAGATTTATAAAACTTACTACGATGACGCTTTTGGCACAGAGCACTGATGTAAATCACATAGGCGGGCGCAACGTGACGTCATAATTTATGCATGATCAAAATTTCAAACTATATGCAATCAGACACCAGAAATGAGAAAAAGCTATCGCTCTTAGTAATATCTGATAATTTGAGTGCAATTGATAATTATTAGCATTTTGATTTTAAACATTTTACAGTAAATGTATGGTTGGTTCGCACTTTTTGCCAACCAACCAAACATTACCAAGAGACCATAATACTAAGAGAGCGAAGCTCAGTATTGATGTCTGTGCGATGTTCGTGGCGGCTAAGGCTATTTTTAGTAACTTCGCCATCGCGCGCGCAAGTCCCTCAACCAATAGAATTTGATTTTTGACGTGCGCGCGGACGGGACCGTTTGAATTCTATTGTTTAGGAGCCTTGCGCGCGCGATGGCGAAGTTACTAAAAATAGCCTTAGCCGCCACGAACATGGCACAGACATCAATACTGAGCTTCGCTCTCTTAGTATTATGGTCTCTTGACATTACTGCATGTAAAATTTGCAAAATGAAAAGCTAATTTCTCAAAAACTATTGAAACAATTGTTCTCAGAATTTTAGATATTGGTGAGAGCGATGCCTTTTCCTCATTTCTAGAGAGCGGAGAGGAACGGTTTAGGAAGGAGGTAGAAATAGCCCCCAAAAAGGAGGGAGGAGGGAGAAAAGAGGCAGAAAAATCGGTTTGGGAGGAGGGAGGAAAACAATTATGAGATGTAGTGAAGGAGAAATGGCCGAAAAAAGTAGGGGGGGAGGGAGAAATAGGCTCATAAAGTAGGGAGGAAGGAGATTTAGACTTTTGTTCCTCTCTGCTCTCTAGAGTCCGTTTGCCGTCTATAGCTTGAAATTCGATATTATGCAAATGAGACAAAAGGTAAACAATGCGTCCTCCTATATGCATCATGAGCTCCGGCTGAGTACATAAAATACACTAAATGAGCAAACTACATAAAAAATGTAGGCGAATAAAGTACGATGTAATAAATGGATATAAAAACTAAATAAAAAAGACTGACCGGGATTCCTGTGCATCCAAAACAACAAAGACAAAGAAAACAGTTATAAAAACAAACAAACAAATGAATGAATGAAAAGACAAGTGAAAAAGTTATTAAACGAGAGCACATAATTTTTGTATGCAGAGTAGAGTACCTTCTTGTAGCTTCGCCTGTACGTCAGCAGGGCTTCCTCGTTTTACTTCAACAACATAAGCTGCCATTTTCCCGTCATCCGACATTTTACCACCAACTACTCGAAGACCAAACATTGAGCTTGGCTCTGCAACGGGACAGATTTCAGATCACAAAGTATAGCGATGGAAGGGAGGGACCGGAGGGGGACAAACTAACTAGTTCCCAGTCCCTACAGTAACTGCAGGAAGTCTAAAGATGGCGCCGTTTTGGTGTGCAAAACGTGGTTTGCGAACAAAAGCTTTTTTCCTGCTTCAAATCAAAGATATCTTCATAAAAGGTAAATTTATCAAGACTTAATAGTTTTTTGGTTGTGCTAGCCTTATCACTGGGTAGTCAATGATTTGTTTTGGCTTTAAAAATCGTCCCAGAATTGCAAAAGAGTCAAAAGTCTGAAGACCCAATCTCAAACTGCCGATGGAAATAGTTTTATTATACAGGGGATGAAAATATTGACTCAAGGAAATGAGTTTCTGTTCCATTAATGATAATCGAGTATCCTTTTCTACGGATTTTTGCCGTACTTTTGTTTGATGCCAACAGATGCCTGTCAGAGCTTGTGCTTTTAAATGAAAGATAGTGAGATCAACTATATTTTGTTATGGATTATGTTAAATCTCTATTTATGCCTGTTGGCTGTTGTATAGAGTCTAATTTAGTCATGGACTAAGTCTGTATAATACCAATACATCTATTCATGTAATATGTCATGAAAATAGGTAGAGTGGTTTTACTTCTGACCCATGATATGCATAATTTTTTGGTTTATACAGATCACAATGCCCTTGTTTTTATTTGACCATTACACTTTAGCTACCTATTGGTTTTGTTTTATGGGTTAAGTAAAATCACTTTATCAGTTGGGGTGTCACAGGCATGTGATATATTTGCATACAATACTGTATACAACAAACAGGCAGGCGGACAGACAGACACTGAGACAGACAGACAGACAGACAGGGTACGTACCACAGACAGTGGATAATGTAGGCAAATACCCATCTTACCTGACATAGATGACGGTGCTATTCTAGGATCTCTAGTAAGTAATACTTCGCCAATACATTTATTGTCGTCATCTGGTGGGGACCACTTTACAGCACTTTCACTCTGATGTCATAAATTTAATAAGTATAAAAGTTTTGAAAATAAACCAGTAATATATTTACATGCTACTATAGCAACTCATTCAATTAATTTTCCTTTCTCATGCACAAATGCCTAATGCTGGCACAATTGTTATGATTACTGAGAACACCCTTAGAGCCATTCATATGTTCCATAGCTCAGTGGTTGGAGCATTCCCCTAGAGTGTTGAAGATCATGGGCTCAAATCTGATCAGGTGTTTTCCTGAATTCGTTTCAATGATATGGATGTCAAAATTATATTTCTTTCACTATCAGGTTAATTCTAATCTAAAATTAAGCTAATTACCAATCACTAGACAGTGTAAAGTTTCATGGAAATGGTAAATCCTGATTGTTAGTTTGGTGTACTTTTCCTGCTAGGGTAATATCCCAATAGTAGTAGAGTCACTGTAGAACACGATTTGTTTACCTTAATTAAAATCACAATAATCGAGTACACATATTTTAAAAAATGTATAGAATAACAAACTGTTTTTAAGTCAATGAACAGTAAGTGAATGGTTGTACTTGTAACTAGACATCATAACATCTCCAGTATATATTTCAGGTCACTCATAACTTTTTTAACTTTATGATCTACATTATTCTGTCTAAATATTCTTGGTAATAGAGCTTATGTATATAGGCTGGATCCAGCTGTAAAATATAAATCAAGTTTTTTTTACATGTAATTGTGAATAAAAACATAGATAAACAACTATTTGGAGTATTGACATTATTTTTGCCCCATTTTTATGGAAAACAATTTATAGATATCTCATAGAATGTGTTTGTTACTGTTAACATTGGTGAAAAAAATAATTTTTTCATGAAAGTTTTAGTCATAAAAATATGTGAGCAAATTTTGTTTCATTTGATGGATCTCTGTCTTAATTAATTCCAAATATATTATCAGTATAAACAGTGAATTCATCAAGATCATTATCGTTGTATCTGTTGAACTCAGTCACTACACTCAACATATCATTCTCAACGTATCTACATCTGTAAAAATGTTTTTACCCATTTATAGACATTAATAGAATACATTGATTAGAAAAGTATAAAAAATGATCTGATATACAAATCTATTGATTTTAGAACACATTTTCAAAATCGATTCAATTCTAGAATTTTGATATTTGTAGAATAAGTCATTGAAGATTATAGCAGTTTTATGTTCAGTTGGGGTGTGATATTTGAGATATTTGATGCAAATTACAAAGATATATGGTAAATCTATTTGTCTATAGATATTCTGTTAAATCAACCAACATATTCAAGGAATAAATTTATCTCTAGTTCTAAAAACATTATTATGTAAAAGACTCGGTGAAGCAGTATTGTACTATATGATACTACATTTTTTTACATACTTACGATAGTTTCAAAATAGGAGAAGAATGAATAAGCTCTCAATTGAAAATATGTAGACATTTCTAGCAGCTTAAGCTTAGGATTTGATAAATTTTGTATGATTTTTGACTGATCTGGTCCAGCATTGTGTAGGAATGTGGTATATGAATCTGGTTGAACATGTAAATTAGTTGGTTTTTGTTTCTTCTGAGTTTTAATTATTATTATTCAATATCTATTTTGAGCAATCTGAGGGGATGAAACTACACAACTTTAATTGGTCTAAAATAAGGTGGGAAACTTAATCAAGTATGTTATTCAGGAATGTAGGTAAACTGTTTTTCTAAGTTAATAAGTGGGAAATAAACTGCAATTGAAGAAATTGAAGTGAGACTTAAATTAATTCAGTCAGTGGTCAAAGCCGAGAATTTGTGAGTAGCGGATATGTGTAGATTTAGGAAGACAATGTCATTACATTATCAGATAGATCTGGATCATTTTAAACTAATTGAAGAAATTACTAACCGATAATCATTTTCTAGGAGAATTGATGAATATAATTTGCACAGAGGGTAATTGCTAGTACTAGTGCTAGTCCTTCAAATCTATATTTATATAGCCTATGATGAACAGAAATAAAATAAACTGCACTATTATTTACAAAGTAGGTTACTGGTATGTATACATCCATTACAAGGTTAAGCAAGCAAACAACTAATTCAAGCCTTCGAATATTTAGCATTGCATACATGCTGTTATAATTGTCAGCTAACTAGTTATTACAAACAAAGCGCAGAAGATTATTACAGTATTTACGAACAGTTGTATTTCAAACCTTTGAAGATAAGCGAGTAGAGTGTGTCATGTAGCCACCTCGGCTGTGACCGGGTGTTTGATTATATGGGTATGATGGTGCATTAGGAGTTTTAACACTGGGTTTAGTGGTAGTAAATTCTGTTGTGGTAGTGGGAGTTTTCTTGAGTGATAAAGCACTGACAAATAAATCTCCAATTGCACTCTTTTCCTGGTTTGGGGGATTTTCCTCTTTAAAGAACAGATTACTCTGAATGAAAAAGAAATTGGCATGAATATTGGTTAAGCATGGAAAATATTCAGTAAACCATTTTCAAACCAAATGAGTTAAATTTGAGTGATGTTTCTTACCAGAAATGTGCCTGGGGATGTTTTAAAATCAGCCATAATATTCTCAAGTCTTGTTATTAATCAAACAGAAGAGCTTGAAAAGATATCTTGCCTATAGGTCATTCATTATTGATGACAAGTAAAATGTTGAGCTAATTATAGTGATTTTCTTTGTAAAATATGTGCAATGATCAGAACTGTGAAGATCATTAATTATTGAACAACGATGCAGAATTCATAGTTCTAGAGCTCTTCTTAAGCTCAATTTAGCCATATTTTTCTGAGCTATCTCTTCACGATGTTAAGTTATGGATGACTATTTTGAATATATAGATTATTTCTGCATAAAGACTTATAAAAATGAATAAGTATTGCACAGAAAGATGGACTTGAGTAATACTTATACTTAAGATTTAATACACAAAATACACACAATTTATGCAACACAGGAGACCAAAAAGATTCAAAAGATATACAAACTTTATCATTTTGTTTTCTTTTTTCTTATTGGTTCAAACAAGCAGCTTAGTGGATGATATGGCTAAATTACTGAAAAGAATTTGGAAATTAAACTAATGTATTATTTTAAATACATAGAATGTCTGGGGTTTCGATCACTAGGTAACAAGCTAGTTTTGGCCCAATTGTGACCGTCAAAAAATAACACACCAATTATGTTCAACCAATCACTAAAAATGTTTTCAAAGCATATTAACATTGTCAAACAAAGAAAGTACGTGTAAATTATGCAGGCATATAATTACATATACAATCGAGTGTTCCATCTGAATTAAAACTGCATGGTCTTTAAATCATTACATGTTCAGAACTTTTTCAAAAAAATTTGTGATTTGCTTTAAAATGTACTGTCAGTCTATACACATGACTTGTATTTGTTTTCCTAAGTTGTTTAAAGTAGTTACATACAGAAAGGAAGTGAATTTGCATTCTCATTTTTTATGCTCAAAAAGTGATATCATTTTTTCTTGTATAATCTTGTACATTTTGTATTATTTGTCTTCAAACAAAACAAATCTGCAATTGTGTCACACTAATACTTATAATTATAGAATTTTCATAAATTTTAATATAAAAATTATTTCTTTAATTTACTGTTTTCATAAGTATGTATGTAAATGTACAAGGGGAGGGAGGCTGTTGCAAATAAAAAATGTAATACAGTAGAATCCCGATTTTTCAAACCTCCAAGGGAAATGAAAATTGCTTTGAGAAAACAGGAGTTGAAGAAATCAAAGTTGGCTTCACTTAAATAATGCTGAACTGCTGAAATATTGTTTTGTCGGGGGCAATTATGCACATTTTCATAAAGACCTTTACTTAGTAACAGATGACAGATTTGCCACTTAATTGTTGTGTAATAAAAACAGAACATTTAACTTGTCCATGAGGCACAAACGCAACAAATTTACACCTTTTCAAAGGTTCAAGTTAAGGTTAGTTTTTCCCATGGGAACCAAGAATTAATTGGTTCAAGTATGTGGGAGTTGCGAATGATTGAGGGTTTGAGAAATCCAGGGTAATTATTGTACTGTTAGAGTGAATCCAAGGAAAACAACAACTGGTTTGTATTTATGAGAGGTTCAAGAAACCAAGGGTTAAAGAAATTGGGATTCCACTCTACTCAATTTTTTCTACCCCCTTTTCCACATACATTCACACACAACTGATTCATATATGGTGTCCACAAAAATGTGCCCCACCCCCACCCACCCATTTGCAACAGCACACACCCTGTAAATAATGACCAGTCCCTTATAAGTAAGTACTGTGATTGAAACATCCATGGTACCATTATAAAGTATTGCTCCCATAAAAACAGACAGTGGCTAAAACAAGTACTATCATGTAGAATATGTCTTAAGATTACTCTACAGCAATATTTTTTAATTTGACCCCTTGCAAAAAGTCAGAGTCTCTCACAATTTTGTGGGTCTCCAAGACTGGACTTTTTGCAAAAAGCCACCTCACAGTCTAAAATGTCTTGCATTCTAATTTCGAATGCCATGGAAATTGGTGAAAAAGCATCTTGGGCTTGCAAATAATATGCCCAAAAACTCTCATCTTAACCGTTCAACACCCCTAAAGATCTCTCTAGAAATGAGTTCATTTCCCAATAGTTAAATATCTTAAGTTAATTTATTTTCCTACATGTAATATAGAATGTCTTCAAGGTTTTAATGACAATTACAATGCAATTACTATCTAGTCATCTAAGAATGGACTGAAATCAGTGTTCTCTAGAACTGTTGGCTGCTTGCATTTGCCAATGAGTGACAAAGCGCTGAATAACTTCCTTTGGATAAGTTACACTCTCCACTGTCCTTGGCTAGTTATTTTTCTGGCTCCTATATAAACGCACCCATGATTTCACTACTTTCTTTTACTCTGCTGGGCATGAAAGGCCTAGGCTCATGACTTAGTTAGTAATTAAATGTAAGTACTTTCTTTTATAATGCATTACAGATTTCCATTCAGTCTCTATCCTGTCATGGATATTCAGGTACTGGATTAGTAAGTGCCAGTTATTTAAAACATGGGGCTATCCACTTTAAAATCACTGGATAACACTAACAAAAGAATTGTTAAAAGAATATAGCTTACCGAAGGGTCTGCAGCAGATCTCATGCTTTTGGGGTCATTCATCATGATATCTCCCATCCCATCACTAAAGCCAGATTGCTGTCCACTATAACTAGATGAGTCATCCATTCCTCCTCGATTAGACAAGTTACTTAGTCTACTTTGTGGTGAATCACGACCATACACATGTGTTGGGCTACCAAATTGTGGTTGACGGTCCATAGCTTTTCCATTCATACCTACTCCTGATCCAGGACTAGAACCATACATGGGCTGGTTTTGCCCTCTGGGTGCATATCCTTGTGGAGGTGCCATGCCTTGTCTACTATCCTGGCCTCTATAACTTTGCTGGCTATCAGGCCTATATCCAGTTCTACCATCAGGAACTTTTATAGGTGCAGAATCCGCTCTGCCATTTAGATGTGGTGGTGTTGAATCTAGCCTTCCATTCTGAGTAGGCATTAAACCATCTGATCTTTGTCCATCTTGCCCAGGGTATGTTCCTTGTTGGTTGGGGCCATTACCTAGATGACCTTGAAGATTACTTATCTTGGGTGGAGATCCCACCATTCCTGGTCTACGTTCAGCTGCCTGTCCTGTTTGACGTGCATTAGGGCTTTGTCCTTGGTATCCTTGAGGTGGAGCTTGTCGACGAGCTGATCTAGGAGTGCCCCCACCAGGTTGAGGGCTACCCATTGGCTGAGGACCACCCATTTGCTGAGGACTACCCATTTGTTGAGGACCACCCATTTGCTTGGGTACACCTAATTGTTGGGAACCACCCATGTGTTGTGGTCCTCCCATCTGTTTGGGCCCACCCATGGGGTGTGGGCTTCCCATTTGCTGCGGTCCACCCAACTGCCTGCCTGGTGGTTGTTGTTGTGGTGGTCTGCCTTGTTGGTGGGGTCCTCCCATCTGTTGTTGAGGATATCCTTGTCGTGGACCCTGTTGACTTCCAGGCCTACCACCTGCCATCTGTGGTCCTCCTTGAGGCATGCCAGCTCTTCCTGCAGGTTGGGGTCCATGGGTTGAACCAGGTGGAACACCTCTGCCACCTTGCATTTGTTTTGGTCCCATCCCTGGTTGTTGCTGAGCAAGAGCTCCTCTACCAAGGTTAGGACTCCCTCTCCCTGGTGGTGCCCCACCCTGATTTGGTGGAAAACCTTGTCGAATTCCTTGCTGAGTAGCTTGTGGCCCACCTCTACCATAAGGTTGACCTTGCTGCTGCTGCATCTGTGGTCGCATTCCCTGCTGACTTCCAGGAGCCATTGGTCTTGGACCTTGTTGTTGAGGACCATAACCCCTACCACCAGGAGGCTGACCTTGCTGGGGTGGAAATCCAGGTCTTGCTCCTGGACCTTGCTGGGGCCCAAACCCTGGTCGTATCCCAGGTTGACCTCCAGGACCTTGAACACCTCTGCCTCCCATTTGTCCCTGAGGTCCCATTCCAGGTTTACCGGAGTATGGACCTTTACCACCCCTCCCTAATTGATTGCCTTGCATTGGTCCACCTCTTCCACGACGTCTCTCATCATGAAATGTCACTTTTCTCCTCCCCCTTTCACCATATCGTCCTGCCTCATCATCACTGTAGTACATACCATAGGGGGTACTTTGTATAGATTCAACTTCCTCATCAGAGAGTGATGGTCTCCGTAGGAAATTTTGTCTTTCATTTTCTATTCGCCTAGCTCTGTCACTTTCATTTTCCATGTTAGCACCCCGCCTAAAGCTCCCTCTAGCAGAACCCTGCCGTCGCATTGCTCTTTTGTCCTCTTCTGATGGAATTGCTTTAAAGTCACTTCCAAATTGTGAAGTTGGATCATCTAAGGCTTTCATGCCAGGTTCTTTGGGTCCAAACCAGGTTCCTGTCTTTGTTAAGACCTCTTGTTTCTTTTTACATACAAGACAAAGCCAATGGACCTTCAAGATAAATAAAAAATGTTACATTTTGAAATGAGTGGGGATGGGGTGGGACTCTGTCATGCATAAAACTATGCTACAAATTTTTATTCCAGCCACATAGCCACAGCCACTTGACGAAACTTGTGTTCCATGAACATTTGTACCATTTGTCAGTGAAACCTCTACAACAGTCGCCCTTAGGGACAGATTAAGTGGCTGTTATGGAGAGGTTGCCATTGTATATAGGTTTGAATTTAGAACGTGGATCGAATTGATGGTAGGGATGGAAGACACCTGTCTGAAGGCACTGCATAACCAATGACACTCTCTAGCTCACTTGTTTGCTCTCTAAATAACGTACAATCGTGTACAATACCAACCTTTGTGACTTTTTATATGTCATGATTATATGTATCAGGGATTAACGTGGCTCTCAGTATAGACCCTTATCATGCTAACGTGACATAAAATATTTTATTTATCGAAAAAATGAATTCACTATCAAATTCATCACACCGACATTAGTAAAAGTGCAGAGTTTCATAAAGATTGCCCTTATACTGACAAAGTTATGGATTTTTGAAGCTAGAACAAATTTAGAACAATTTCTATTTCACCAATATCAGTCTACAAAATTAAGCAGTTGAGGTTCATGGAATTCCACAGCCAAGCTGCTAAAAGGGTTGTTTGATCTTTCCATCATAGAATTCCCTGACTTTTCACTAGCTTTTGTAACATTCTGACAATTTCCTCGGCCAAATTGAACCCTGACAATTCCCAGACCTTGAAAAGTTTTAAGAATTCCCGAAATTTTCAAGGTGAATGGGAACCCTGAAGATGCAGAAGCATTATACACAGACTCACGAAATGTATTACTGAGTCTGTTGCTTCTGCTTCAATTTGCTTCTCTCCCTAAAGTGTAAACCTGCAGGCCTTATGAGTGAGATTTTATGCTTTCAGGAAATTTTCTATTGGCTCACTCAAAAACACAGTGCAGGTTAATCCCTATGTCATTGTTAGATAATGTTTGGCAAAATAAAACATTGTTTTTTCAGAATTGGAATGATAACATAAAAGACCATGGGCCTGTTATTATTGAAACAACGTGTTAGTCTCAGCCAACGTTTTCCTTATTGTTTGCCACAATTTAAGGTTTTGAATGTAGTTTAAATATTGGGTCCCACGTTTCTGTGTTTAATAATTGACTGTAAGTTTGGTTGACTTTTACTATCTTAGTCCACTGGCTGACTAAAAGTCTAAATTTACTAAATCCATCTAACTATTCAGTCCACCTGGTCCCAGTTGCTAGAAAGTGGCTTCATCATTATATATATATTTTATATATATTTTTATATTAAAGGGTTATTAACCTCGTTTGCTTGGTCTGTATGGGAAAGTATCAGACCAAGGTCTTGACAGTACGGACCGAGCGCAGCGAGGTCTGTACAAAAAGACTGAGGTCTGATATTTTCCCATACAGACCGAGCAAACGGGGTTAATAACTTATTTATTATATGGCTTTGAGAAGTCCCACTAAAACAATTGCCAAAACGAAAACTTTTCTTTTCATCCAGGGCAGCAGTCCTGATATGGCAAAATACAGACCATCCATTAGCCAATCAGAATTCAGGAAGTTATCTAGCCATATAATAAATATTTATATATATATTTAGGGATTTGGTGTATATATATATATATATATATATATATATATATATATATATAATATATATATATATATATATATATATATATATATATATATATATATATATATATATATATATTATATATATATTTATATATATCTTTTATATATTTTTTATATATATCTTTTATATATATTTTATCTTGGGTTAATATTAACCTGCTTTCTAGCAGCAGGAGCTTGGAATCTAAGACTTAAAAATATATAATTTAGAAATTTCTTGTTTACATGTTTAAAGGTAAATCTTAAATGGACTTAGTTTGTAATGTCTCCTTATCAACAAGTTAGATTATATTTAATTTGTGATTATATACAATATGTGTTTTCATCATGCCTGCCTTATATGAGCCTTGTCTAAGTGTGTTTATCTTTTCATCTTTTATCTGGTATACATGATGCATTTAAATACTTTTAGTTGTGTGGGTGTTTATTTAGGTATAAAGAAATCCAAAACTATTAGTTCCTAATTGCAATATTTATTATTTATTTATTATTTATTTAATTTCATTTTATCATATTTTATGGACAGTTATAGTTACAATACTAAGAATTTAAAATTTTCTTTCTTTTCTTTTTTTAATATTATTTTACTTTATTTTATTTTAGTTATAATAAGGAGCTAGAAATTTTCTTTCTTTTAATTTATTTCTTTTACTTCTTATTTTTTAGATTTTTAATTAAACAAATATTTTGGGGTATGTTTGTTTTTCTTTTTAATAGTACAGTATTATTACAGTTTCTAGTATTAATATATATTTTGATTTTTAGTTTTTTGCATATACATGCTTTTATAGTTTTGTTTTTAAGCATATCATCTTGGTGATTTCCTGCATGTCTAATGTAGATAGTACTTAAAATCACATTGTTTTTTAAATAAATGCCTGTTTGTGGACAATAAGTGATCAAAATTTTTTATATGACTTCCTGTCATTCGGAATATATCCTATAATTTCAATATTGCAATTAGTGATATTGTTTTCTGAGTCTTCAATTAAGCAAAAATCTTCCAAAGACCCAAAATGAAATGTATAATATAATATTTCATGTTTATCTCTGTTAGAATAATTTCAGTTTAACAAAGTGCACTTAAGAGATATTATGCTTTGAATGCAAACACCTAAAGGTATTTATATATGGCATTTTGAATTAAAGCATAGAAGAATGCTGTGGAAGAAAGCATTAAAATGAAACAGAAAGAAAGAGAAAGAATGAGAAAGAAAAGAACAGACCTCAGGTCCAAGAGCGAGAGTTTTGAAGTCTTGAATCAAGTTGGAGATGAGAGATAGACCGGGAGCTGTTCCTGACTGAAATGAAACATTAGACATAGATTATTAACACACTGATTACTTTTATTATATAGCATAGTACATATTGAGTATTTTAGAAGAGTGCAACCACAAAAATACAGGTGAAGAGAGACTAGCATTTACAATTATCAATGTTTATCTGCAGAAGAAAACATGACATAATGTTTAAATGATTCAACTTACACCAATACAACAAGAATCAGTTACAAATTGTCAAGGATTTATATACATACATTTTAAGAAATTTCTAAATACTCATGATTGTGCTTGAAGTTTGGATTTAAACCTTGCAGTGAGATCAAACCTCAGATTTAGCTTTAGATGTTAACAAGGTGGTTTTTGAATAAATTTAGTTGGAAGTGTAGTAAAATATTAACTAATCTATTGAAAGGTATTTTTATATGCTAAGGTCACCCACAGCTCTGTTTGTGCAGGTGTTTAATCACTATAACAAGTACATTACACATGTTACACTAACTCCTCCCCTTAATACATATTTATGATTGAGGATATAATTAAATCTATCTCTCCCCTCTCCCAACAAATTGCACTTTCTACAATATTAAACTAAACTACCAAAATTTCATAGTATTTAGATAAAAATTAATAATAATAAAAGACTTTATTGGTTATATTCTATACAAAACAACAAAGAATATACAAGTATCATTGTATCAAAAATACCTATGTGGGTCCTATAGGTAGGGTATTTGTCAGGGCATGAATAGCCTGTGTAGGTCCTATATGGGTAGGGAATTTGTCAGGGTATCAATAATACCTATGTAGGTCCTATAGGTAGGGTATTTGTCAGGGTATCAATAATACCTATGTAGGTCCTATAGGTAGGGTATTTGTCAGGGTATCAATAATACCTATGTAGGTCCTATAGGTAGGGTATTTGTCAGGGTATCAATAATGCCTATGTAGGTCCTATAGGTAGGGTATTTGTCAGGGTATCAATAATACCTATGTAGGTCCTATAGGTAGGGTATTTGTCAGGGTATCAATAATACCTATGTAGGTCCTATAGGTAGGGTATTTGTCAGGGTATCAATAATACCAAGGTAGGTCCTATAGGTAGGGTATTTGTCAGGGTATCAAAAATACCTATGAAGGTCCTATAGGTAGGGTATTTGTCAGGGTATCAATAATACCTATGTAGGTCCTATATATAGGTAGGGTATTTGTCAGGGTATGAATAATGTCTACAGTACATAACATATTTAAGAGGAGATTTTTTTATTCAAGCAGTGAGAAACAAAAACTTCTCAGTTGAAAAATAAGTGTTGTACAGAAAGTTTATGCTGTTTGTAGTTAGCTTTAGGTTGATAAAAGTCAATATTTAAGTGTTAATCCAAATTTGAATCCAAAATGAGGTTTAGGCCTCTAGTGGCTCATTTGCCATATATGTTCTTTAGAATCAGCTTGAAAGTTGCTAAATTTCAATGAAAATGCATGATAACAACTTTATACAATTCCAAAGACAGTTTTAAATGGCCGTTTTATCTTACTAGATCAGTTTTTAACTGGTTAAAATAAAATTTGAGTGTTAATCCAAAACAAAAATTAATATTAAAATTGGAAGAAGGGCTACTTTTTGGCACTTTCAGCCATTATTACTCAATATTAAAAAAAAAACAAAAAAAACAAAACCAAAACAAAAAAAATTCACAAAGTCAAATGACTTTATGAAATGATGGCTGTAAGAGAGTTTGATAAGAGATTGATATTAATTATTTATAGTTTATAGATATTATTAAACGTATATTACTGTTAATAGTTGCACAAGATTTATCACTTAATTATGTTGAAACATAAGTGCTATGTATTATAATATGTTCCTTCAAATTCAGGTAATCCTCCTTTAAAATCCTCCATTTCAATGAAATTTAAATACATGTACCAGCATTTTTGACATAGTTATGTCTGTCGTTACTCTTTTAATATCAAGTAAACACTCACTTTTAGCATTTAGATAGATTGCTATACTTTGTGGATAACAATGAACAATAGCATGTATACAATTTGTCGTGCGCATGTCTGTGTTTTTGGCTTGAAATCATTTGCATATCGAATGCAAGAAATTTTATGTTGACACGAAACATTAATGTGGTTAGCGATCTTGTTTTTCAAAATTATGTATATGCAAATGAATTTCAAGGCAAAAACACAGACATGCGCAGACAAATTGTATACATGCTATGAACAATAACAATTCATTTATATGTATCTAAGATCTGCATTGTTATTATCAACACTAGGTGAAAATATAAATACTTATTATTATAAATCATTATATTATTTCATATTAATTTATTCAGTGTTTTTTATTTTTTAGACTGGCAGTATGCCATTTCTTCATTTTACTATCAAAATATGAATTTGTTTTTCAAAATGTATAGTGTCAAGGTCACAAACAAAGCTTTAGTTTGAAAGCTTATAAATAATTTGTATTGATTGTAGCCATGATTCAAGATCTAGAATGATGACATTCAAAATATTAATGAACCAAAATATATTTTAAATTAATTCTATTCTATATTAACACTTAGGGCACCCCACAAGGGTACAAAATTATACTATTGTACTTAGGAACACTGATCACTATTATTCCTTTTGTAGAAGATTGTCCAGGGCCAGGTGTTAATTCACCTGATGAGAAAGAGACAATCACAAGTTGTATTTGCTAAAATGAAAATCACAAAAAAGATGTAACTTTCAATAACTATTGCATGACATTCTCAGCTGCTTTGTTATTTTCTTAGTTACCACTCTTTCATGATCAGCTGCTGTCATGTAATAATTATTAAGCAGTCTAAGTCAAAATGTATATGGCCTTTCCTATAGACTTTGCTAGTAAACTATAGCTAGCAATATTAGTTTTTGACTTAATATTACCCAAGAAGCAAGGCTTCTGACAGACGCATGCTAGAAAGAGTTCAAGAATGTGTTCTACATATAAAGGACCTTTTCTATAATCTGGAGATAAAATTACAACTTAAGAAACTCTGATTTTCCATTATACCTAGCTTACCTAGTTACCTATAACAAAACATAGTATTAGGTACTTAGGCCCCTATTTGTGAAGTAAAATAGCATTATTATTATTAGTAGAGTGCACGCACTTAATCCGTGAAACATAAATAGTACAAAATAGTGCTAAATTATGGTAATTCCTTTGTTTCCTATTGTCTAATCAGCACTATTTACTACTAATTAGTAGTGTTTGTTTCACGGATTAAGTGAATGCACTCTAGTAGTATTTAGTATTATTAGTATAATATTATTTTAATTTTTTCCAATAAGTCAGTCACACCCAAGGAATTAGTTCAGAAATAAGCAAAAATGGGTTTACATTAGGAAACATGATAATCAAATGTTTACAAGGTCTTACAATGTAACCAAAATATATATAAACAAAAGCTCAGTAATATTTTGTTACCACCATTGGCATTATTACAAGAGTACTTAGCCTAATGTCTCAACTGGGAATTGGTTGAAAGATTACCAAAAATCCAGATAGTGGCAGAGTTTTACTATTTATAAACACTTTGTTGCCTTCAGAGTAGCCTAATATTACCCAATTCCCAGCCAAGACTTTTGTATAGCAGCTGGGCATGTAATAGTGCAGATTTTGTATGAGTGTGAAAAGGCCGCAGCACGGTTGCAGGCGGGTTACAGCAGGAATTTCGAATGTTTTGATAAGAAACACAGCACTGACACAGTCACTGCACGGTGTGGTCCTTTTCGCACTCATACGAAATCTGCACTATATTATTATGCAAATGGTGGTTATGTGACATGCACACTATCAAATTGGCTCATTTTGTGCATGTATAACATCCTCATCAGGATGTATTTTCAGCCGACCTTCTGCAACGTCATCAATATTGATTTTAAGTAATATTTCATAATTTTAAAAGGTAAAGCACTAATATTTAGTGTCTGTACCAGTTCTCTCAGCTAGTCTCCCAGGAAGAATTTGAATTTAATTGTATAAATTTAGATTTTTTAGCCTTTTGACGGCAGCCTTTTAAATTCTGATCAAATTTGAACAATGCATTTTTTTACACTTTTAAGTTGTTACGGTACTCTCTTTCTTTCTATGTAATATTAGGAATGCAAGCATTCACTTATTATGAAGAGTGAGATTTTCAGTGGAACCAAAAATATTGCACATAATTATTAGGAAGCAGACAATACGTGAGACATCAAAACATAAGGACAATCAGTAAATTTAACCATCGTTAAAGGGATTAATAATAATTACAATTATTATATAACTATGACGTAATTTTACCAAATAAGGATGAGAGAACTAAGCAAATATGAGGCTGTAACGTATTACATGCTGTATTACATGGTTAGAAACTGGTTTGCCATATTTTTACACAGAACAGTTGGAAAATAGGGGGAAACTAAGAAGCAGTTATATAATAAATCCTATATTTTCTTGTGTATTACGAGCTGACACTTTACTCATCGCTCATATTTTACCTCGCCGGAAGGCTCAGCAAAATATATATGCGACTCGTAAAATATCAGCCTGTAATACTCAGGAAAACATCAAATTAATGGTATTAATTTATTAATATTAATATTTTTTGAGGAACTAGGGATGTAGTCAATCATTAGCAGCTAAATACAACTTACAGTGCTTTAGGTGTACAGTTAATAGAATATATTTAAGTTGTATTAATTTTTATGAATTTGGCATTTTTTCTTGGAACGTATGATGTCATGGTAAATATTAATTTTAATTCAAACATTCACAGCTGATAACATGTACTTAGTCATATATAGTAGTTATACTATTTACCAATAGTCTGGGCTTGTCAAATTTACTGCAATAAAATCAAGCTAGGTTTCTATATTAAAATATTCTGACTGAATATGATTTGATGCAGCAATTATTGTTACTATAGCAAAATATTAAGAAAATATTGCTATTGAAACTAAATTTGTCTCATGATGTTGTCATTGATCTTTGGAGTTGAAACATACTGTAACTCAGCTTTCTTTGAGTCTTCATTATTTCATGATCTAATATCATGGGATGGAAATTCACTGAATAATTAGTAAAATGTTGCATCTGCCCGAAGACCATGACTCGGCATAAAATACGATAATTACAATTTATTGGTGAATTTCATTAATTCACCAGTCTCCAACTAATATCATTGATTATATGATGAACTCAGAATGTAGAAATGGCATTTTATTATAAAAATATGAATAAAATATTACTACAATGATAATTAAATTTAGAATTATTCCATATTGTACTATAACACATAGCCATAACCAAACTATAACAACAGAAAAACTCCCAAAAGTTAAACTGAAAACAGAAATGTGAAACTGTTTTTTGTACATGCTTGCCAAAGTAGTTCTTTTCCAATATTTAAAGTAAATTGGAGCATTATTTAGGAATGACAGCATTTTGCATGCATAAGTAATAACTATTTATTACTTATGAAGCTACTGCACATTTAACAAATTGATTCACTGGCACATCATAGAATCGTCAAGTGTCATTGTCAAGTTTTTTTGTTATGAAAATGAGTTACAAGTATTAGTAGGAAATAGAGCTGTACAATTTTCCATTTATCAATGTCCTAGAAGAAGCCAACCACTGCCAGAATCTGCCTGTTGCAAAGACAAATCTAACTGCCTGTTGCAAAGACAAATCTAACTGCCTTTTCTTGACAGCAAAGTTTGACTTTGTATGCCACCTCCAGCCACCTGTGGTCACATTTTTGCTTCCTCTTCAGAATTCTACTTAGAACTGACAGAAATTCAAACTGTAATTTCATATCATGATTGCACATAATTTTTCTATACCATAACAATAATACCGTGTGGCTGTACCTGGTTTCCCACTTAAACCAAACCTACTCCAAGAGAGGTATCATGTATTGTTTTGTGGAAGGTCATGATCTTTATAATGCGTTTCACTGATACCGCTTGGTATTGTCTATGCAAACCTATTCAATATTCTAGATTATTCAGTATAAACGTGCTGTGGGACATCACTGACCACTTCACTATTATAATAACATTCCGTCTCTTATTTCTTTTCTTTTCATTTTTCTCTTCTCTTCTCTTCTCTTCTCTTCTCTTCTCTTCTCTTCTCTTCTCTTCTCTTCTCTTCTCTTCTCTTCTCTTCTCTTCTCTTCTCTTCTCTTCTCTTCTCTTCTCTTCTCTTCTCTTCTCTTCTCTTCTCTTCTCTTCTCTTCTCTTCTCTTCTCTTCTCTTCTCTTTTCTTTCCCTTCTTTTCTTTTCTTTTCTTTTCTCTTTCCTTTTTTTTCTCTCTCCCTCCTTTTTTTCTCTGTCTTTCTTTCCTCCTCTATCATATTTCTTTCTTTCTTTTTGGCCTGCAATTTTTATAAACTATACTCTATCTTTATCCTCTCTGACTAAAGCCTCTCTCCAAGAGACACTACATACAATAGCCTCATTATCCTATATAAAGGTATTCCCTGATATACAGAGAGGTGTGGCAAGAAAAAGGTATTGGCACTATTTCAAGTAGTGATACCACTTTATCTATATTGAACAAAAGACTGTTCCACCATATTGATGCAAGTGGGATATATAACATAAGCTGTAAAACCTCAAATATACCAAGCAATTTTTTGGTAATCTTAAAGTTATAGTGTGTTGATATGGCATTAGGAGGTTCCATCCATAGTGATTTAAGAGATTGTTGCAAGAGGAGATTTGATTGTATTAGATCTGAGCTGAATATGATGAAACTGTTAGATTTTTAAGGTCCATTTGCTACCCTAAACTCTCTCGACCTTTCTCGAATCACAATATTTTGCATGATATTACTAAGGGCTGCCCATGAATGGCCTAAGTGACTTTTGTTGTGCAGGTGTTGACATTCTACCGTTGGATTTTACCTTAGAAAGTCAAGTATTATCAATTTGGACCATTTGAAGATTTGAAAAATATCATCAAAAAGGTCACTCAAGCCATTTTTATGGGCACCCGTTCATTTACAAGTACATATATATATGTATGTCTATAAGAATGAAGTATACTTTTGTTATATTGATACATTAAGCCAACCTGCTAGGCAGTATTAAAAGTCAAGACAGCCCTTTTTCTTAGTCTATCTAATATTACGTCTGACAGGTTATAATTGGAAATCTAGACTATTTTTGTAACAATCAACTGTATCATTGGTAATGGTGAGTTCCAAAAATGTTATGTTGAAATTTGAGAAAGGGTTTTGTCAAGATCTCTCTTATGTTTTTTAACCCACATGCCGGTTACAGTTAACTTCTATTTACAACAAACAAGCACTGCTTGGTCAAGGCTATGATGAATCACAATAACTGCACAGTTATCATAGCCAATACAATATATTTTGCAGGTTGTTTTTTGAATAACAATGATTTAGTCAGATGAGATAGATTATATCCTATACACTGAAGCAGAGGATTTTCTAGAACATTATAATTTGATGTGTTGTAATGATGAGAATGTATCTTGTTAAATCAGAATTGTTCCGAGTGGTAATGATCTTATCTATAACCACTGACTTTCACCAATCTACACACAGTATTCTCAAAACCTCAACATTCTGGGTTCATGACTGATCAAGCACTAAGTTCATTTGGGATACAAAAATTTGGTGTTGATCTGAAATTAAAATTGTCTGACCATGAAATATATGTTATTGTGTGCTCTACGGTTATATGAATCTTTTCTTTTCAACGGCCGAGACATAACAGGGCAGTTAAATGAAAGGCTACCTTAATGTTTTAAGCAAACACACTGGTCTATTACTCACAAGCCTAACTCTAATATTCCTGCTTTCTCCTGAACATTCATTAGAGAACTGTCAACGTTGAACCACAGAAGACACCATACAACCAAACTTCAAGCACAATGCTACCTCCATTAGAGCTAAAATTAAGAAACTATTTTGCCTATGAAATAAAAACATAAATTCCCAATATAGATTCCCTAGTATGTAATCCTGGGGTGGTTGGATTTACCCCTGGATAGATGTACAAGGAATTTTATTAAATCTAACTAGCAGTATTCATTGGTTTGCAAGAATTTAGGCTGTTGAAATCTTGGAAAAAAGCTCTCGGAATGCAGCTCTATTTTAGTGAATATTTTGCTTGTGAATTTTTAGTTTTTATGCAAAAAATTGTTCCAAAATGGGTGGGACGTCTTTCGCGTCGAGTCACCTGGTCAGTATGCAAGGAGAATTACCTCAAATATACTGTAAAAATTGTGAGTTATTTTGATGGTAAATCAAAATGAAGGGCTAAAAATATACAGGCCTATTTTTGAACTACTGAAATTCATCCTTTAAAGATTTCAATTGGGGTTGATTTGAAATTTTAAAACGTAAAATAACCATGAGATAGTTGGAGCATATATATGTGTATGCGTGCACTGTGAAAACGCAGGAAAAATTCCAAGTGTTAGCAATTCTTCCTTCCAATTTCTCGTGCAGTGTAATGTTGGATACATCTCTTCTAGCTCCAACACTTTAACAGTAGCGAAAATATGATGATTTTTTGAGATAACACGCAAGAACACATTAGATAGTCAGTCTGAGTTTTCCGAATCTAGCACTCTGTTGCTATTGAAATATTTATAAGTACGCCAGAACATTGTCATTTGTGTTTACAGAATTCTTGGCTAAAATTCCCTGCTTCTGAATCTCTATTTAGTGCTCTAGCAAGCTCAAAGCAATGCAAAAAATAACTTGTTAAATGTACAAAGTTAATATTTAACTTACCGTTGTCTGCGTTAGCCATCAGAAATCCAAATAGTCGAGGAGAGAGGTGAAGTCAGAACAGAAATAAAATGAAAAATTCGTGAGTCATATTTGAGTTGACATATAGCTTTTAGATATACAAAAGAAAATCAAGTCTTCGAGTGACTTAGTTTTGGGACAAAAAGAATGAGAATTCCCGAAACTGAGGCCCCAAAATAAGGTTGAAATTTAGCGGGAAAAAATTCATTCTCGAATTTCTCTAGTCATTCATGAACCTACCTGTTTTGCTCCTGGGATTGAGACTTCGACGCCGCAACGCGAGCAGCATTTAAGTTTACAATATTTACACTCTTTGCCCGTTCCTTCGGTAAATTTAGTCTTTTGGCAGATCTCGCAAACGTTAGGGTCTGTCGCTCTTTGTTGGATATCGGTTTTTTTCTCCATTTGATTCTCAAAAGTCCTGACCTCTTGCAACATTTGCCTACGAATGGAAAGAAGATTTCAGTACTGCATTTTCACAGCTCTCCTTTAGCTGCCACCAAGGATCAACAACACTGTGAAACCCTTAAATGTACTCCCTTTTTGCCCACAAAGAAAGAAACCAAAAATTAATATTACAGATTAAAAAATAAATTTTATAGCGTCGAGATTGTGACCGCCATAGCTTTGGCCTAGGGCTGGCGTTGTTTTTTGTGGAGGACTTACTTCTGCATCTCGTGTGTTTGATAGTCGAGGTTTTTCTGTCGATTCATGACTTCTAATATGATGCCTCTTTCTTCTTCTGTTAAGTGAGAGAGGTCAGGTGGCGGCGGGGACGAAGGGCAGGCTCGCATCCCGGCCATTTTCGTCTAGTGCTACGAAGCGTACTAGCAAGTTTTTCTTGGCCCTTCAAACTCGTGAGTTATAAATGGGCAAAATGAATGACCAACCCACGCGAATTCAACCAGCAATCTAGCTAGGAATTCCTGCCCAACGATATTTTTTCATGCCTTCTTTAGCTACTATGATAGCCTACGTTTTCTTCCATGCCAAATTAAAGCAGGTTTCCAAACGACTTTTAAAAAAAACTCCGAACGAAACCACAACAAAGCTTATTCCAAACTTGATTTGGTGTATTTACAAATTTACATTCGGCATCGTTCGGCATGACGGCGCATAATCGGCACCTGTCGACAAGCCATCGACGTGACTTCGGCAAGGCGATAATACTTCATTTGAATACATTTATATATTTCATGGGGTTTTATTTCTGCGTTCTGGGAGTAATTTTGGATCGTTTGATTAACAGCTATTTCCGTTTCAACGTCAGTTTGTGTGAATTACCATAAAAACCCTTATAGGCATAAATAAATCCTCACAGCTTCTCAGGTCTCTAGCTTTAAAATGCGGCTCCAAACATGACTTGATGTTTACAGTTTGAACCGGTGTTCTATTCAGATGGTTTTTATATTCAAAATCCCAGCACCAACAATAGCTGAGTGGTGGATTTTTCATGCGCTGTATACGTCGGTCCTGTATTCATTTAATCTTTACTATGAGTGACATACTGTTGTATTTCTAAAATCTTTCTTAAGAAGCATATCCATTGATTTTGTCTTGATTACTTATTTAAACGTTCCCTGCCTGTGATTATGGAATGGACCTTCGGTAATTGAAATATTGTGTTTACACGAACAAAGCTAAGTTGATAAATTAAAATGACAATGAAGAGACGGACGCTGGCCAAAAAATCCTTCAGACCTAAAGCCCAACCTGTTCAAAAATTTGTTCAACCAGCACTAACGAAATCAGTTACGGAATAAATTATATAAAATAACAAGAAATTGCTTAAAATGCTTGCTTCCGGGCTTAGGAAAAGCTTTGTGGTTTTTGTGAATATATAGGTAGTGGTTTTGTTTAGAACGTAAAAAATAATGCATAAGTCAGGATTGAGGAAGAACCATGAAATGAAAACCTTTGATATGCAATTATCATTGATATTACCCGCACGGTTTTCTTAATTAACCAATCAAAAGACAAATACAACAGATAACAAACATGGTTTATTCAGATATGGAAGCGGAAAGCCTGAACAAAAGAAATATCAAGGTTTTTCTCGCAAAACAGCGCCAGTCCAAATAACCGGTAGATAACTCCCATTACCGTGGTAACTGTCAAATTTTCATCACACATGATGACGTCATTGTAAACAATCCAGCAGCAGTTTGGCTTCCTTGGAATGTTTTTGTTTTTCTATCTTTCAAGAAGCCAAAAAGAAAAAAAAATGTATGCGAGGGTGTTTGTGGTTTGAGCCACAAAGATGAAAACTCCACGTTCGTATAATTCTTTTGAGGTTGGGGTTTTGACGCTTGGAGGCCAAGAAAAGAAAAGGAAACATCACCAATAAATCCATTGTCCTGCCCGTTTCAATTTTATCGTACAAAATTTGTCAATCGCTGTTATTATCCAAAATATAACTTATAGAACTCATAGAAAACATTTCAACTCTCAGTTCTTTTTCCATTTCGTGCAGTAAAGCTCGCATATACAAAGGGAGATATTCCAGGAACATGAATTTGGGACATGTCAGATAGGCAATTCCCCGTCGTGTGTACTGCACATTTTCATCAATGAATTGTTTTCCGGGAACAGAAACGTATCCCTGGACGAGTCACATGAATTCAAAGTGAAACACGTTCCCTGAGTAGTCCATTTCTTGTCCCTGCAACATGAAAACCAGTTGTTGTCATTAAGAGCAGTTTTCGTATGAGTGTGAAACGTACCGCGCCGTACCGTGATCGTATCAGTGCCGTGAACTTTATAAAAATATTTGAAATTCCTGCCGTGCAATGACCGTGTCGTTTTCCCGGTCATACGAAAACTGCTCCTACTTCAGTGCCACCAACATTTGCGTCAGTATCGTTGATATAACTTTGATTGATTAGTTGTTGGTTTATTGTCTGCATTATCATTCATACTGAAATGATATTTCTTAACAGTAAATCATTGGGACTAGATAGGACTTGATGGTTGTCTATATATGCATTAGTTAATGCAGATGGGCCTCTTGAAGTCACCTACTTCACTGTCACAAACAGTTGCATCAGTATCGTTGATAGAACTTTGATTGATTGTTGGTTTATTGTCTGCACTATCACTGATACTGAATTGGTATTTCTTGACAGTAAAGCCTGGTTTTCACTAGCGACGCAAGCACAAGCGCAAGCAACATACGCAGACTCAGTGGTGAACTGCTCATTAGCGGTGCTTGTCTTTTCTCACACCTCGGTGATAACGGCAGACTCATACTGCGTTATCACATAGGTGCGAAAAAAGACAATCTCTGCTAATGAGCAGTTCACCACTGAGTCTGCGTATGTTGCTTGTGCTTGCGTCGCTAGTGAAAACCAGGCTTAAATCATTATGGGACTTGACTTGATGGCTGATATGCATTAGTGCGGATTAGGTTGTACTGTCTCTTGAAGTCCGGCAGCTCACTGAGTACTTGTTCTGCATTTGTGCAGTTGGTTGATGACGTGGTACTGTATGCAGTGCCAGGAAGCAGTCAAGTGCCAGTAATCAGGCCTTAAGTTTACAAACTAAATTAAATTTAATTAAATTATGTTAAATTATGTGCAACGATGCTTGGTGCAGGACCGAGAGGAGCTCCCTTGTTTGACCAGCAATTGTCCAGGAAACCTTCACCTGGTGCTGTCGTATGTTGGCGTGGAAATCGTCCCGCCAACTGGGCAAGAACCAATGTCCCATCAAAGAGTGAGTGGACATGTTTAGTTTCTTCGGTCCTGGTCCATTTTTTCCTGTAAAATTGCGCTCTCGTTTTTTCAGACTTTACTGCAAGATATCCATGTCACTCACTCATTCAGCCATCTGTTCGAGGTGACTTTAAATAATACTTTTAGCGATTTTAAATGTTTAATTTTAAAGAGATGTGATTTGCGGAGGCTAATTTTAGAACACTAACTGATAACTACAATAACAATACCAGTGACAAGGAAAAACAACATTGAAAATAATAGCAACAGTTGCAACAATAACTAACAACAAAAAATAATAATAACAATGACAGCAATAGCAACTAATTACAATGAAAACAATAACAGTAATTACTATTGTTTAAACAATAGCAATAACAATAATAACAGTAATAATATTGAGTTTAACAATAGCAGCAGAAAAACAAAAATAATAGCAACAGTAATAACAATAGCTTTTAAAAACTATAGTAACAGTATCTTGAAATGCAGGTAAAACTATCTGCAAAAGTTTCGATCATCAGGACACATGTACTTGGTTTGATTTCCAAGTGAAAAAAAAAAGCTTGTATTAATCTTTGAAGCTAATGGTACTCTCATTTGTGTGTAAAAAGAATCTATGTACCACAAAATTAATTTTGAAAATATAAAAATAAAAGATTTAAGGGGATTATTTCATTTTAAAGCTATCTATTTTATTTGCTGTCCATTCAAGAAAATGTCTAGACCAAGCTTTGGAACAAGGTCTTATGTGGTTTGGAACATGAACAACAACCACCCCTGTAACACATCAATGTGGTCAGCCTCTTTATTACTATCAGTGAAGGGTGCAACCCCTTCAAAGATGTCAATTTACACAATTCTACTTCACTAGTTTCCATTTACAATCAAGTCGACCACTGTTTATTCACTGCCCATTTCGGCATTCTTTTGCACAGTTGGGTTTGCGTAAAGTTTGTGTCGGCGCAAATCGTCTAAGTGACGCTGAAACAGCACTACAGTAACAACTCCCTTTAGCGGTTATCGATGGACTAGTAATCGAGTTCATAACCAGTACGGTAACTTGTCTGGTTTTCTCATTTGATTGCACTTTACAGACCTAGAGTCTGAAAATGGATATAGTGAATAGTACGGTTAATACGGTTATATAGTCTATATGCTTGTAAACCAAAAATCCATTAAAACATTTGCTGTATGGACCAGCGTTTGGAGAATAGTTGTTTTGCCATAGAAAATATGATGTGCAAATATATCGAGTAAAATCTGAGAAATGAAGAATACCTCCGCAGGCGGACATGACTATGATCTTGCATACCTCACCCGCCGTTAATGAGTTTTTAATTCCTTGAATTAATATCGTCCCTTTTGGTCCTTTCCTTTATACAAAGATAAATGCCGCTTGTAACTGTTGGTAAATATATTGTAGTACAGAATTGAAAGAAATCTGGTTTGTTCACAAGGCATTCATTTGTGATTTTTCCTTTTCCTCTTTACCCCCTTCCTTTCTTTTATAATTATGAAATCGTTTTCATCTGAATGTCTTTAGGTATCTTATTACGGCTGTCATGTAATTTAGCCTTTTATTAAAGTAAAACCGACTGCAACACGAAATATGAAAACTGAGGACCCAAGAGAGACTCCTGAGGAACACCACATTTTACATTTACTTGTGTATCTCTTGCAGTCTTGCTTGTATTTCTTTAAAAGATGCAGATATCAATTTATTCTTTGTTTCCTTGCTTGGTTTATCTATTTACCTTCCTTTTTGCGAATAAGTATTTTGATAAATTTGTGAGATATCTCGGTGTCATATGGACGTCTTCATCCGTCACTTCAATAACGTTTAGCAATAGCCAGTAAGTGGTATGTAGACTACTTAATTATGTCCGATGATAAGTCCACGATAAATCGCTGTAATGACATTTTAATTAAACACACCGCGAGTCATAACATGATATAGACTTCAGAATGTTATATTTGAATCTCATAAATGCTTAACCCTATGACGATGGGCTTGCATTATCGATCGAATTCGAACGATGCATATTTTACGCTGCTTGAGCTTATTATTCAAGTTCCTTCTGTGCAATGAATAGTAATGTAGTGCCTTCAATGTGTGTGAGTGTGTATTAGTTCAGTGATGATGAACAAGAGAGACTTTCAAGGGAATCCAAAACGTAAAATATCTAGTGGGAAAGGGATAAGTAAGATACTCGCACACGAGAATTGTCGGGAGAATTACCGTTTTCAAAGGATTGAGGGCTTTTTACACGGGTGATTTTGTCGCGCGACAAGACCACAAATCGCGCGTGTGAACTAGCGCCTGTAACAACCTGGAGAGATTCTTGGATCTATATGCTCTCATTGCCGTATTATTTTAAGAAGCAGTGAAGGAAGGCTTAGCTGGATACTTCGCAGCCTTTTGAAGAAGCGATTCTGCAAGTTCTGCTACCATAATTAAAGCAGTTTTGTTTCGACTTTTCTCTAATCTGCGCAGCACCTGATGGAGGGAGGGGTAGTAAATAGGGCCCAACTTACACTCCTGGAATTATTAAAGGTCTTCGGTGAAGGACAACGAGTGTTATATATCACTATACTTTAGTCAGATAACTGTGAGAAAGGAACAGATAGTATACTAGGAAATGTTTTGCAGTGCTTGAAATATTTACCCATCAAGAAACTGACCCTCCAAAATGTTGCCAGTCAATATCAAGCAAAGAGTGAAATTTACCTCGGTCGATTCCGTACACCTATGCTCTACATGAAAGTTTACCCGTAACTATTTTACGTAATCAACAAAGATTGTGATATGGTTTTTATAACGAAAATTAAGGAACGTAAAGGGAGCAAATTCTCTATTTGTTTTAAAAATCTGAATATTTGCCTGTGCGGTAATCCAACCCCTGCCCTCCCGCACGACAGACCAATGCCCTATGTCCTAAGATAGCGGTGTGTCCCAAACAGTTTCATAACCACGATCTTCTCAGTCAGACAGATCGGACAATTCACGTGGAACCAGTTAGTCTAAGAAAATAGATCTCGATTTAATACTGGGAGGTAGTGAGTGTGGGAGTGAGTGTGGGAGTATAGTGTCCCCAACTTAGTGCGCAAGCGCTAGAAGACATGGGCACTTAAATAAACTAGTTATTATTATTATTATTAATTCCAGTTTCCTATTTTTTGCCACATGCGAAATATTCTTTCAGCTGTCTGTTGAAAGTTGGCGGTATTATTGATCCACGATTGCCACTAACACATTTCAATATTAATCTTACACTCCCTTGCAATTTCCGTTGTTCGAACTTTTTAAAAATTACTTCCTACTACCAAGAGGAAAATACAATCAGTAATTTCGCCCTGTACAGCGGCAAAAATTGTGGACTTAGTGTTGTGCTAGTATTAACATTGTGGGCGATGGGCAGTTTGATCGTGTTATAAACTTGTCGTTAATGATGTTGATCGATGGTTAATCGGATCCCCCACTGCTAGTCATAACCCCATTTACGAATATCTCTTATTTAAAAATGTGATCTACTTATCAGATGTAAAACCCAGAGGCAGAACGAAACAATAATATCGTGTAAACGACTTCATTTTTATGAACATTTTAGACATTTACTCAGAAACTCTTAATCAAACAGAATTCTACTAAAATCCAAACGTATTTGCAGAGATGTTGAACGTACATGGTCTAGACGACTAATGGCTCGATTCAGACAGGAAGCACTCCATCTTCAAAGATAATGGTCATACTTACTCAGATCCTATTGACACCTCTTCTGCGCCCGCAGCTGTTTGTGTTAGCGTGTATTCCAAGAAATAGGTGAGGTACTTCGTGTGAGGTAACTATTACGTACTAGAGTGTTTTTAGTTTCTTTAATTAAAGTTCAACCATGTTATAATGATTTAGCGTTGTTTTACATTTATTTCACTATAAGTGGCACTAGTCTTCAATAATGTAGGATTCCGAGCAGTTCGCAGTCTTACTGAGTTCTGTTGAACATAAATTGTCCGAGTTTTGTGCTTGCAAAATATAACGGTAAAAATTTCCATTTTAATATCGATTTTATCGTGTATTTTGAAAAGGATAGTTTGTAACTTGAAAGTGCAACATCGAGTAGGTCCAATATAAAGCGGAAAGAAAAACGATAGCTCAACCCACGCTTAGAACTTCTTTCACAAAATTAATGTTCACGCCGTTGAAGAACTCCGCATCTTGCAGTTATACCATTCAAGTCGGGATCATGTCGATATTAAAGAAATTTCTAGCAAGAAGTAATAGGTTATGTTGGACGTGATTGGTCGACCAGGGTGCCTGAATGTGTTATCAATTTTATCCGTCTCATCTTGCGGGCTTTTGATATTACTTTTGTTCTACGATTCCCTAAGGCTAAATCTCATTAAAACACTTTGATATTGTAACAAATTGTTAGAAATATCACCTGTCTCTGGAGCGGTTTCTTCTTGATTTTTACTCCTAAACATACTTCATATTGTTCACAAAGAATAACAAATGTATTTTGCGTATCGAATTCAAAAAAGGCGACGGTTTCTTTTGCTTTTTGACTAAAATTCGAGGCCTTTGAAAAGGAGATTAAAAGCGACTGATATTTGTTGTGTCGATCTGTACAGTTGATTAAAATCACATAACTAAACATTTTGCCGCCCACTTCGCTTCATAGTCACGTGACTTGAAACTGCTGGAGGGACAGGGGGCCGATTTTCATGACGGAAGCAGAAGCGGAAGCAACATACGTAATTACTTAGTAACGAGCTGTCTATTGTCTTTTCTGCAGTACTGAGTCTTCGTATGTTGCTTCCGCTTCTGCTTCCGTCACTTGTGAAAACCATGCCTCAAATCTCAATATTAGTCATCGCTTGAGACAAGAAGGTCTGCAAACACACTGATATGACGGCGGTATTTACGAGTCAGCAGTGTTCATAGAAACCAAATACGGTATATTTTATTGTTCAATATTTTCTAAATCTCTATCAATAGAGATAAGTAAACTAATCAGTAATAAATTAAAAGCATATACAACTGATTGATATTTTAAAAACAATTATACAAGACATCATCTAGACACCAGGCTTTTTCATACGAAAAAATTCGCGTGTACCAGTCCCTTCTTACGTCATTCGGACTCGTAGTCAGGACTTGGCGATTAGCTAGCGGACACTAAAACCTGACCATAATATACAACAAATTTACAACTACTTAATAATGATGTTCAGGCAAGTTTGTTTAAGCTATCAAACTACCTCAAAATATTTACGATAAATAATCTTTCATATTTACCCATCCAGCGGGAAATACCAATTATTGACATTCAAATCTAGCTATCTATAATACAGATTCATGTACCTTACTATTCATTTCGATTCATAATTTTTGAAAGGTACGATTGCTTGCCTGTAAGTCACTTAACTGTCAGTTATCAAATACATCTGACGTCACAGTTTTGCAAAACCTTTTCAAAACGAGGCCGACATTCATATTTGATCTAGCTCGACACCAAACGCTGAGTTGCAAATGACGTCACGGCAGCCATCTTGGATGATTCGGTTGTGTTCATACAACATGGTTACCGCTTCTCAAATACATATATCTGATGTCACAGTTATGCAAAACCTTTTCAAATCGAGGCCTGACATTCATATTTGACTTCGACTTGAGACACCAAACGCTAGGTTGCAAATGACATCACGGCAGCCATCTTGGATGATTCGGTTGTGTTGATACAACATGGTTACCGCTTTTCAAATACATATATCTGATGTCACAGTTATGCAAAACCTTTTCAAATCGAGGCTGACATTCATATTTGACTTCGACTTGAGACACCAAACACTGAGTTGCAAATGACGTCACATCAGCCATCTTGGATGATTCGGTTGTGTTCATACAACATGGTTACCGTTTCTCAAATACATCTGAAGTCACAGTTTTGCAAAACCTTTTCAAATCGAGGCCGGCATTCACATTTGATCTCGACTTAGACACCAAACGCTAGGTTGCAAATGACGTCACGTCAGCCATCTTGGATTATTCGATCGTGTTCGTACAACATGGCTACCGCTTCCTTATAACAAAGGATTGAGTGAAACCCATACTATTCGAAGAATTGCGCGTGTTAAGTGACCTACGAATTAATTCTATTGATTTTAGGCGATTCTAGTCTACCTCACAACAGCTGCGAGAGAGACTAAGGCGATTCCCACGAAAGGCCCACTCAAAAATTACCTACTCAGCAATTTCCTAAAAATAAAGATAATTTGGAAATTCAGAATTTGGGAATTGAGTGCCAGGAACTTTACATCTGCCAAACTAAATTCAGACAAATAATTGGGCAATTCTCTTTGATGTAATTAGGTTCGGCACACGCGACCTTTGACCTTCCTTTATTACGGGCCTAATAAAAGATCCGTCAATATCAGGAAATCGCAAGCAACTAAGGCCCCGTCCACACAGTATACGTTTACGTTTGTAAACGCATACTTTTTTATGCGTTTAGGCCTTCCGTCCACACGAAGACGATTGAAACAGCTCACCCGTAAACGCATAAATTTGAAAACGCTCTCCAAAGTGGATAAATTTGAAAACGGCCGTTTATGCGTCTTCGTGTGGACGGCCGTAAACGTATATTTTCGTAAACGCTGTGAAAACGCTGACGTCACAATATCATTCAATACCTGCCTAGTCAAGCGTTTAACATTGTTTTCGAGTTGAAGCGTTTACGTGTGGACGAGTCTAACCGCATAGAAATGTATACGTTTACTAGCATCAAGTTGTTCGTGTGATGCCGCTGTAAACGGCCATCGTTTTTGTGTGGATGCAAATACTTTTATGTGTTTACAAACGTAAACGCATACGTGGGGACGTGGCCTAAAGAAACTGCTGGGTTGCATGTGACGTCACGGCAGCCATTTTGGATGAACTTCAACTAAAGAGTTCGCATTTGCGTCTCGTTCATCCAACATGGCTACCGCGTTTTCATCGTTTTGAAACCAGAAGTAAAGGCCTTGCACGGTCACGTGATAGCGGCCATGTTGGTAGAAACCTTAAAATCATTTATACATTAGAGAGAATCACAATGCTCCGGGGAAACAGATTCTTTTGTTCTGCCATCCAACATGGCTGTTATCACGTGATCGTGCAAAACCTATAGTAATAATGCATGTTATCACGTGATCGTGCAAAACCTATAGTAATAATGCATGCATAATTCATTTTATGGAATCGCCTTGTAGTAAAAAATAAACTCTCGTTATATGGTCTCTTCTCCGTCATTTCTCCGCATTTCTTTCCGATATAATTTAATTTTATATCCATTAAAACAAAGACGAAAAAGAAAAATATACGACACTCTTGTAGAGCTTCCATTTTTCGACTAACCTGAGTATCAGATGCATTCTTACCCTACTGGTTAGCCCTCCAATACTTATCCTTGAGATCTACCTCGCGTAGAAAACTACTGTGTAGGGGAGGGGTAAAGGAAATATGGCGCTCAGATTACTAATTATTAACGCCAACATGCACCTCCTAGTTCCCAGAGTTTCACGACAAAGTAAGCTGATTAGACTCTGGGAACAAATATTTTTATAAGCTTTACAAAAATACCAACTACCAATCACAGCCGCCGACGTCACTATCGTGTTGCTATCGGAATTTTGTCGGCATCCTCTCGAGACATCGGGCTATTTTCGGATGGATTGGAAGTTACAGCTCTAAATAATCATATTTGGTAAATCTGGCTGAGTTGAGTTTTCCCTTCCTGTCAGGTAGTAGGTTATAAGTTGACCTTTGCCCTTTACTCGCACTGCACCACGGTATACAAATGTGAAGCCTTTGTCTTTCAGTGACTCGTACGTTTGGTCTGTGACCTGAAACAGAATTTACATTCTTTGATGGACTGCATAGTTAAAGCAGAAATGCAATGTTAGCTCAGTGATCTTATCAAGCAACCTTACAGAATGTGTTTTTGAAAATTTTTGAGAAAAGAGCCGGTGCCAAGGGGAGTGAGTGAAAGGATGGGTCTTTTCTCAAGCTAGGAAATATTATCACGTGGTTTCATTTGGTTTGCCAGATAGAAAACCCGACCACTTATAAACCATAAACCGGGACCTTTCAGAAAATAACGTAAAACACATATGTAGGTATTGTGAGAGAGACTCCAGGAGAGACGCCCTTATAAAAACTTTGGTAGCCAAATGTAACTTGTTGCCATTTACATGACAAGCTATTTTTGGCACGGCATCTCTAATAGAGGCTTTGCACCATCACGTGATGGCAGCCATGACAGGAGGCACAACAATAGAGTCTTTTCCCCCTGGAAAACTGAACTCTTTCTCATGTAAACCAGATTAGTCCAGACTCTATTGTTCCTGCCTCCTGTCATGGCTGCCGTCACGTGATGGTGCAAAGCCTCTATCCTGGGTATGCGGGTCCATCATTTTTGACAGCTGTAATTATCATCGTGCGAACAGAAAATTTGTTGGCCTTATAGGAATGCCTTACCCAAAAGAATCAGTACGCATGCCCAGAATTAGGATTGAGGTCATTCTCGTACCCAGAGCCCCTCGGTTGTCGTACCTCACCGAGGGGCTCTGGGTACGAGAATGGATTGAGATGACATAAAAAGGTTGTCGTCTAAATTGAGCTGGTTATGGATATGTCATACCTGTATATATCCTGCCTTGCCAGTGCTTTCCATTCTGCTGGCTACATTAACTGTATTCCCCCATATATCATAATGGGGCTTTTTTGCCCCGATTACACCTGCCACCACCGGTCCTTGACAAATACCTATCAAACAATGACCGTAATGATAAAGACCTGGACCATCGCTAATGCAACAGTCGGTCAGCCACAGTTATTTTGTTTGTTTGTATGTTTTGTTTTTTATCTTGGGAGACACGCATGGAATTTTGTAGGACTTAAGCCCCGAACACACGATGGAACATTTTCTGCGGCATTGTGCGCAACACAGTTGCACCGTGTGTCCACCCCTGCAATGTTGCGCGCAACACAGTTACACTGTGTGTCCACCCTTGCAATGTTGTGCGCAACACAGTTACACCGTGTGTCCACCTTTCAATGTTGCGCCCAACACAGTTGCTCCGTGTGTCCACCCCTGCAATGTTGCGCGCAACACAGTTACACCGTGTGTCCATCCCTGCAATGTTGCACGCAACACAGTTACACCGTGTGTCCACCCCTGCAATGTTGCGCGCAACACAGTTACACCGTGTGTCCATCCCTGCAATGTTGTCCGCAACACAGTTACACCGTGTGTCCACCCCCGCAATTTTGCACGCAACACAGTTACACCGTGTGTCCAGGCCTGCAAGGTTGCGCGCAACAGTTGCTCCGTGTGTCCACCCTTGCAATGTTGCGCGTAACGCAGTTACTGTCTCCAGTCATGATACTCACCAACTCGAAGCACAAAATTGTTAAACGATTGTTGGTTGATGTCTTCTAATTTATCACGAAGTTGTAAAGCAAAGTCTACGATATCAACAAGATTCTTTGTTTCATCTTCGCCCTTCAAAAAAGTCATATCGAATATTTAGGTACTAAATATTGCAGTGTAGAAAGTATGTACAAATACAGCATTTTGCAAAAATTCTGTAAATTTGAAATATATACATATAAATGAATATCAAAAGCATTAAGGGATACTGATGTTTCTCCCTACGTTCCTACTATCAGGGCTTCACGATCGATATCAGCGAAGCTATTCATAGTATCTTGAATACTTTTGATATATATATGTGTATTCAAATTTACAGAATCTTTGCAAATCACTTGTATTTTTATCAATAATTATTAGATTAATTTCATTTATTAATTTTCGTTAGAAAAACATAACAAAACCAGGATGGCCGAGTGGTTAAGGCGTTGGACTTAAGTTCCAATGTACAAATGTACGCGTGGGTTCGAACCCCACTCCTGGTATTATTTTTTACTTTTTATTTCTTATTCTTTTACCTTCATTTCTTTAATAGAGTGATTTTAGTTAATCCTTGAAATAGTTTTAAGTCACAAACACACATCAGTAGATCCCTAGTTTCGTTTGTTTCAATTTGCCTATTATTAGTACACATTAGCTATTAATCTTTGTTTCATGATTTAAATCAAATTTAAATCTAGTAGGTTAATTCCGTCTCTTCATCGCTTATTTATTATTTATGTGTGGTCAGTTCTGTTTGACCAGAATTTCTCAGTTTCCGTCGTTCTTCAACTTCAATTAGAACCGCGTTATTGTTTTAGACCATATTCCGTACAAAGCCAAGCTCGTAGATAGTATTACGGAATGTGCATACTAAAACGTCAATTGAACGAACCCGATATAACAAACCAGCCCCAACGTAACGAACCACTGTTCCCAACAATGAAACAAAAATGTATGGAATTTAACCCCGCTTTAACGAAACCCCATTATACCGAATTGATTTTCACAGGCCTTTTGCGCAGGCCTTCCACAGGTCCTTATATCAAACTTCAAGCCTAATTTGACCGGAAAGCGCGCGTGGTCTACGTAAAACACGTAACACGTAACGTAAACGTTTTAGGGAGGGGTCTCTCTCTTTCCCCCTCATACCGACAAAATAAGCCCGCAAAGAAGGCTATTAACAGCATGGTTGTCGTATTACCTCTGACTCTGGTTTAAGTCCTGACGCAGCCATATAAGCACTGCTTATAGTCTTGATCTTCTCGATTCCATGGAAACGGGGTTCCAATAACAACTACAAAAAGACATGATTTAAATTTACTACTCTATCTCCTTTGTCCTTTCGTTCAAGTGATATTGGATTTTGCAATTTCAACTCCCAACATCAAATCGTCTCGTAGATTTCATATCCTATTTTCCACTTTTTAGCCGTTTTCTGTCCAAGCAGAAAACACGTAACGTGACGTAAAACATGTAACACGTACGAACGTTACGTAACGTAACGTGAAACACGTACGCGTACGTCACGTTGACATACGTAACGAAACGTGAAACACGTATATAACGTAACGCAAAACACGTACGCGTACGTAACGTTAATGTACGTAACGTAACGCAAAACACGTGCATAACGTAACGCAAAACGTAAATAACGTAACGCAAAACACGTACATAGCGTAACGCAAAACACGTACATAACGTAACGCAAAACACGTACGTAACGTGACGACGTAAAACACGTAATAACTAACACATACGTTATCAAAGTCTCCAATGACTTCATTCAGTAATCGTATACATTCCACACCGCCCTTATTGATGTTATCCTCTGAATAGAATTCAGAGAAGTTTGGTATCGAGGCAAACATCACACTGACTCGTTCGTAAGAGTGACTGTATAACTCCTGAAAATGCGATAAAAGAAGATTCATTTAGATCATTTCCAAAATGACATGAGTTAAGGGAGGGTTTCAGGGGATTCATACATATTTGAATCTAAAATAGAGGTGAAACTGACGACAGATTTTCGGGTAACTAGGGCTCAGATTATAAAAACTACCTTGCTGCCCTAGTATTGATTAAGAAATAAAAAAACTGTTTTCCGTGTTTGATAACCTGATCAAAACACGCATGATGTTGGGAGAACACGAGAAAGCGTAGTGGAAGAACAAGCCGTAGGCGAGTGCTTTCACAGCTCTCGAGTGTTCTCCCAACATCACAAGCGTTTTGATCAGGCTATCAAACACGGAAAAACAGTTTTTTATTTCTTTTATAAAATAACTAGCGCAAAATTTACGAAAAATTCGAAAAGTTGACGTGAGCGTGTTTGATACTCTCATCAAGTACGGTTTTTGGCCAATCAGAGCGCGCGTTCTATAATAGTTATTTTATAAACTAAATTAATGATCAATTAATATTATATGAAGATTTCCTCACCGTTTCATCTTTGTACTGGTGCTTAAGAAAATGATCAGCAACATGACTCGGTAAAATATTGTACAACAATTTCTGATTCTTGCGTCGTAGTTCCTCTACTTCTTTCTTCTTTTGATTAGCCTGTGAAAATATTAACGCATTTGTCACGTGACTTAGTACTAGCCAATAGAATTCTTTGGGTATTATCACATGACTTGCCAACTTTAGATAGTCACCAATAAAATTATCTTCCTTTTATCACGTGACTAATAATGTTTTCCTCTTTATCACGTGATCAATAAAATTCTTTCCCTTTTGTCACGTGATTTTGAAAAGTGAGAATGAACCAATGAAATCTTTGCTATAAAATGAAGTGAAGCAAATTCATACCTCCATTTTCCATAGGAAAAGCAGTCGTGCTGTTTTTTCAACCTGTGAAAGAACAACTTACGCTTAGCTTGATAAACTCGAACTTTTTGTTAGGGATTCCACGTTGTGCATGCTATAGCGACATGGGGACTGCGCATGTCCGGAAGAATGGCGAACGCGTCGCGGATTTTCCCGCCAAAACGGTATTGCCACAAAATAGTGAAAACCGCGCAGTAGTTAATGTGCGGTCCCACCTGGAGTGTAAATTAAGTGTGAGTGAAGATAATACTCTTTTACATCTTACCTGTCTGCCGTGTAAAGCAAGGATAATAAACACCAAAGCAAGAATCACTGAACAGAAATATCTCTTTGGTACGTAGGACGTTCTGGAAAACAAAAACAGTAGTACAGTGGATATTTTCGTATTTAATATGAATGGTTGAGGACGAGGGGGGATCAAGTCTGGTTCTGCATTAGTTTATATAGTTTCTTACTTGTTATGAACGCAATCATGGTCCAGTTTTCGTATGACTGGGAAACAGTACGGTCATCGCACGACACGGTTACGACACGGTTACGGCAGAATTTTTGAATGTTTTTATAGACATTACGGTACTGATACGGTCACCGTACGGACCGTACCGTTTCCCACTCATATGAAAACCGCTCTAACTGCTAACGTCAGACGTTACCAACAGTGGTATCACTGGGCTGAACGTCCGACGTTAAAATTTACGTTTAACGTTACGTTTTCTGCAACCGGTCCCTGGTTGGGTCTGTTGGGATACTCTACAGTCTCTGAAATCCCGATTAGCACTAACCCAAGATCAAAATGAATGGTTTTCCTTTCCTGGATAGGCGCTAATCAAGTTTCAGGAACTCAGGTTCGCAGTAGTATAGATAGACTCTTACTTGCTATGAATGTACACGTAGTTGTCATAATTGTCAAATACTTGTTGTAAGTTCAATACATTGATCACCCAATAGGCCGTTAGAACTCCAACCATCAGCATAACCTTTAGGGCGTGGCTCAGCTGGACTAGTACCGAGATCCCCAGTAGTACCAGGATTCCATTGTACGAGTAGTACTGGGATAAAAAACAACGATAAGATCTGGGGCCTGTTTTACAACGCGAATGGTTGCCCTTTAAAGTTACGGGAAATTTAAGGAGAGCGCGGGATTACCTGTATACCTTCCCGTAGACTAACAAAAACAATCACGCTATCTGTTAAGACCCAGATACACGTTGTAACGTTTTCTTCAACATAACGCGTATCACAATTCCACAGTGTGTCCAGCCTTGCAATATTGCGCATGACGATGCAGAAAAATTTGCAGAAGTAGAACTCGATGCTAAACCTGCAACTGTTGCACGCAACACAGTTACACGTGTGTGTCCACCCCTGCGATGTTGCACGCAACACAGTTACGCGTGTGTCCACCCCTACAATGTTGCGCGCAACACAGTTACACCGTGTGTCCACCCTTGAAATGTTGCGCGCAACACAGTTACACCTGTGTGTCCACCCCTGCGATGTTGCACGCAACACAGTTACACATGTGTGTCCACACCTGCAATGTTGCGCGCAACACAGTTACACCGTGTGTCCACCCCTGCAATGTTGCGCGCAACACAGTTGCACCGTGTGTCCACCCTTGAAATGTTGCACGCAACAGTTGGACCGTGTGTCCATCCCTGCAATGTTGCGCGCAACACAGTTACACCGTGTACCCACCCTGCGATGTTTAGCGCAACACAGTTACACGCGTGTGTCCACCCCTGCAATGTTGCGCGTAACGTTGCAGACAAATTTGCAGAAAACTCGATCCTAAGTGCAACTTGCGCACAGTTACAGGGGTGGAAACACGGTGTAACTTTATGTCGCACGCAATGTTGCAGAAGAAGTTGCACGTGCCTAGTTCTGGGCGAATTCTTGTTTTTAATGGATGACACTATAATTTAGATCAGTGGATAAAGATAAATGAATTGCGTCTATCAGTCTTCGTGCAACAAAAGTCTAAATTGAACTGGAAACAAACTTTCAAAGTCATCAGTCTGTTGTGACGTCACAGGAGATAACGCTGACCGTGATTGAGCCTGCTAAAGATGGCGGCCTCAACCGCGATAATTCTTCGATATTTTTCACACCCTCGTAATAATATTTTCGAATTGCCATCATTTTCACTGTGTACTAATTAATAATGTCTACTAATTAATAATGCACGCAGTATTTTTTTATATATTTTACCTGTGGATATTCGCAATATTTACTAGCTGGATCGAGAGGAATGGATTTATTGACTTTCTTCTCGATGTCTGACTTTGAGAGATCTTCCTTTTCACAACCAAGCTAAAAAAAGAAAGAATATGAGAGGAAGGTTACATTAGCAAGGCCAAACGTTGAGTCAAGTGTTGTGTATAGATAGGACTTGTCATGACATGAGTGTAGCCAAGGGGAGGGGCGAGTTCCAGGGCTATCTGAACACCCACCCCTCTTCGTGATTTGAAAAAGCGAAAAAAGGGTTGTTATAGGGTTGTTTTACTTGCAATTCCGTCTAAACTCTCCTTGATTCTAGAAATGCACCACATACTAGGTGGCGGTCAACCCGAAATTGTTTTAAGGTATCAGGGTACCCCTAGCGACCGGTGTGTGTTCAACTCTCTATTGCGCCAAAACTTTTGGTCTAAACCTCATTAAAGTATACATTTTTAGAAAGCTGGTTAAATGATGTAGAAACTATTTATTATTTTTATCGTAAATTTTTTTTATCCTTTTAGGTTATAGCGAATTATTCAAATTTTCACCGAGGTGTCTTCGCGGAGTTCCCGGTCAATCAATATTGATCCAAAAACAATGTTAAATATCTTTCTGAGATCATAAGGTATCACTTGTCAAAAGTTTGTCTCCGATTTTTTATTAGTTGCCGGAAATTGTCGAAGTTGTCGAAAATCGGAGACACACTTTTGACAAGTGATATCTCATGATCTCAGAAAGATAGTAAACATTGTTTTCGGGTCAATTGATTGACCGGGAACTCCGCGATGACACCTCGGTGAAAATTTGAATAATTTGCTATAACCTAATAGGAAAAAAATATTTTACGATAAAATAATAGAAATAGTAGCAAATTCTAATCAGTATTTATTCAAAATCTAATGTATGTTCAAATTCCATAAGAAGTATACAGTAGCCGGGAACTCAGTTAACAGTTAGACGAATTCAAATTCATCTGAAGAATGTAGACTTCTTATTTACTCTAGTATATCATAATTTATGATAAATTGATATCAATCTAGAGAAAGAAAAAAATTATGAGAAAATATGAGAAAATAATAATGTGTGGTGGCCAGTTGGTTTAAGGTATCAGGGTACCCCTAGCGACCGGTGTGCCGTTCAACTCTATATTGCGCCAAAACGTTTAGGTCTAAACCCCATTAAAGTATACTATCTTTAAGAAAGCTGAATAGATGTAGAAACTACTCGTATTATGATTCTTAATTTAGGATCGCTGCTACCTATTTGTCTCCGCAAATAAATTCTGACGAGATTTCCTTGTCTGCTTACTCAACTGAACTCGAGACTGACGTATGTCCGGCGATGTAGAATCGATTAAACTATAAGTATGAATCAAATTTTAAAAGCATTGTTTAAACTTAGTCTTTACTGATCAAGCCTCCGGTCTGATTATTTATGCTTTAGGTATTCCTGGAGTATGGTTTCTAACAGAAACCCTTCGCTGATGATCATTACCCGCAGTGAAAATTAATTCCATTACTCATGAGCAATAGCGTCGTAACGAATTCAAAACGTTACAATAATCCTAATCACGAAAACTAATTGATCCTTCAAATGACCAGCTTTATATTTTGATTGGTTCCTTTATGTCCCCAAGGATTTGGGACATAATATTAGCATTACAATGAAACTTCGCCGAATAGACTACCCCAATTAGACATTAAATATATTAAGTGTCTAGGTAGCGCAGCGGTCTAAGGTGATATCTAAAGGTATGGATTAGGGTCCGGATATCGTCTCCCTCCCTGGCCTTCGGGCTAAGTCAACTGTAATATGTAGCACCGGGATAGCGTGGATGGGGCCGAAATCTTCATCCGTAACGTAAGTCGATTCGATGTCTCAGCTTCTTTGAATGTCTCGGGAGAATCGTCCCAAATTTATTTTTACTTTTTTTTAGTTTTCAATAATTTCTATATTCTTCCAACTTTGAATCCGGGGGTGCCACTGTAAGTGTTATAGGTTCGATTCTCGTCAATGTCCCAATCTTTTTTCTTTTCTTTTTTTCGTTTTCTTTATCTATTTTCATTTCATTTTCATTGTTTATTTACTTATTTATTATATTGTGATATCTGGACTGCTGTTTTTGTTGTTTATTTTTACTTTTAATTATTTTTGCTTTAAATGTTTTAATTACAGCGTAACCCCTATTAAGCGACCACCTCCTATTTAGCGTCCAGTTATCAAAGCCCTGAATCAGTGTTATACTGTAGGCATAACCCCTATTAAGTGATCACTTGCCCGTTCCTCGAGGGTGGCTCACTTAATAGAGGCTGCACTGTATTTTTGAATTGTTTCACTAAAGAGATGAAATTATAATCAACTCACCAAGTCAATTATCTCAGCTCCAGAAAGTACTATAACGCAAAGCGCAGCTACAAGTGTTCGAGCTGGTTTGCTTTCTTCCAGAATGTAAGACAATCCAATAAAGGGACGAAGACACTGTGAATAGAATCAACATCAACGATTAATTCATTGATTAGCTTCTTAATTTATTTGATCATGTGATCCGTATTTGGTATCTAATAGGGAGATTAAGCACAAGACGTTTTGTCAACACGGACGTCACGCTTACACGTTTGTAAGTGCACGCGCCGTCATAGATGAAATCTAGGACGTGAGAAAGCCTCAACTGACGTTCTAGCGAGAACGGGAACCTAATCTATGACGGCGCGCGCACGATCCAAAACGTACGTGTGACGTCCGTGTTGACAAAAACGTCTCATGCTTAAGCTCCCTATTAACACGGTCGACAGCCAATCAGATCATAATGCGCGTTATATATAACTCAAATATTTTATAAAAAGCTTTCATAACAGTTTTGCACGTGTCGATCTGTTGATCCTCTGATTTATACATGGTAACCAACCAATCAGCGTGCACGTTATATCTCAAATATTTCACATTTGTGCTGTATTTGTGCATTTTGATTGGTCAACGTTGATTTCTTATCCAATCAAAACACTGCAACACGGTGCGGCACGGACTTTTTCGGTTATACGAAATTCGCTCTAACTGTATACATACCTTAGGGAATTTAACAGCACATGTTAATATAGTTGGTACAAAAAGTAACACAAGTGCTATTGATATGGTTAGGCTGCTCCGTAAGGACCTGAAAAACAAATTACAACCTTTAGAACTGGGTTGAATATTGTCAAAACATTACTGTGATAAAATTACACAAACGATGTTTTCCTTGCCCCACAGGCATTGCGTTCGTACTGTCCTTGTTTGCAGTGATTTAATTGCCAGTTTTCATAAGACGTCACAGTATTCATCTTCGATGAACTTTCCCCATTAGGGTCTGTTGTTTGTTCATCCAACATGGCTGCCACTTCATTGTCTTTTGAGTTCCCATGCCAAAGGAATGAATGAAACCCAGCAATTACTGGGTTGCATGTGACGTCACGGCAGCCATCTTGGATAAGCTTCAACAAAAGAGTTCTCATTAGGGTCTGTTGTTTGTTCATCCAACATGGCTACCGCTTCATTGTCTTTTGATTCCCAAAGGAATAAAAGAAACCCAGCAATTACTGTGTTGCATGTGACGTCACGGCAGCCATCTTGGATGAACTTCAACAAAAGATTTCTCATTATCGCCCGTTATTCATTCATTGTTCATTCATCCAATATGGCTACCACTTCATTGTCTTTTGATTCTCAAAGGAATAGATGGAACCCAGCAATTTTTGAATTTCTTTCTAGTCATCTTTTCGAGACAACATTATTGAAAACGATAGAGAGAAGCTTTCCATGATCACGTGACAGCAGCCAGCCGTTTTGGGCGGCAGGAACAAAATAATCTGTTTCCACTTGAGGAATCCACTTGGATTCTTTTTCTAATACAAAAGGGAATTTATTGCTCCTGCCATATGACGTGGCTGTTGTCACGTGATCGAGAAAAGCATCTGAATGATACAGTGTGTTTTCTCACCTTGGTAAAATGGTTAATTCCACAAGAAAACAGAAGAATAAGATAATACAAAGACACATCAGAGCAGCACAACTCATTTCTTGTTTTTCTAGTGCATACTAAATAAACAAAACAAATCCACAATTAAGATTAAAATAAAATGTGCAAAAACACTGTTTTGAAAAAGTTTTTTTGATTTGTTAATATATTAATTTGGTTTCCTCTTCCAATTTCTGAACCAGCTAATGTAGTTGTTTTATTTTAAACGTTTTCAGGGTGCATTATCTTTTCATTAACCTATCGGGTTGTATTCCTGCACCCTACGACTTTTTTCGGCTTCCTCGATTAACTTGTAATTAACCTTAATGTGTGGAAAATAAAACCATTGAACCTTTAAATAGATCTCATCCAATAATCAGTAAGCGCTCAAAACAATACTGACTCAAAAAGGTTTCCAATTTGCCATGTTCCCCACAGAACATTTGTTATATTGAATATATTAAACTCATACAATTTTCATGAAAAGGGAATCAGATATCAAATAAAAGTTGACGGATAAACGATATAAGAACTGCAATCGGCTCGATCGTCAAGGCTCGGCTCGGCTCGGCTTGACTGTTAGCTTCACGAATTGATTGATTGATTTCTCTAGGAAACGTTTTTGAAATAGGTGTATATAGAATCCGCCATGTTGAACACATTTCGAAATCGTTGTATATAATAAATTTAGACATATATTCTCTACAAAAAAATTAACTACACCTCTATACCTGGTATTCAACATCGTATTTCTTGAACCGAAGTGTAAGAGGGTTCATCTTTTCTTTCATACCTCTGATAATATCAATTAAAAAAGAATTCTTGTGAGCACAATCGACACCATGTCTAGAAACTGCTGTATCGTATACTTACCCTACTGTTCTTTCGTCCAGTACTTCACGTAAAAGTTTGTTCAATGTTCTGTCACTAAAAGAATAATTTAGACAATTATTTTTATGGTCGTTGGGATCCCTGTGTAGGTTAATGAATGTCACCTATCAAAATCTAGGTGTTTTCTATATCCTGCAAGACATCAGGCTTCATAATAGTTCTTCTGGGTTTTTTGGTTTTTTCTCTTTTTCTTTTCTTTTCAGTTTTTTGATAAATTGTCTCAAAAAGCCAAGTTCTCACCTGAGACAACAGTACCATGAAGACGCAGAATCAACTGCACTACATGAGGTGCTATTAAGTCTAGATTTGCTCACTTCTCTGTTTAGTTGCCTGACTTATTGAGGTTCTTATCGACAAAAAAACTACTCCCTGTATCTTAGCAACAAGCGATCCTTAAGTTACGAGGCTATGGTTACCTTGATGTTGATGAATCCGACTTTTCAGAGTCCTCCTGCAAGATGATAAAGAAGTTGGTTATAAGAATTTTGCGAAAGGGAATCAAAACATTTTAATTAGTATGTTAGAGTCTCTAAGGTAGTCACTTTCTTAGAGGACCAAAAACGACTTCTTTGTAATTACTCGGCGCGTGTAGAGATTTCTCTACAGCGCATGCTCAGCGAGGAGGGTCGAAAGTCCACCCAGTGAACGTTCAAACAAGTGTCCTGTTTACCATTAGTTTTGATAGGCAGTTAATACTGATAAGGTTCGTGCTACTCCTTAAACTCCTCGAAAACTCCTTGAATTTCATTTACGTTTTCAAGGGCACTTGAAAAGCCCTTGAATTTTAGAAATTCTGCTCAAACTCATTGAAAACTCCTTGATTTTATACTTTTAACAAAAAACGTAAAAGACATTAATGGGATTGGAAACATAGAAATTCACTTTTTTCTTTTACGTGTAAGTGAGGGAAGAGGATGTCCTAGTATTTCAGTAAAACCATTAGTAAAAAATCAGGTAACACTTCTCCTTGAAAAATTGTTTTTGGGTCCTTGAATGCTCCTTGAATTCTCTTGGAATTTTAAATTCATATCTCAGCACGAACCCTGATACACTAAAACCTCCATAGGCAACGACCTCTATTAGGGGACGACCTATTAAACGACCGCATTAATTAATAATTAGTGTTGATAGTTAACTTAAGTTGACCTCTATGAGCGACCACTCTCTCTTAAACGACCTTATAATTTACTGTTTGCTTTGACGATCATTCATACACTATGAATAATGCCTGTGTTTAACGGACGGCCACCTCTATTTACCGACCACTTTGCACCGTCTTGGTCGCTTAATGGAAGTTTGAGTTTATTTGACAAATTCTTACCGTCCAAGTCGAAACCCGTCGTTGTTTATTACAATCTTTCTCCAAGATGGAATCCTCGTCTTTATCTTCCCAGTAGTTGTTGGTGTTGATAAGCTCCATGATGGGCGAAGACGGGCGTCTTGTCTTGGTACCGTTTTCTGGCAAAGTCAGTGTATCAAGATTGTCCTGCATGATAAATACACATTTATTAACATTGACGCCGTTAATATACCTTTGTTACTGCACAAACTTCAAAATAATCATCTACAAATAGAGTTTGATACTTAGTTAACAATATCTAGTTAAAAATATTGCATTAACTTGGTAAAATCAGCCGATGGAAACGGATGTTTTAAGAGTGTCCTGGTATTTTTCTGGCCTACAAAATGGCAGCTGACTGGGATTCTTTAAGCCTGGTTTTCACTAGCGACATAAGTACAATCATAAGTCGTACAGCCGTTTCCCACCTCTCTCCGTACGGGGAAAACGTTTCCCCCTTAGGGGGGAGGGATGGGAAATGAGTCTGCATATGTTGTGTTTATGTAACTTCAAAATTCACCACCAGGATAGCGACGCGTTACTGCTCCAAAATTAACCGCTTGATTTGCTGCGTTATTTTTGATTATTCCCGTGCGTGATCCATTTGAACACGTTATTGGCCCCAGATGATCAAAACATAGTGACGTGATTCTATGTTGCGCGCCACTGTTGCAGAGTGCATGGTTATAGAGCAGATTTCGTATTACTGTGAAAACGACATGGTTACAGCACGGCACGGTTATGGCAGGGATTAGAATGTTTTTATAGACATCACGGCACTGATACGGCCACGACACGGCGCGGTCTGTTTCACACTAGTACGAAATCTAAACGTTGTGATTTGATTCTACGATGCGCGCAACTGTTGCAGAGGTGCATGGATACACGGTACACCGTGCACCGTGCCGTGCTGTAATGTTGCAGAAAAAGGTGTAGGGAAGTTGAACCGTGTGTTCGGCGAGCCTTTAGCATGCAACTACAGTACAGAACGCCCTTACAAGTGTATATCAGACCTTTTCATTCCATTGAGGTTGTTGTTTCTTTGGTGTAGTAATGAGATGCGTTTTGACTTTGTGTTCTAATAAATAATCATCACGTGACTGGCCGTCGCCCTCCTCGACTTCGAACTCGTCTTTGATGCAGTTGTACGTGACGTCAGAGATGTGGACACGCCTAATGATGGAAACAAATAGGAAAGAAATTTACTTGCTTGTCTGTCTGAAGTCCGTGTATCTACTAACGAATGCATTTACTATATATAAACATTATTATACTATTCAAGGTTGCTGTTGCTGTTATATTTTGTCTGTCTCCTTGTGCATCGATCTGCTTCATGCTTACTTGCCGTCGCTTGTCTGTCTGTTTTTGAACCAGCCTATTTCGTTCCCTGTCTGTCTGTCTGTCTGTCTATCTGTCTGTCTGTGTGTCTGGCCCTTATTCAATTTGCTTGTGAGTGGGTGGATGTGTTTTACTCCGATTTTCTGTACTTGCCCACCCGTCTTTTTGCCCCTACTGTCTTTCCTCGTACTTCTATCTATCTTTGTAACTGCCTATTTCACTTCCTGGACGTTTGCTTGTGGGTGGTGAGCAGTTGTCTGTCTTACCCTGGTATTCCACCAGATTCCATGTGATTAGCCAACGTAATATCGTTCGACCAAGCATCAAATTGCCACTTCTTCTGACCCAGTACCCCCGCTAGTACACTACCACTGTGAATCCCTACTCGCATGTTTAGAGATGCAACATTCTTCTCCTCACGTACTTTCCTGTGGTTCAAATTGTGTCACATTACAATTGTGGTCACAAATAGAATAAATGAATGAAAGACGTTAACACGAAAGCGAAAAACTACTTACGCGATGTGTTTGACCATATCAAGTCCCATATTAACAGCACATCTGGCATGATCAGGATTACCATCCAACCCTGATATGCAGTAATAACAATCACCTAAAATCTTGATTCGCAGACAACGATTTTTCTGTCATCAAGAAAAAATAACTGATGAGTCTCAGACCTCAACTACTTCGCCCGTTTAACATGCTGGGGATTGCCGTGTTTTTGACATATAAGAAAGAAAGAAGGAAAGAAAGAAAGAAAGAAAGAAAGGAAGGAAGGAAGGAAGGAAGGAAGGAAGGAAGGAAGGAAGGAAGGAAGGAAGGAAGGAAGGAAGGAAGGAAGGAAGGAAGGAAGGAAGGAAGGAAGGAAGGAAGGAAGGAAGGAAGGAAGGAAGGAAGGAAGGAGAAAAGGAAAGGAAAGGAACTGAAAAAAACCCAGGTACAATCTGATTAAAAGATTTTTTCACGATTAGCTTTTTGACCTGCGCGCGCAGAGGATCATAGTGGGGTTCTGCTATACCCCCTCCCCTCCCCTCCCATCATCCTCTGCATTGTTACTTTGAAACTTCCTGTGTCTACTACCCTGAAAACAGTCATACAGAGACCTTGCTGCTAACTTTACAACATTGAGATATTGGGAAGATTTGAGATCAAAGAGGGAAGCCACTGACAGAGATTCTGTAGAAAAACACCCTAAATTTCACGTATTATCAACAAATGATGGCAAGGATTGTAGCTTATAGTTTTAGATTAAAATTATTCTTCTTTATCAAGGCTAAAACTTTACCGCTCCAATCTTGTCAAAGATGGCGAAGAGTTCGTTTAGCGTGACAATAAGTTCCTCCGCTGTGCATTTTGACGACAGTTCAGTGAAACCAACAATATCCGCAAAAAGAATGCTAAAAAAATACAATGGTTTAAAAAGAAACGATTAACTTGTGCAGAATATGTTAGGTATAGCTAATTGCACAAACACTGACACTTTCAAAACATAGAAGCTGAGACCGAAATGGACATTGGGAAATTTTAATTAGATGATTTTAAAGAAGCGCGTGGACGTAGACATTTCAAACAGCGACTGAGACAAATTATTGTATTCCAGATGCGTTTATTCAGCACATTCATAGATAAAACACATGAAAATCTATATATTACTAGTGTACCCAGGAGCCATTTCGGTCTCAGCTTCTAGCTTCGATGAATTAGAAAGAGTCAATGTTTGTGCAAATCATATATATAATAAGCGCCTGTATATAGCTAATTGCAGAGTTAATTGCTAAGGTACTGCGCAGGCGTGACACGTTTTTATATTCAAATAGAAACTGTTGTAGTTCAGTATACTTTTTAAGCAGTTATTTGAATTTTGAAAAGCTATTTTTGTGTAAACGAGATCTCTGCTGTCATTATATTTAAGTAAAAAATCTAACCTGACATTTGATATGCCAAGAGAAGCACTAAAGTGACATTGTCTTGTGAAAATGTCGTGCAAATTGACATAAGATGAAGGATTTAGACATGCGTCAAGAATGATTTAAAAATGTGAATTAAGCCACATGCAATGCGACGTGACAAGTGACTGGCTGTGACATGGTGAATTCTGAATGTGACTTGTGTAATATCATGTGACGTCACTACACTGTTACGATGTCACGAACAAGTGACGCGTAATACACGTCAGTTGCTATCAATTATCTGTTCAAAGTCTAAGAGCCAAATTGTCCTCGTAAGCTTTCAAACAGAAAGAATTCTAGCTACAGCCGAAACATCTTAGTAAAGTTATTATAAGTCAGAGGCAAAAAGTATATTATGTTTGAATTGAACTACGAATCCTGACTGCAAATTCAGCATTTTTAAACTCGGAAAAAATCTCTTGAAAGCTTGTAATTCAGCTGGTCTCCGCACGAGACAGGAAATGACGTCATTGATAGCAATCTATATAGATAATTATCATTTCACCGTGAAAACTTCCGTGTCGTACCGTCTTGCGCAATGCAGCGTTGCAAGTTACGGAAAAAGTGAACGAGCTTCAACTTTTTGCAACGTGAAGCAAGTTGCAGCGTGTAACATCTCTCCCGAAACCTGCAATGTAACCACTGTCGCAAACAGCAATTCAGCGCAGTGACCACTGACATATCTGATGTTATCGAAGACCGGCCAAGAGAGAGTTGCACGTTACGAGTTGCGAAGAGTGTTGCGAGCATCTGACATCTCACCAGCAACTTGCAAGGCTGTGTTTTCGTCAGTATTGCATTGCAAGTTGCAAGTAAAATAGCCTTGTGTAACACGTTGGACCTCTAGGGTGGGGTACAGGGTTAGTATGGGCATCTGATTTTCGAAGACATTAACGCTGAGCAGTCGGCAAAATGCTCAGACATCGGCACGGTGCAACCGGAACGCTTTGCAACTGACACGAAAATTGGAATGTAAAGATATGTTGTGATGTCACTGACATGATGTGACGTGTTGTACGATGACGTAGTTTTATACGTCACATTGTTTACCTGCAGAAATCATGGGTTTGTATGTAGAGCTTGCTAAAGTCTCCATCGTTCTCTGTGTTGTCTTTTTCCATGTCTTCTGCCATTTCATCAGCAACATATTTAGGCAGCACTGACAAAAGAAGGCGTTTCTAAAATAAAGTGCAAATGATTCAGTCATCACTGCTGATTCAGTCATCAAATGATTCAGTCATCATCACAGCAAATCCACGGTGTTTATCAAAGAGCAATGATTATTCCTTCTCCCATTCCCTTGTGTCAGTGTTAGAGGCCTTATAAGCAACCAAGACGGCAAGGAGGACGACAATCGCATAATACAATGCATGTTTTAATTGCAAAATACAATCACTGCAAATGAGCAGAGCTGTAAAAAATCAATCAGAGTCTGCAGAAATACAACGTGAAAGTTCCGGCAGATTTCACGTTCTGTAGAGAACGGGAACTTGAGGACCTAAACCAGTTTATTTTCTGTTTGTTCGGCCAGATTGAGTATCCTTCATTATCATTCATTTCAAAACTTTGAGTCTGAATGGCAATTGAAAATGAATTTGCAAAAACAGCATTGAGTATTTCGCTTTTTGACGTCCGGCCGTCTTTCCTGTCGTCGTCGTCATAGTTGCTTATAAAGTCTCTGTTGTTCCCTAGTGGATCGTCAAGCCAATACCCACTCGACTGAGAATGAAGCCAGGACAAGCAACATTGAATGGGAGGGGGGAGGGGGGGGGGAGGGGGGTATATAATAATTAACTCTCAAAAAGGTGCTATAGCACATTTGAATTTTAGAACTAGTATGGAATTTTGACAAATAACTATTTGTCCCAGGAATTCTATACACGATTTACACGATCCATATAAACGGTCTCTAAATCGCACAATTTTGTTGATTAATATTGCGCATATAGAAAGTAGTCAGGGACGTACAAAACCCAAATTCCTTGGGGGGGGGGGGGGGGTAGGGGAAGGGGGAACAGTCTGTTATATTTCCTTCATAGGAAATATTTAGACATAGAAAGCAGGGTGTCCATTTCCTAAACTAGTTAGGGAGGGGGGGGGGGGGGGGGGCAACTGCCCCTTCTGCTTCTGTGCTGTGCGTGGGCATTGGCAGTGCTAATGAACGGTACATAATTTAGGGAGTGTTTAGCAGTGTTCATTAATTTAGGGAGTGTTTGGCAGTGTTAATTAATTTAGGGAGTGTTTGGCAGGGTTAACTAATTTAGGGAGTGTTTGGCAGGGTTAATTAATTTAGGGAGTGTTTAGCAGTGTTAATTAATTTAGGGAGTGTTTAGCAGTGTTCATTAATTTAGGGAGTGTTTGGCAGTGTTAATTAATTTAGGGAGTGTTTGGCAGTGTTAATTAATTTAGGGAGTGTTTAGCAGTGTTAATTAATTTAGGGAGTGTTTGGCAGTGTTAATTAATTTAGGGAGTGTTTAGCAGTGTTAATTAATTTAGGGAGTGTTTAGCAGTGTTAATTAATTTAGGGAGTGTTTGGCAGTGTTAATTAATTTAGGGAGTGTTTAGCAGTGTTAATTAATTTAGGGAGTGTTTAGCAGTGTTAATTAATTTAGGGAGTGTTTAGCAGTGTTAATTAATTTAGGGAGTGTTTGGCAGTGTTAATTAATTTAGGGAGTGTTTGGCAGGGTTAACTAATTTAGGGAGTGTTTGGCAGGGTTAATTAATTTAGGGAGTGTTTAGCAGTGTTAATTAATTTAGGGAGTGTTAAGCAGTGTTAATTAATTTAGGGAGTTTGGCAGTGTTCATTAATTTAGGGAGTGTTTGGCAGTGTTTAATTAATTTAGGGAGTGTATGACGGAGCATTGTATAAATAAACAAAAGAGTTTTCCTTGCTACCAGGGACAACTCGCCTTCATATAAACTGTCCCTTAGTCTGTATACGTTGCTTTATATGCATATGTCACAAGCGAGAACAAGCAAACACTTTTTTACCTATTCATAATTTTTCTACCTGTTGTAGGTTTTGGGCCTCAAGTGTAAGTTTAACCTCAAGTGACTGTCTTGTCTCCAGGACGGATCTCCGTTGCTTTTTGTCCGCAATGTGGTAGTCTATCGCCCCAAGGATATTAGCACAGAGAAAGAGTAAAACATTGGCGCCCATCTATTAAAAAAAAAAAAAATTTTTTTCTTTAGGTCACTCAAACGAATGATGTTTTGCGCGCTTGGTTGGATTGGACGCCATTCAAAATGGCGAGGGATTTCGACGAAAATGGCGGTTTCTCGCCGGACTTGTGATGTCAAGTCACTTCACAAAACCGGTCGAAAAATCCAAGTTTTCGTTCATCTGTGAAACAAAATTAACAGTTTTTCTTTAGGTTAAAACTTATTATATAATAATTGGTATATTACGCGCGCTCTGATTGGTCTAGAGCCGGCCGTGTGTGATTACAGTATACACGCATAAATGACGTCATTGAATCTTTACTCTTATTTTGATTGGCTGAAATGTTTCGATTGGCTCCTGATCGATATTATATAAAACAAGTGGATTCCTCTTTTCCGTGGATCTGTACTCTAATAGATGGATAGAAGACGTAAAAATGTGGTGAGAACAACAGTCACGCCACTAGTCTTCGAGTCGTCTCGTTTTGTTTCACCGCATTTTTGACGTCATCTGTGCATCTATAATAATACAGACGCACGGGAAAATTGAATCTATTTGTTAAAAGGAGCACTCAGTCGAATTGTGATTCGACGAAAATGGTGGTTTCTTGCCGAACTTCACAAAAACACCCGCGGTTATCGATCGAAATCCAAATTTCCTTTTAAAAAATTAAAACAAGAGGAAAGAATCATTTCTGAGAGTCTGGTAAGGGACAAGATAGGTCAATTAACTTTGATGAATTTGATGGGAAGATAAATAATGAATTAAAATGCATGAATAAACAAAAAGGCGGACTCACTGCGCTTATTGAATTGCATACGGTCTGAATAAAATTTCTTTTCTAATACATTCGAGTTTTTTAGAAGTTCTTAATTGTCTTACACTTAGAACATTGATAAGGCACTAAGTTTGCATGCAAGTGCAAACGCGTTTGATCGAAGACAATTTCCAGAGGAAAATGGCAGATGATTTCGCAAGCTAACATAAAAAAAAACACTTAAAAGATTCACACACACGTATAAAAGGTATATTTAGTCTGTAACGTAGTGAAGACTGTCATTGCGACTTCATGCTGACAGGCATTTTTGAAGCAGATGTCGCATTTGGTATGTGGAAGTGATTCGTTAGAGATTATAATCCCCCCTCAGCGCTTAAACAGTCTTGCATCAACGGTGCAATTTAAGTCAGCAGTTACGTCGTCATGTTATTCATTATATCACAAAAGAGAATGGTTTTGTCAAGAAAAAAATCTATAATCTTAAATGTCAGCAATTTCAATATGATAATGTGAAATGTGTGAACGCTATTTTTCTTCGTTCTTTTCGTTCTTTCTTTCTTTCTGTCTGTCTTTCTTCCTTCTTTCTTGGCTTCCTTCCTTCCTTTCGTTCTTTGTTTCCTTCTTTCTTCTTTCCTTTTTTCTTTCTTTATTTCCCATTTCGTTCATTCGTTAAATCATTCTTTCATTGATATTCAGTATTCTTTTTTTATTCATAGTGACATTAATAATTTAGAAATAAATGTCAAAATTAACACTTAGATAAATCCGCTATTCAATTACATTAAAACCATCCAATCTACATTTAGACTTCTAATTTGCAGTTACTATATTTTAAAAGAACGAAGAGACGCTGCCAAATGATTATTGTAGCGCGAAGAAGATATCGGCCAGTAAATCATTGCTAGAACCACTTTGAGAAACCTAAGCAAATCTATATCGAGGCAAAATTAGGACTGAGGAAGCCACACGTTTTTTCATTAATTTTGTTTGAACATCTCAAGCAAAGTGAATCATACTTGATATAATTACTGAGCAGATAATTATAGACATAAAAACCTCGCTCTCCGATTGGCTGCACCTTGATGGCTTACTGTTATGACGTCATGACCACCTGTCTTTCGGTGTGTTTTGGTCAATGTCTTCTCTTTCCTCTCTCTGTCAACATTCAAACCCGAACAACTCACTGCTCTTTTATTGAAGATTCGTAAAAATGAGCAAATTAATGATATCCACACACCTTGGAGAAGAAACCGGCGAATTTATGCAAATTATCTCCGGCGGCTTTCACATGGATGAGAATTAATGACGAGACCATCCTTGGTCAAGCTAAATTGATCTGAATGGAAAACCTAAATTTGTAACAAAAATATCTTGACGGACTTAAATTCGACGGCTTAAAATTAGGTTTTGGATGTCTAGAAGGAATTTTTCCGTCAAAAGACGGCTGTTGGGAAGGAAATAGTCGAAAATAAACAAACTAAACTTATTGATGATTTCTCAATATTTTTACGCGTTCAATAAAAGAGGCTCGACATCTTCAAGTCTAAACTCACTAATTCTGTAATTTTCCTATCCGGCAACAATCTAGGCCTTAAACGCTGATTATCTTCAAAAAGTGCGGAGTTAAGACTCGTCAAAAAGCTTGTGAACCGCTCGAGCGAGATTTTCAAATACGTAAATTTATTTTTATGATTTCTTCAAACTAAGACAAGTAGTTGGAAGCAATGTCATTGTTTTAGCACGCGAATTTTCTTCTCCCAGTTTGATTTTTGTCGGGATAAAACCCGAAATATACTCAGGCGGCAAAACTATTCTCTCCCCAAATTAGTCCTTTTTCAGACAAAGCAAAAATTGATGAAGACTGCGAGGGGATACAATTCCATGTCATTCGATGGATGGAGAAAAAACAATACTTTCTATCACCTATCTTAATTGAAAAGTGTTTGTGAATAGGCCTGTAACTTTAGCCATTTGCCCGTTCAAAATTAGAAGCCAAAAAGGTGAATAGGCATTATGTTTTTACAATAGAGATAACTGCAGTACAGATGCATACTAAAATTATTGTTTAGTTGATACGTTTAAGAGTAATTTAACGTCTAAGCAGCCATTTCTCTATAGCAAGTGAGCCTAATAGCACCTTTTTTTAAAGTTTGCTTGACTGACAAAAGAGGCAAAACATCAACCTCACAAAATTAACCTCAAGAGAGAATAAAATAGAAAACAAAAACGAAACGACATATAGCAAAATTGTTTCAAAATTAGTTTCAGTTTTTAACTTTCTAGGTTTTATACTCTGCAGTCTACGAGTACGACTGATGAAAGTACCTTACCTGCCTGCCAAGGTAGTGGGAAATATTCTGCGTTGACTGTGTTCCAGATATTATAATATGAGCCATACACGCCGCCAAAGAAAAGCCAGCACATATGATAAGTCTGGCAGGTAACATCACGAAAGTTATAAAAGAAAAAAACATATACATGCCGACTGAGTCGCTTGGTGTTAACGGGTCATAACCAACTACTTGATCTACCACAAGCTCACTGAAAATTCCTATCCAGACGACATAGGGAATCCACTTGAGAACTCGAAGCGGGACCAACTTGAGAATATAGAACGCGATCAATAGCAGATAAAATACTCCATAAACACAGGCGACAATAACACGGTTGATTTGGGTGCTACTGTTTTGGAAGACAGCACTATACATTGCTACAAGGGCCATATTTACCATAAAAACTAGCATTATTATATACAAGAATCGATCGAGTTTTTGATGTTCATAGTAATGTTGATAAACTTCTTCTAAAGATTTTGATGCGAATTCAGTTTTTAGAGACGATGGAAGGCACAATATTTGGCTGATTGATGAACTAACTGTTTCCTTGTGACTGCAGTTTTTGTCTAGAGAGTCTTTAAAGGCAACTTTAACACTAGAAGCGCTAATTTTTGATGCTGACTCCGTTCGGACTTGAAGCATAGTCATTTTATTGTTCATAACAGTGGCTTTAGCCTGGCTTGAGCCAGAGATTACAGCTTCTTCACTCGAACCGTTGTCTTTTGGCTTTTGTGATAATGATTTTACACCATCTTTCTCGACATCGTTAGCCCAATGTACTGTAGCTGGGTAATGATTGCCGTGACGCGCTTCTGTCATTTCCCCCACCATCTCTTTTAGTCAACCATTCTCCGTGTAGTCTCTTTCAGCTGTTTTCCTCGTCATTTTAAACCTCAATTTATAACCATAGAGAAACTCGAGGATTTCTTTGAGCCAATCGAAGCTGACTGTTTCTTTTCCCGTATTTTCTAAACTGTCTTTGCTTTCAAGTGTTGTATGCAAATGAGAGAGAAACCTTGGTCAATAAGGGAAGTCTTCTCGCTTGCTGATTGGCTGCAATGACACTGTGAGCCTGAAGTAAGTTAGCAGTAATCGTAATGTAGAAGTCTCCGTGCGTTTCATCTAATGGAAAATTCTCCCAAAGTAAATGAGTTGAATGCCTCTAAAAGGTTTTCATTCAGTTTACACGAAGCAAGAAAATCAAATTTCAAGAAAACTCCGAGCTTTCATGGTGGAGACATCTTTCTTGTCGTTGTTGCTAGGAGATTGTTGAGTTTCTTTTTCTCCCTGAAACAATCCTTAATTACCTTAAAGAGGTTTTTATATTCACTGATTATAATAAGGATGTCCTTTAGTTTTTCTCCTTTTACATTTTTAAAGTTAATTTGGTTTATTGAGATGCGAAGGCGAAAATACACACACGTATACAACACAGATATTTCGACGTGGAAGGCGCTCTAGATAAATTGCGTGAAATATGACCACAACCTAACGCGAAAGACCAAAAGAAAGAGTTAAAAGCGTAAATCCTTTTACCCCCTTTAACCAGGAAATTGTCTATGCACTTGAGAACTTTAATTCCATTTTCTTTAGCTCGGGTAAAAATTACGAGAGCAAATTGCCATAAAACACCTGTTTACCATAGCAACATTCAGTCAACTAATTTTCAATGGTCGAAGATTACGATCGTGTAACGAACTAGAGCGGTTTGCCGAACTGTCTTATCGATCCTGTCGCACGAAGGATTGTTTGAGATACGGCTGTGTACATCTTTGGTGATATTAGCAACAAATCGTGCCTTTTTATCTTGCTTTTTTCAACTCCAGTCTGACGATGTGTGCTTATTGCATTCAGTCTGCAGAACAAATATGCCACTATCAATTATAGTGTGTGTGCCGAGAGGAAATACAAGAAAAGGGTTAAAAAGATGCAATATAACTTGAAATGTCCTCAACATAATTGATAGTCCAATTTTTGTCATATTTCTCTTGAATATTCTTTTGTGAGCTGAGGTGCCCTAAATTCTAAATTATTTTAGTAATAAGGTCGATTTTAGTTATAGGAACCCCAAAGGGGAAGATATTCGTAGGTATAATAAATCATATATCGCTTTGCCTTTTGAAAAAAACAACTGGGGTCAATATCAAGATCTAGTTATATATTTTTAAAAGAACTATGAATCTTTTACTCCAGTCAACTAAGACTTCTGCGTCTTACTATGCAATATTTAAGAAAAACTATTTCTCTAGTATTTGATATTAATAATATAAGACTTGTCTTATATTTCCTTCTATAGTATTTTGTACGCTTCGAAATTTTTTTATTAGAGTATTTAGGATTGTTTTTTAATCATATTTTTTTATGTCTCATTTGTATAATTTATAATAATTATGTATTTATTTTGGAGGTCCCTCATGAAAAGCATCTTGGATGATGAGGTCTTCTCCTTAAATAAAGTTTTTATTCATTCAAATAAATAAATAAATAGAAACGGTACTGAGCAAAGTTCTGGTCTGTGCCCCTTCTTGTTTTGTTTTTCTTTATTCTTTTTTTCCTTTGACCACTTTTTATCAATTACTTCATCTAGAACACAGACAAAACATCAAAGATATTTCTCAGTGTCGATCACATTTTCCCTTTGCTGCATAATTGCCCTTGCTGCAGCTGTGATCAGCTATTTGGCAAACTTTTCAAAAAAACATATCTTTAATTATAAGCGACTAAGTCAACAATACACTTAGTAAGATAATCAGTTTCATCAACAACGATTTGTTTGCCACGTTGCAATGGTTACATCGGTTTCCATAGCAACAATGGCAAATGCGTCATTAACAAATTGAAGTACTGTTGGTAATCAAAGGTAATGTTCATTCGACTTCATGATATCTGAAATAAGGTTGCTAGCGTCTTTAGGCAATTTCCTTCTGAATTAACTTAGAGATTTATGAGGTTTTATTGGAGGTTTTTATGTTATCTTAAGCCAAAAAGCCACGGCACTAATGAGGAATATTTTGTTGAAGTTCATCCAAGATGGCTGCCGTGACGTCATGCACTTGAAACCCAGCAATACGCCACGGACATAAATTGTATTTGTATCTTCACTTTCAGTTGTGTGTTTGAATTAACCAGATGTACGGTCATATTGTGCATGATAGAACAGTCTTTGTATAAGTGGGAAACAAAACAGGGTCGGCATGCTGTTGGCCAAACGTTAATTTAGTGCGCCGGTCTTTTACCGCTGTGGTCTGGGTTCGAGCCCAGCTCGAGCGCTCAGATCATATGTGAATTGAGTTTGTTTGATGTGTTGTTCTCTACCATGCCACGAGGGTTTTTTTCCGGGTTCTCCGGTTTTTCCTTCCTCAGCAAAAATCAACATGTGAGTTGAGCGATGAAAGATATTTAATGTCGGTAGTGTGTGTGTGTGAGTATATCTATAAAAGCACTGGAAATTCCTGCCGTAATTGGGAACGTTCCGTTTTCAAAGTCATATGAAAACTAGAAGACAGTTTGTGGTAAAAAGGTAAAAGACCATATTTGATGTCGGTAGCTCGTAAAAGTCATCATTTGACTACTAAACTTGAGCCCGGTGGTGCGCTCATTTTATCCCCCTCTCTCTCCTTCAGGACTCTGTTTTAAGGGTGTTTAAAGCTAATGAAAACGGAATGGAAAGAAGTTGAAACACGTGTGTGAGGTTACTGAGAATCTAACTCGGACGCTGCGCACTAATTAACTGAACCGCAGTTGCTACTCTGGTGAGATGGGCGTGGCTAAGCTATCATCAACTATATATCACGAAAATTTGTGGCTGGTCAATAGCTTATAATAGCACTATGACAGTTCCGATAATACACAGTTGGATACAAATCATGATAGCTGGATATAGTATATAATAGTTGGATATATATATTGATATAGTAGTCTCATCTTTAAGTTCGCCATATATTTCTTCGTATTTTTTCCGGGGTTATCGGTGCGTGATGTGTGTGAAAAATATAAAGAAATGTATGGAGAACCAAAAAAAAAAAATGAGACTGACTCGCTGCCTAGATCAGCTACATCACTCAACATGTGGCCAGTAAAATCCTTTTTGTAGTATCTCACGTTTGCAATTCAGTGTTCTACAAGATTATGAATTTAACGTGAATTATTTAACATCGATTTCTGACCGTATCCTTGTTAAAATGCGAGGTTTTGCCTACTCGTCAAAATGGCGGCCAAAACCGTCATAGGCCAATTACAGCAAGTACTATACGTTCGAGGTGAGAGGGTCCTGGGAACGAGTTTACAATTTATCGGCGAGTGAGTGACACATTTGCATATTCTGATCCCTCACAGTAACTCGTGGATTTGCAATCCAAGAGTTAAAAAACGACAAGTATTCCATATATAAATCAAGGAAATACAAAACGATCGATTATGCCTCTGTATACTATGATGTAATCAATCTGGAAGATCTAGAGCACTTGAAAAAGCTACCCTTGCTCGTAGCCTGGACATACAGTGCAATTTTAATTAAGTTTAAATTAAATTAAATTAATTAAATTAATTTTAATTTAAAAATTCCTGCAACTTTTTCTGAAACATTGCACGCAACACAGTTGCACCGTGTCCACCCCTGCAATGTTGCACGCAACACAATTACACCGTGTGTCCACCCCTGCAATGTTGCACGCAACACAATTACACCATGTGTCCACCCCTGCAATGTTGCGCGCAACAGTTCCACCGTGTGTCCACCCCTGCAATGTTGCACTCAACAGTTACACCGTGTGTCCAACCCTGCAATGTTGCACGCAACAGTTACACCGTGTGTCCCCCCTGCAATGTTGCGCTCAACACAGTTGCACCGTGTGTCTACCGCTGCAATGTTGCACGCAACACAGTTGCACCGTGTGTCCACCCCTGCAATGTTGCGCGCAAGTTACATCGTGTGTCCGCCCCTGCAATGTTGCACGCAACAGTTGCACCGTGCTCACCCCTGTAATGTTGCGCGCAACACAGTTGCACCGTGCCCACCCCTGCAATGTTGCTCGCAACAGTTACACCGTTTGTCCACCCCTGCAATGTTGCGTGCAACACAGTTGCACCGTGTTCACCCCTGCAATGTTGCATGCAACACAGTTGCACCATGTGCTCTAAATCTACACGCAGTTTTCTATTCTTGAAAATATAACGTCAAAAAACAATTAAAACTGGCCAACACATGAAAAAACAACACGGTCTATCACTGTAAATCATTTATTGATTTAATCAGTGCCTTATCCGTTACTTCACAATTAGATCAGGGAGCTTAAGCAAGCACGAATAACTTGCACCTGTTTGTTAATGATTCAACTCTGGCTATCATTTTGTTTTAACGCACACACAATAACACACAATAACAAGAACAAAAACAAGTAAAAACAACTGGAAATGAACAAGAACGAGAGTAAAGCCACACCTATACTACATCGAGCAATTTTTCCGTTGGACAAGTTTCTTTCTCGTGTAGACGGATCAAGTTTTCCTTTGGATGTTGTTCCTGTCAAGAAAAACTTACTTGTGTAGGGAACAGACAAGTTTTCTTGTCAAAATAAATAAGATCTGCTCGTGTACATGCTTAAACTAACAAAAAATAGGACAGGATAGACACTGGAAATTGTTGCTCATTTCCCATGATGGGAAATATCTAGGACATTGTATTTTCCTATGATAGAAACTGGACAAAACGTGGGAAAATAGATTTTCCTACATATTTCCTACATAATTCCTATTAAAGGAACTTGACTGTATTTTCCTAGATATTTCCTATCATAGGAAAATGAAAAGTAGAAAATATCTAGGAAAATGCAATTTCCTATGATAAGAAATATCCAGGAAATATGTAAGAAAATGTATTTTCCTACATTTTGTCCAGTTCCTATCATAGGAAAATCCAATTTCCTAGAAACGCGGGACCAATATATGACTCATTTCTAGTCCTTTTTACGCAGGATAAACAAACGTTTATAGGAAGTTCTTGTAGGTGACCGCCTTCCCTAGTGCCATTTCATGGGGTCGTACATGAAGTAGTAAAATGACCGGATGGATATTTTGGGTGGTGATTACATCCGGGAACTTTGATGTAACACTAATAAAACAATGGACAATAAATATTTCGTAAAATTTCATGTTTATATTGAATGCACTCGATTACAAAGCTCTGACTGTAGCTTGTTGTGTTAACGTTTTAAGAAAGGCTTTGGTTCAAGACAAAAAAAAAAAAAAAACATACACTTATTCCAAAAAAATAGTCGCGGTTCAGAGCAAGTGTCAAGACAAGACCGAAATGAATGCTGGTTTTGTTTGTAATGTTTCAAATCAGACTCGTTTCGATCTATTAAACTAATTACAAAATGTGAGCATTTTCAAGTCCTTGTTAGTATATAGCCTCCTATGCAGCCGCTCCTTTGTGTCACGCGACGCGTGTCCCGGCCACGCTCAATCTCGTCGTCCATGGCTGATAGCCGACTCGGCATAGCCTCGTCGGCTATCAGCTCATGCATGACTCGATTTAGCGTGGGGATACGCGTCGCGTGACACAAAGGAGCGGCTGCATAGGAGGCTAGTTAGTATACCGCACTCAATTCTTTTGATAACAAGTCTGATTTGAATATATTATCGATTATTAGCAGCACAAAACCAGCATTTATTTCGGGCTTGCCTTAACGCTTGTTGCTTTGAACCGTGACAACGTTTTTTGAAATAAGTGTATTTGTCTGTATTTGTCAATATCAGAGTACATGAGTCACAACAGATCGATCACATGACCACACAACCGCTGCCCTGGACATCGTCGTCACGCTTGGTGTTAGTTCCGTCTCGGCTTTTCTCGGAAAGCTGCCTCCGAAGTCCTTTGAGTTCTTTAGAAAGTCTGTAACACGAAATGCAAGGGCGTTAGTATTAGGACTGAAAATATGAGAATACTGCATAAAATAACAAATACTACGACTACAGGATGTCTTGAAAGTCCTAACTTTTTATTAACTGACCCTGAATCAACCTCGTTCCCAGGCCCCACCTCCAAGAGAAGGGAAAAGGGCCTGGGAACGAGGTTGACCCTGAATTACCCCAATTCTTAGGATTTTTTCTCTGTTGTGTCTACTGTTCATGTGAGGAATTTCAGTAGCCCCCATGTCCTCCTGCTTTTTATCACATTATTTAACCACCGCGGTATCAAGTCTGATAACTTTTGTAGTGATGAAAAATGAAAAATTTTTGCGTCCTTGCTTAAAGGCGCTGTTACACTGTGCAATTTTCCCCAGAACTTGCAATATTTTTGGCCGAGGCAAGCTGGCAGCGAGATTCAAGATGGCTCCTCAGAGCGAAATGAGAAATTACGCATGCGCTCGTAGAAAACGTGCCTCAAAAATTGCGAGGAAAGTTGTTGGAGGGGTGATACACTGTACAATAGCATTGCAAGTTGCTGCAATGCGTTGCGAAAAGTAGACCTGAGTTCTACTTCATGCAAATACATACATGATTGAGACTCCCTCAACAGGGCTTTTCAGCTCAATTTACAAATCCTAACTAAATCATATAAATCAAACATAAATGGATTAAGAATCCCAACTGGCAAGGAGGCAAACCAGTTGGCCATATTACAAGCATGGCCGAGAAACTGAATTTGAACTAATCGAAATCGGAACAAATTCAGTTTCAGCTAGTGGCCAGAGCGGGAATGCAACGCTACGCGCAACAAAAAAAATTGCGAGACAACTCCTGTTACATTGTACAATCCTCTAGCAACTTGTTTCGCAACGCTGTTGCGAGACAAGTTGCTGAGAACATTGCACAGTGTAACAGCGCCTTAATAAAACATTTTTTTTTTTCAAGTATTTTGGGTCTTCCTTGGTGTTGCAGGAAGAGCCAGTATTTTTGAGTTTTCATTGGCAGAAATTCCAGAAAGTCTCACTGTAAATCTTTGAGCTTGTAATTGATGTGGTTTATTTTCCGTTATATTTTAAAAATAAATGAACAGAAGGTTCGAGAAACTCAAAACTGCTAACTATGAATAAAATGGCGGGACACATCAATTACGTCTAACTTCTAAGACCATTAAAAGTAAGAATAGACTACAATATTTTTCATGAAATGTCCAGAAAATGGTTTTCCATTGGCCAAAATAAGATAATGAAAAATCAGAGGCATGAACGTTTGAGACGATACGAAACATTTACGACAGCATTACGGTAAATGTACGAAACACTATTTACGAAGTGTTCACGAAGTGTTCACGAAGTTGACACGAGATATTAACGACAACATCACGGTAAATGTACGAATTCACGAAGTTACCGTTCGATTTGAAACACTATAAGACTATTCACGAAGTGTTCACGAGGTTGACACGAAACCATTAACGACAACATTACGGTAAATGTACGAATTCACGAAGTTACCGTTCGATTTGAAACACTACAACTATTTACGAAGTGTTCACGAGGTTGACACGAGACATTAACGACAACATTACGGTAAATGCACGAATTCACGAAGTTACCGTTTGATTTCATCGTTATAAGAAGCTTCTTGTTCTTGGATTGTTTTCTCTCTCACTTCTTGTGTTGTAAGCTGCAATCAAGCATATGCAAGAAACCTTAATATTTTGAATATACAATATAGTCACCCTAAAACAAAAACTGTATCAAACAAATAAATAAACAAATAAATAGACGAACGAACAAACAAACGAATAGAAGACAAACAGACGAAAGAATAAACAAACAAATTAACTCGACAGCAAGCAAGCAGGCAAATAAACAAACAAATAGACAAGCACACAAACACATTTCTTGCTGTATTGTGCGTAGTGTTAACGAGCGTGCGCTTGTCAAACATAATGAGGTCTGCGAGAACAAACAGTTCGTTCGTTATTCAGGACATTTAATAATTTACCTCAATGTTTGCTGACTTATGGCGAAAGAAACATCTGTTAATAAATGAATGAATGAATGAATGAATAAATAAACAACCAAACATGAATAAAAGAAAGAAGGAACAAAGGACAGGAAGGAAGGATAGGAAAGAAGGAAGGAACGAAGGAAGGGAAAAGAAAGAAAGACAAAAAAAGGAATTAAAGAAAGATAGGAAGGAAGGAAAGAAAAAAAGAGAAAAAGGAAGAAAGAAAGAAAGAAAGAAAGAAGAAAGAATGAATGAGTGAATGACCACAAGCATAATCAGCATAGATTTCGTCTTTTTTTATAACTATCAGATAAACGCAAAACTCAAAATATCGGGATTCTATAGTACTTACTTTCCCTGTGGGGTAGTGTAGATAAATCCAGTATACTTCAACAATACAATCTCGATTACAAATCGATCTTGAATGAGCTTTCTTGTCACAGCACTGTAATCGAATAACAGCAGTACAGCTTAGTTAAACAAACAAACAAACAAACAAACAAACAAACAAACAAACAAACAAACAAACGAACGAACGAACGAACGAACGAACAAACAAACAAACAAACAAACAAACAAACAAACATCCATCCATCCAATAAGAAAGAGGAAAGGGGGGAGGTGGGGGCAAAAGAATAGCCATTTTTTAGCCATCAATCTTTTTCCTAGCCGGACTTTACTTACCTCTCTGAGCCTGAAGGTCTGGCAACGGGTATAAAATCGATCTAAAAACATAAGTATACGACACTACTGAACACCTTTTAAAAATATATTTTGTGATGCACGACTAGTTGAGCGTGGTTTACACGAGTGACGCAAATGCAAACGCAAGCCAACGTGCGTGTGAACGCGAGAAACGCAAGTGCAAGCAGAATCGCAAATATAAACGCAACGAATGGAAACTTTTTCATTTTCTTGTGCTTGTGCTCGACTTTTCATCGAATGAATCGGTGTTTGGAAACGCAAACGCAAGCCATCTTGTCTTTGTCTTTGTAAAAACTTCAATTGCACATGTGTATTTACTTAATCTTTGCATTTGCGTTCATGTATGAACAATGCTTGTGCTTGCATTGGCATTTGATTTGCGTCACTCGTTTAAACCAGGCTTTTTTGGGGAGGCAAGGGTGGCGTAGCGGTTCATCGATTGCCTTTCACCGCTGTGGTCTGGGTGCGAGTCCCAGCTTGAGCACCTGGATCATATACATGTATGAATTGAGTTTGTTTGATATGTTGTTCTCTACTATGCCACGAGGGGTTTTTCTCCGGGTACTCCGGTTTTTCCTCCCACAGCAAAAATCAACATGTGAGTTGAGTGATGGATATAGAGTATATCGAATGTAGTGATAGTGAGTGTGAAGTGATTGACACATTGAAAAGCCCCTTCAAGGGAGTGTCAACAAAAATATTAATTAATTAATTTACATGAAGACTATGATACAATACAATACTATACAACTTTATTATCCCATCCCAAAGGGCTTTTCAGAGATAATATTACAAATAAATCCTAAAATTATTATATAATTCTACTATTTATCAATTCTAGTTATTTACAATAATTACAAAACCTTAAACCTTATGATATTACTTGTACTGTCTTTGTAGTGTGTTTGCTAACCTTACCTTATACATATCATGTTTAAGTGGTGGTTTAAATGAGTCTACCATCTCATCCAGTCCCAATCGTAACAGATCACGCTATAGTCAAAACATATACCTGCATCAAAAATGTCACTTTGGCCTTTTTCATGGCATCCCCACACAATATAAAACAGTAAGCCATATAAAACGCGCGCGCATATCTCTGGAAGATGTAGAGCACTCGAAAAGCAAGAGAAACACTCGGCTACGCCTCGTGTTCCTAAGTTTGCTTTTCTGTTGCTCTACATCTTCCATCGTGTTTATATCACAGTACAGAGACATAAGCGATCGTTTTATATTGCTTTTATAAAATATTTTCGACGTTTTTTGAGCGAGCCATGTCTCTGTCCTCTGATATAAACATGGTAGTCAGCCAATCAGCGCGCGCGCGTTATATCTCAAATATTTTATAATCTCTGATACAAACATGGTAGTCAGCCAATCAGCGCGCGCGTTATATCTCAAATATTTTATAATCTCTGATACAAACATGGTAGTCAGCCAATCAGCGCGCGCGTTATATCTCAAATATTTTATAATCTCTGATACAAACATGGTAGTCAGCCAATCAGCGCGCGCGTTATATCTCAAATATTTTATAATTGTTGATATAACAATTGGTATATTACGCGCGCTCTGATCGGTCGAGAACCGTATGTGATTACAGTACACACGCATAGATGACGTCACTGAATCTTAAGCTCGCTCTGATTGGTTGAAATGCTCGATGAATCTTATATAAAACAAATAGATTCCTTTTTTCCGTAGGTCTGTACTCTAATAGATGAACAAAAGACGTCAAAATGTGGTGAGAACAAGAGTCACGCCACTAGTCTTCGTCTCGTTTTGCCTCACCGCATTTTGACGTCATCTGTGCATCTATTAGAGTACAGACGCACGCAAAAATGGAATCTTTTTGTTAAATTAAAAATATGTCCTTTTGGCCTTCTTCATGGCCTCTTTCTTGCTTTCCTCATTGTTGGTCCCATTGATGGCAGTTCAAAGTATTAGAGCGGTTTTCATATGAGTGGGAAACTTATCGCGCGCGCCGTACCGTGACCGTGTCTGTTGCATAATGTCTATAGAGTCGTTTTCGTATGAGTGGGAAACTTCCCGTACTGTATCGTAACTGTACCAGTATCATAGTTTCTATAAAAACATTCGAAATTCCTGCTGTAACCGTATCGTATCGTAACCGTACAGTGTTCCCACTCATACGAAAACCACTCTAAAAACATTCGAAATTCCTGTCGTAACCGTACCGTACCGTGACCGTGCCTGTGCCGTGATGGCTATAAAAATCTATATAATAATTGGCATATTACGCGCGCTCTGATTGGTCGAACAACCATGTGTGATTAGAGTACACACACATAGATGGCGTCATCGAATCTTACGCGCGCTCTGATTGGTTGGAATGTTTCGATAAACATTATATAAAACAGATAGATTCCATTTTTCCGTGCGTCTGTACTCTAATCGATGCATAGAAGACGTCAAAATGTGGTGAGGCGACTTCGTCTCGTGGCGTACTTTTTTGTTCTCACCGCATTTTGACGTCATCTGTGCATCGATTAGAGTACAGACGCACGGAAAAATGGAATCTATTTGTTAAATTCGAAATTCCTGCCGTAACCGTGCCGTGCGGTGACAGTGCCGTTTTCACAGTCATACGAAATTGTCTCTATTACTTGGAAGAAACTTAGTTTTTTACTGACCTGTTTTCTTTGTACACGAACACCAGATACCTCTCCACTACTTCGCACACCAATGTAGATGGTACCACATTTCTTGTTATTAAGAAAAGCACACAGTGACCTGGTCCACAGAAAATATCATGTACTAATTGACTGAGTGCGAGGGATGAATGGGAAAATATGCACCGCTCGGTCCATACAGAATGAATGAGAGCCAAATATTTTCACTAAGGCCGATCTAACTCAGGCAATAAGCAGTTTATCATAATATCAGATTATCAAAACAAGGATGTGGGACAATGTACCCTCTACCCCCTCCCTCCATCAGTGCTCCATCCTATGGGTATTAAAGCTACACTGAGCTACACAGATTAGAGGGAAGTCAAAACAAGGATGTGAGACAGTGTACCCTCTACCCCCTCCCTCCATCAGTGCTCTATCCTAAGGGTATTTAAAGCTACACAGAGCTACACAGATTAGAGGGGAAGTCAAAACAAGGATGTAAGAATTGCATGATGACATGAATAGAAGAGTGCGCTCAAACTAACTATAAATGCTCCATAAAAATCATCATTTATGGAGCATTACATGTAAAAACACTTACTTTGCTATTCTTCTTTTGGAAATATCATAAACATTTGTTTGTGAGCTGAAATAGAATTACAAGTGTTGTACCGTAAGTGAATTTCCTTTTAAAACCTGTGAAAGTGATTTCGTGAGGTATATTCCAGCACCTGCTAAAGGAGCAGTAGCTCCACTACTGGTTGTAATACATGATTTTTAAGGTCTCATTGACAAGTCGTTTTCAATGCTAATCCTGCAGGCCGGCCTTATTGCTGGAATGTCTCCATGGAAATGGAGACAGGGCCTATGGTTTAATGTCCTTATCCAAAAAGATGTGAAGGTCTAAACATTTGTAGATGTAATTACAAAGGTAGCACCTTCTCAATAAATTATTTAAAGACCCTGAGTGTTGGTCTGGCAGGGGAGTCAAACCCCAAACTCCCGGGGGGGGGGGACTCCCATATATAAGAGGACGGGGATGCTCGTCGGAAATTTTGAAAATGACCCTTAAAAGGTACCTGAGTGGGAGTGGCAACAATTCATTTCTACCCCTAAAAGGTACCAATTCAAAAACAATAATAAAGAATTAAAGTAATGAAACACTTTGTTATCAATGTGCTTTGAAGATTCAATTCAGATCATCAAAATTGTCCCTTTCATGCTTATTTTAGGTAGTTTATTTACTCCAAAACAGTCCCTAAAAGGTACCAGCTATGTCTCTGGTAGTCCACTTAAGTCTGAGACACCCTAAAAGGTACCAGATGGCAGATTTTGACCCCTTAAAGGTACGACGAGCATACCCATCCATTTACGATCGGAGTCCCCCCCCCCGGGCCCAAACTCCTGCACAAGAGACCAAAGTTCAGCCGAGCTAACTGGACAGGGGTTAAATACAACAAGTAAAATGTCCCCATCGGTGCAATATATATACCAATGATATTTCAATTACCAGAATTCATGTGTTTCATCCTCTTTAAAAGTCATGTGATGAGTCTGGACATAGTATTTATCACTTGTTGATTCAGCCAGCTATAACATTACAAAAGAACTCTAATACTTCTATATCACACAATACCCTTTCGTGCAAATACAACTGCCCTCTGTTGGAAGACTGCTCAAAAAGTAAAGATCATTCTCCACTCATCGCAGAAAGCACTCGCTGCGATCATTTTTACTTGCTGCAAAATTTTGAACAATAGATTTTATTCCAAACGAGTACTCGCTGGCTCGCTGTGAGTAATTTCTGTGATGAGTAGAGAATGGCCTTAAGTTGCCATGAGTATTGAGAATGCCTTAAGTTGCCATAGGTATGGATAATGGCTACTGAATTATGACAATTTTTTATTGTTTATATTTTTGGACACACACATGGGTCCAGATACATGTTGTTCCAGACCACTTTTGCCAAAAATCCACGTGTGGCATCATGTGACTATTCCCAAAGGTTTTCTTAAGAGTGTGAATGGGGCCAAATACTAGTGATATGATGGACCTCAATGGGCTATTGCATTTTTTATCTGCACTCCTCCTGTTGAGGACACATGGAATTCCAAGGGCGTAGGGGTACTAAAACCCCTCTGGAATTCCATGGGGCCCCTCAACTTCCATTGAAAATCCACTGGAAAATCCAGGGGAGTAGGGTCTAAAATTTTTGAAAATGCATGGAAATCAAAGAGAGTAGGGTCTTAAATTCATCAAAATGAATGGAAAATCCAAGGGTGTAGGGAGTATTTTGGAAAACATGTTCTCAACAGTACTAAATAAATATGGTATGGAATGATCTTTGAGAAGTTGATAAGGGACCATTTAAATGTAGAGCGACTTCTTAACATAGGGCCTTTATACACAGGTTTAACTGTATACTCACAGCTACATTAGTAGGTATTTTTGTTGTTGATTTATCTTTAATCAGCATCTCTCCATCAGTATCTGTCTCACTGGTCCATCTACCAGCATAAGCATCATCGGAATCATCACTGTCAGAGTCAGATGGATTACTAGTGCTTTTCTCCAACAAGTCTAATGACAGAGAGACTTGTGTTGGTTTGGGGTCAACTAAACCTTTTCTTCTTGCCCTGTAAAGGTAGGATAACATCATGTGGATTTGCAAAAGAAGACTAGCGAGTGAACTAGTTTGGGCTGCGTTGGTGTATAAAATACAACAAGGGATGAATGGAAACTTGTACAGTGAACTTCCTCTAAGGTTGACACTGTAGGGACCAGCTCTTAGTGTCCACCTTAGAGAGGTGCCTGCCTTAGAGAGGTGTCTGCCTTAGAGAGGTGTCCGCCTTAGAGAGGTGTTCACCTTAGAGAGGTGCCTGCCTTAGAGAGGTGTCCGCCTTAGAGAGGTGTCTGCCTTAGAGAGGTGTTCACCTTAGAGAGGTGCCCACCTTAGAAAGGTGCCTGCCTTAGAGGGAGTTTCATTCTAAACAATGTGAGGGAATTTAAAAATGTAGAACCAGGCAAATGTGTCCGCCTTAGAGGGGTGTCCACATTGAGGGAGTTCACTGTAACACTGTAAAAAGGGAGAGACCTTATACTGACAAATGTTTTGAATTTTTATGTAACTGATTTGTGTCTTGGTCTCTTTCAAGTCTGGGCCTGGTTGCTTGAAGGTTGGTTATCACTAACCAAGAGTTACTGTGGTTTTCGGTATTCTGTAAACTCTAACCTTCAAACAGTCCATTGGAATTTGGTTATTTGCTTCCTCCCACCGAGCAACAAAACATCGAAAAATCAATACTAAAAGTTGATAAAATCCTACCAAATTACCAAATATGATCTTTAGAGTCAGAGTATATATTAGCTATACTATCATTTTCAATTGGTATTAATAGTTCTTCATATTAGTGATTTTTACTTTTGATTGACAGGAGCAAAAACACAAATTAGCGGTTGGCGTTTGAAAGTCGGAGTTCACAAAATACCAAAAACCGCAGTAAAATTGAAGGTTTTTTAGACTTACAGTAACTCCTGAGTTAGTGCTCTAACCCACAGTACCTTCAAGCAACAAACCTTGGTTAACACAAGCACTATAATCATAACCCTAACTGCAGTTGTAAGAAGCCTTCAAATTCTGTAGAAAACAAAATCAAAATGGCATGTCCAATAGCATATTCTCCCTTAAATTTCTTGATTAATGCAGGAGAAGTTGACTTTTAATCATAGCTCTCTTACACTGTTATTGCAAGGACCTCTTCAATTACAATATATGCTAGAAGAACACCTTTCATGTGAGAAACAAATGTTTTTATCCTGTTTCTTGTGAAATTCAAGTTTACTTGTAGGAATACTGTTATTTAAGCTTAATAATTAATTAATTAATTATTAATTCAGGTCAAGGGGTCAAGGATTTACTCACCTCCTCCTTTGATTTCTGTCAGTGGATCTATGCAAAGGAGTATCACCAGCATCTGATGCAATTGACAGTGAAAACTTTTTCTAAATGTAAAAAATCTTCCAGTTAGAGGACAGAAAAATTATTGGAATGATGGGGGTATTTCTTGGGGAAGGTTCATTTAATATGACGAGGGGGGGGGGGGGGGCATGAAGATTTGGAAATCTAACCCGGAAAATTTTCATAGCCCCACATTTTGACCTTGTTGATTATTTTAGGCCCCCCTCTTATATGAATAAAAACTTGAGGCCCCCCCTTTTGACCATCCCAAAAATTCAGAAGCCCCCCTTAACATCTTTTGAAAATCAAAGGCCCCCCCCCTTGAAATCTTCATGCCCCCCTCGTCATAGTAAATGAACCTTCCCTTGGAGATATTCAACAACAACACTGTTGAAAACAAGGGAGTACAGGCTCATTTTCAAGGTGTGTAGAGAGAAGATGTGCACCTAGTACAGTACACTTGTCTTTATCCAATGCAAGGTACTCTATAAATTGTAACTGTCAGAGTTGTGTTTCAATAAAAAGGCAAAAAGGCTGTTTTACTTAAAAATCGCAGAGAGTGGTTGCCCAGATCTCCCGAGTCAGAGGCTCATGTATCAAGCATTCAAAGGTGCACCCTTTATGCCCTCGCTCCATCAGTGCTCCATTTTACATGTATTTAAAGCTAATTAAAGCTACATGGAAAGGAAAGGAAAGAAGTCAAAACAAGGATGTGAAGTCACTGGGGATCGAACTCGGGACCTCTCACACCAAAGGGCACACACTAACCAACTGTGCCATCCTTGCTCCTTAAATGATCAATAAACGATCATCAATCATGGTTTTAAACTCCAGATAACTTATTACAACTTACAGTATTTAGGCTTTTCCCCGTCAAGCTTCCCAAAGCAATCCCCCCATCCTAAATTTTGCGAATCCCCCCAAGTCCTGATAGCTGGAAGCCATTTCTAATGGTATAACTAATATTCGTACAGTACCTGAGTCGTAGGATTAATGTCCATAACAGAAGTTACATCTAGTGGATTGTTGCATCTGTTTGTTGAGCCCTCTGATACAGCTTCACTACTATAGTGTACAAGCAAATTAAATAGAAAAGTCAAAATTATTAAATGGATAGAAGTACAAGAATAAAAAACGAAATAGGAAATGCTGAAAGGAGAAGAGAAGAGAACAGATAGATAAATCGTTCACTGAGTTTAACACTTCTCAGTCGCAAGAATGAATTGCATTTGTACATGTACATACAATAAAATTGTTGAGAGGAGAGGAGAGGAGAGGAGAGGAGAGGAGAGGAGAGGAGAGGAGAGGAGAGGAGAGGAGAGGAGAGGAGAGGAGAGGAGAGGAGAGGAGAGGAGAGGAGAGGAGAGGAGAGGAGAGGAGAGGAGAGGAGAGGAGAGGAGAGGAGAGGAGAGGAGAGGAGAGGAGAGGAGAGGAGAGGAGAGGAGAGGAGAGGAGAGGAGAGGAGAGGAGAGGAGAGGAGAGGAGAGGAGAGGAGAGGAGAGGAGAGGAGAGGAGAGGAGAGGAGAGGAGAGGAGAGGAGAGGAGAGGAGAGGAGAGGAGAGGAGAGGAGAGGAGAGCATTCCACTCCCATAAACTGTTAGGTGTTATTATTGACAGTCAGCTCAGTTACTTTTGTCAGCTTACTTACTTTTGTCTACCAATAAGATTTTTTAGTGCTCTTAGTATCCTGTTCCTCATCTCTTCTTTTTCAGCTCCCAAGTAAACATGGATTAAAATATTAAGTCCATGTGCATCTAAAGCTCGACTACGATTGATGACACTATTGACAAGTACACTCTGTATAGCACCAACGGCAAGCATTACAATGTCCTCATCATGTTGGTACTGCAGGCAAAGGTCTGCAGAGTAAGGGTAGAAAATTGATTATTCAAAAATGAACACAAAATAAACTAGCCATCTGCATGCACAGGGGTTCCATGGGCCATGAATTTTAGGTATCTCAGAATTCAAGGAATATTAATGGCCCATGAAAAATAGCTCAAGCAAAACAGACTATTTTCATGGGCCATAAAATGTTAGCCTTCATCATTCATGGGAAATTCACGACCACATGGTGCCATGCAATTTGATTTTGCATACTTCATGGGCACTTAAAATGTTTTCACGGGGTAATGACAGACAGACAAACAGACATAACTTAATTTAGACATGGTAAAAACATCAGCATATATTTATAAAAAAGATAAATAAAAACTGGTTTACATGTTTGCTGTGTGGGAATCCAATTTCGAATAAAAATTGTCAAGTCCTCTTTTAAATTGAGTGAGTGAGCTTGACTTTCTCAGTTCAACAGGAAATCCATTCCACACCTGAAGCTTTGCTTCTGTTTGAAGTTTAGGAATAGTAAGTTTGTTTTTAGAGTCCCTAAATATATAAGGAGTACTCTGAATGGTGAACAAGTCCTCTAGATAACTACATGACAGGAAATTCATGCCATTTTCATAAAACTGCATTTCATAAGGGACTGTACGTTTTTAATGAGGGGGGGTGGGCTGGAGTTTTTCATCTCCATCAAAACAAAATTGTGATGACCCCCCTCCATATTTTTCTAAAAATACCATGGCCCTTCATTGATTAGCAGAAAAAAATTGATGACCCTCCCCCACGGGTAACTCAAATCAACTAAACGACACACCAAATGAAGAACGACAGCCTGATGACTTTCAACCACGTGCCCAACTTCGAAAGCTTTTCGAGGAAGGCTCTATAACAGAGGACAGAGAGAAAATTTCGGAGTTTTCTAGAACATATATTGTTTCAGAAAGCTTAGTGAGTGGCTACATTCAACATCTCACAGAAATTGACATTCACAAGAAAAAGCGAAAGGAAGAAAATCAAATCGAAAAGAAAGAGCGCTTACAAAGAAAATACAATGACATTGACTGGCAGGCTCTGTACAATGCCAACCAGCTATCAACCTTAAAAGTAAATGAACTAAATCTTTATCTTAGTGGAACATAAGATTTCGTTCAATGGAAAAAAGGCTGCGAAAGCTAACGTCATTAAGGCAGCACACATTGGCAGCCGTCAATATAAAGAAATGGAAATGAAAGAGAATGAAGAGACAGACGTACTAGAATATACTGATGGCTATTCCTCTGGTGACGAATCTGAGGAAGATTTTGTGAACAGAGTGGTTGGTTCAAGTTCTTCGGAGTCATCAAAAGAACTAACATCTAGTGATGAAGAGAGTGGTCCAGAGGTTAGCGGAATTGAAGTATCACGGTGCGGCAGAAAACGAACCAAAGTTTCCAATGACAATTCTATTTCTTGGCAGATCATTGACTTTTAAGATGGCACTAGTTTATTTTATTGTTTAACAGTTGCATGTGCCTGCCATCAGTGATGGTTCCTCGCATAACAAAAGGTACTTTCGTAAAAACCAAGCAAAATGGTGGCAGTACGTGACTCACATACAGTCCAAAAATGTATACACAAATGTATACAAAAATGTGATGTACAAATATACAATAAAACAGTAAGTAGTGATAGTTGTCAAAACAAGTCATATTTACATGTACAAATTAAAGAGAAAAGCCTGTGACTTCTGTATAGTTTCTAAAATGATCAGATAAAAGAGGTGACCCTCCCCCTCACAAGGAAAAAGAAAAGCTTGACCCTTCACAAACGTTGATTTTTTTTTCGATGACCCTCCCCCGAAATACTCCAGCCCACCCCCCCCTCATTAAAAACGTACAGTCCCTAAGGATGGTCTATATAAGTTTTTGTAAACTGAATCACCTACTTAATAAGATCTTGATTCCTCCAAGATAACCAATCCTGGCTCTGTATCTTAAGTCCAGTGCAAGGTTAGACAATGCCCCAAGTGCTTGAACTAGGATTCTTTTATTGGGGATAAAACAAAGCTGCAAACAGAGTTAAAATACAGTCATGTCACTTTGTTCATGAAAGGCCCACTTGGATGAAAATCGGGTGAAAATTGGAAACTAATTATTTCTATCTGAAGATGAGTGTAGTTAAATAACTAGCTACCTTCTGACCAAAAATCTGCATTTCAAGCTCATTATCAAAGAGAAATTTTGATATAAAGTCTAAAAGAACAATAGGGTTGAGTAAATGACTTCATGTACTCACAACTTAAATGCTAAAATACTGAACAATTTCTATTTGTCTCATTTGAATGTAAAGAAAATGTTGCTTTTGGTGATTATTGGGAGTCGTACAGATAGGTTTTACTATGTTTCAAGTCATTTCCAATTTTAATCTATTTTTATAATAATACTTTTATTATTAATCCTCCCAGAGGGCTTTTCAGGAATAACATATATCTAAAAATACATGACAAATACACTAAATATCCTATTTTTATCCAAGTACCCTTTAAGTATGTTTTAATTCCAATGAAAATTGCAGTAGAACCTAGCTATTATGAAGACATAGCCATTTGCCAGAGATTAATTGTTTGGTCAGTCAACAACACCATGTGTCTAAAGCAGTTAACTACATGTACAATCCCTGCCACAATTAGTTGACACGATGTGGAATTTACGGATTTTTTTGCACACTACACACTGTGCAGCCATATTATTGGACCCCCTCCCCCTGTACAATGTTGCTGGTAGCTAAAACGTATGTCAGACTGATTGCCGAGTAGTAGGTGTTGGGGTTTTCACAGCAACACTGTACAGGGGGTGGGGTGGGGGGTGGGGCTGGTGCAAATAGAGGGGGGAGGGCACAGATTTTTACGCTCACTCTGTAAGAATGTTATGTGTGTATGTATGTAGAAAGGGGGGAGGGGCCATCAAAAATTGAGCAGTTACCTTTTTCATTTGCACCAGCCCCCCTCCCTGTAACAGGTGGGGGGCATATAACAGGTGGGGGGTGGGGGGTGGGGGGGTGGGCAGCCAATCTCATTACCATCCACTGTGCACGCACATCCCGACAAAATTGTGCCATGTGAATTCTGGCAATGATTGCAGCTGTTCAATGGGATAAACTTTGATACCTTTAGCAATGCCTCTATGCCACCAGACGTTGCAATGTAGGATATAAAGTCTTCATTGAACTCACTGAGGTTTCTAAGAGAACCTACAACAAAAAAGGACATTAAAGAACTGATATTGTACAAATCTACATTGTACAGACTAAAGATTTGATCCATATCTTATTGTAAAAAATCCCCTAGTTTAAAGGGTCCCTCTCAAGAGAGTCTAGCTGCAAGAAAAATCAGTTTAATGGTCCAGTTCCAAAATATTGGTTAGCTTCAACTGCCTGTACGTGTATACTTGTCTAATACTCTGACAAATTTATACATACCATTGTATTGTAAATGCAATATGTTGTATTGTGCCATTCTAGAATGTATTGCTAAATTATTTTGGGGATATAATACAGTACAATGCTATGTATAAATTTGTTAGAGTATTGGACAACTCTTACCACATACATGTACAAAGGAATAAGAATGAGGCTATGTGAATGACTTCATACAACTGTAAGTTGTCTTATGGCATTTTGCATGGAGCCTCATCTCGATTCCTATGCATGTGGCAAGTGAAGTACACTGTATATACCTGTTTCAAAAAACGTAGACGGTCTGAGATCTGAATCTGAATCTGAGTGAGAAGAAAGCAGTGTTGGTATGACCTTAGAAAGAATTACAATATAAAGTGATAAGATTATAAAATGGATGATATTACACAGAGATAAGATAAAAAAGTCATTCTCGTGATTCTATTTGGTCTCAGATTCCGATCCAGATTAAGATTCAGATGTCAGACCATCAACGTTTTTTTGAAACAGGTATATGATTCTTGAAACTGCATTATTCAGCTAAAGAAGATGGCTGTCCTCTTTATAGGTTTGTCTGCTTTGGAGGGAAATCATTGTGTAGACTGATATTAGTATTATAAACAATAATTGTATTGTTCCAACACGTAATTCAGTTGTAAGACTGCAAAGTGTTTTTATTAATAAACGATTTATCTATCTATCTATCTGTAAATCACAGTTACATTGAACAGTATACTTACCAGCTGCATATTCCAGTACTGCTGCGTTCTTGGGTGGGGCTTGTACCCCAGATAAACAACACAAAGACACCTAAAATAAGATATAATTACTGTTAATATGATATATAATCATTCCATTTAATGTAAGGACAATATGACACATTGTATTAATAAGTCATTGCAAACAAGAGACCTGCAAAGCAGTGCTTTAAGGGAGTGGAATGGGGAAATGGGTGGGTTTGGGAGGAATACATAATTATGTATGGAGGAACTGCTAAAGCAGGTGACTTTGTCATGAACTCTCTCTTTCCTTCTATTCCCTTTTCTCCCCTCCACTTTTCCATTTTTTTATGGTGATCTACACGAGGGTGGCATAGCTGTGTGTCTATATCTCAGTCGCAGGAAAAAAATATCAATTCCCAGCTTGGGTCATACATGCGGCTTCCCTCGGTCTAACCAGGAAATCCCTGGGAATCTGTTCTATTTTTACAAGTTTGGGTATTACAGATTTCCCAAGTAAAATAGAACAGATTTCCAGTTTAAACCAAGGGAAACCCCAAGTTGCATTGGGAATTGAAATTTTTTTCCTGTGAGTATATGTGCAGCAGAAGCAAAAATCTGGCTGCATCAGTTCAGGATCTGCTGCCCTCATATACAAGAAATAAAGGTGCTAAAATTTGATGGTCATATAAATGTTTACATATTCCGATAATCGTCAATTAATAAGGTAATACCTGAGGAGGATATTTATCTAGGTTTGTTGGCATGGCATAAACCTTGTCTCCTGGTACAGTAGCAGTAAATCCAAAGTCTATAGCAAACACTTTGGCCTTTGAAGTTTCACCTGATGAAGATACTTCCAAGACACGTGCCCTGTACACCATCTTATGTCCACTGATTGTCTCTTCTACACAAACTAGTGATCCTGGGCATGGTATATCAGGCATGTCATCCAATTTCTTAAGTATCAGAAAATAGAAAATATTGATCAAAGAGGTGCACACATTGTATGTTTTAGGGTCATAAATCTACTTCTTGAAGAGCATATTTCCAAAATTGTCCAGCTTTTCCCTATGGCTCTTTGGATTGAGAAGAAATAGCCTTTTGATCAGAAAGCACAGGCCTTCCTATGACATGGATTATAATGGCTAAGTTACAATTATAATGACAACAAGGCCAGGCATGATATTTTTAAAATTGAGTTCAGAATTACAAGTTTTCTCTTTATGAATGCAATTGTTGGAAACATGTTAGAAATATGTGTGAAATAAGCTTGGAGAAAATCAGGTCACAGGTTCAAAACCCTTCTGAAGGCTTGGATTTTCTCCTTCGCACACTCAAAGAAACATGTACACATATTTTTAAGTTTTCTCTTGCTTGACAAACCTGTGTTTTAAGATAGTCCTGGATTTCACTGATATTCTTTTGGACTGCTTCCCCACCAACATGAGCCCAAAAATGACCAGCATCGATAACATGCATCAAGCTTACATCACACCATGATGAACTACCTTTCGACTATGGAACAACATTTCAGCAAACAGTGTTGATAAGTTTATATAATTATATTGGCCATCTTAGAACTGATTGATGGTGGCACAAAAAGATGCATTGATAAATAAATATGGGTTGCACGGCTCCGTTTTTAACATTCTAGGCTCTGTTATAAATCAATTAGACAACAGAAAGCCGCTTGCCCATTGCATTATAGACACACTTGAGAAAATACAAAGAACTCTTAACAAACTAAAGTCACACTCAGCTATGCCTTGTGCACCTCTTATGTTTGTTAATCGTTCTTTACATTTTCTCTCATGCATCTATAACGCCATGGGTGTGTGGCTTTCTGTTGTCTATATTTGATAAATGTATAACAGCAGCAATAAAAGCTATAGGCTGTGTTCTAGCAGTGGCTGCAGAGTGCCTGAGGTGACTAACATTATTTTGGTCTTGGGTGACTTACATTTGTAAAATAGTGTTGTTTTCATATATTAAGTAATTTTAGATAGTTATTGTATTGTTAATTTGATTTAGTTTTAGGAAGACCAGGCTTGAAAAAAGCACAGCTTTACATGTTATATCCTCAGTAAATAAAGAGTTATTGTTATTGTTATTGACATAATGAGTTGTACAATGTCCACATTAATCTTGTTATTACCTCTTTTGCTGGACTCTGTTTCTCTTCATACTTCTCAAGCTCTTCAATATAGCTCAAGTCTGGCCATACTAACCCTTTAGCTTTGAGCTCACTGCATATTCTGATGTCTTTATCAGTTGTTGTGTCATACAAATCAACAGAGAACACTTTATTTATCTCCTCTCCAACACAATGAATTTCAGCTCCTGGATTTATTCACCAAATAATAATGACTAGTTAGGCATGTAATGAATAACAATGTGGAGTTAAGGTAGAGAGAAGTCCCCCAAGTGAAGACCACATTGGTTGCCATGGAATTAAAATGTCATGGCAACTACATCTTTAAATGAGGGGTTGATTTTTTTTTGCAATTTGCATGATGACTGGGTTTGGGATTTCACTTCCAATAATAAGACTATAATTTGACAGCTATACCTTGCTCAATGTCATTCTCAATAACTACTGCAAGTACATGCAAGTCAATGCAAATTCTTGTTTTACAATATTTGATACTAATCTCGCGATCTGCTTGGTTGATTAGAGTGTGTCAATAAGAGGACAGACACACTGCTGATGCATTTCAGCGCGCGCACTCATTCTGTTGCCCCACTTGAAAAGGATTTTTTAACTTTATCTCAAATAATTGTAGTAAAAAACAAATTGAAGATGGTTTTGAGTTGTCTGTCCTCTTATTGACACACTCTTGACGTCATAAAATGTTCAAAACTCAAGTGGAATCACGAGCACAGCGAGTACGACATGCAGCGAGCAGTGAGATTATAAAGTCAAAAGTTGCATTGACTTGCATCAATGTGTGTTCTTGTTTGATTGGGGCCTAACAGTAAACATACCTGTTTGAATCAGATTTTCCATCACTCTGATACATTCTTTAGAGTTCAGCTCGGAAACATTTCCAATAAGTTTCTTGTTCATAGTCAAACCACCAAAAACTTCATTGGCCTGTTTGCTATAGCTGTTGGTCACTTGGCAACAGTTGCTATGTTTTCCATAAGGGTTAAATATGTCACAGAGTTCAACCAGGTGACGAACTATTCCAGCATTCACAAGGTCTGCCTGAGAGGTGGTGTGTTCATAGGTTAGCTTTTGTAGAACTGCTGCAGTTTGCTCATGGGCCAATAGTCTCTCTAATTTTGTGCTTACATCTAAATTACAGATACAGACAATTAGGTTTACAGCATCCGAACTAAGGGTGTTTTCCATTTAGTGGAACCAACTGGCCAGAATGGCGTGATTTCTTAGGACTGATCAATTCTAGGAATTGACATGTACCATTTAAGAACTGGCCGTTCTGGCCGGTTGGTTCCATTAAATGGAAAACACCCTAAGAAATAAAAGTTTGTTGTACAGCCTGTATTTTTTCCATTTCAGATTGAATTTTTTTCTGATTTGTGAATCACCCTTGGGGGGGGGGGGGGGAGAGGTGTGTGTGTGTGTGTGTGTGTGTGTGTGTGTGGGGAGGGGGGTTGGGTGGGGTGGGAGGGATTGGGGGCTTAAACCATATGATAATAATTATGTTATCTACAGTTGAACTTCTCCACAGCATCCACCTTGGGATCAGATTTAGAGGCCACTGTGGTGGGGTGGCCATTGTAGAGAAGTTTCAATATATACCATACATAAGTGTATGGATCAGATTGATGGTAAGGACAGCAGATGATGGCAATTGTGGAGAGGTAGCTGTTATGTAGAAGTGGCCATTGTACAGAGTTATCAATATAGAGTAAATGTGGATCAGGTTGATGTTGAGGATAGAAGATGCTGGCCAGGTTTGACTGTACTTACCATCACTGTAGGAATCTCCTAAAGGTCTACAAAGGGACAGTAGTGTTCTTGATCCTCCTTGATCAATGATTTCTGTTTTAGCAGCAGAATTCTGGTGACAGAGCACTGCTATACCTGCTGCAGCATATGCCTTGACCCCTGGCTTCTTGTTGGAACTACATATTTCTGTATCATAAAAACATATATACATTTACTTTATTTATATATACATAACTATTAGAATACTTTGCTTGAAACTTCTTTGCATTTCGCAATAATTATATCGTTTGTTATTGTAATACGCGAAGCCTGAAGAAGACGCACTAAGTGTGCCGAAACGTCGTCAAAAAAGAGCATTTCAGAACTCCCGAAGACCACAATAACAAACTATTAGAATGTACATATAAATCAATAGGTTGGATAGTGAGTTAATATTCTCCATTAGGGATACAAAACAGTCCCTAAAAGGTACCAGCTATGTCTCTGGTAGTCCACCTAAGCCCGAGACACCCTAAAAGGTACCAGATGGCAGATTTTGACCCCTAAAAGGTACGACGAGCATCCTCGTCCATTTACGATCGGAGTCCCCCCCGGGGTGTGAATGAAGCTAAAATAATGGATAAAAAAGGCCAACTACCCATAAAGCAACACTGAAAGACCTTTTATTTTCCCTTAACAGGCTATTTCCAAAAAGGGCCTTGGTGGAATTTGCTATGCAAAAATTATCCCAAGTACATCCCCTCCCCAACCTCCAGGGACTCTATCCCAAACCTGAAATTTTTACCCATTTATATTTCTATTTTCGCAGCAGTTCACAATACAGTTGATAATAGTCTTTTGAACTATGAATCTTATAGACTATTAGTGCAACCAAACAATCCTTTACATCATAGGTATGTGAAAACAGGTGTGTAGTGTGAGGAGATAGGAGCTACAGGACGCAGTTTCATACAGCAATGAATAAGTCTATTAAAACATGTAGGTTGCTATCAATCAGTTGTTGAATCTCATTATCTGCGTTTGACTGGAGGGCAAAAACCGGCTTGACTGGGGGTCAAAAGCTTTCAACCATAAAGAATTCTTTTGAAAACTTACAATATAATACCAGCTGAATTATTCAGCTGGTAAAAATTCCGCACGGGACTGGATATGACATCTATTGATAGCAACCTTTTGCTGTATCAATTTATGCATAATACTACATTGGGCTATTCCAATTTTTATCCGAACACCCCCTGTGGAGGAGGTTCGGAATTCCAAGGGGCCCCTTATTCCTGAAATCCACTGGATTTCCAGGGGGATGGGTCAAAAATGGCTGAAATCTAGTGGAACTCCAAGGGGGTAGGGCTAAATTCATTAAAATTTACCTGGAATTTCCAGAGAGGATGGCGATATTTCATGCTGGATTTCCGTGGGACCAGGGTAGTTAAAACAGACCTCCTCCACAGGGGGAGTATGGATAAAAATTGGAATAGCCCATTGCACTCTTTGAGCAACATTACATTGTGTAACTTAAATATTCTCAAAATCAGCCATGAACACCTAGTCACGAAAGCACATAAGAAGAGTCACGGACAGTTTACGAACGTATAGTTTACAGGCTAAAAGGCTGTACGATACTCTTATTTCACAACTCACCAAGTAAAAGTTCTAAAGTGCCTTCACGAATAAAATCTTTCTTTTTGTTGGGTTGTTGTAAACAAGCTTGAATCACTTGACACAGCGCTTCCTTCGTGGAACTGTTGTCGTCTGCCATCATTATTAAAAGTTAGTGAAATTGGCCACACGATTGACACTTACAAAATGATTAAAAGTAGGCAAATGGCAACACTTTTTTATATCTTCAGAAGCCACGTGTAGTAATGTTTGGTGCCTAATGTTTCCTTCAACTGTCAATCAGCGGCATTTCTAAAGCAACATGCGCACTCATATTTTTTTACACAATGCAGCTGTTTTCTAAATTGTGGGCTCATTAAAGAATCCCACAATTCTTCACTCTTGCCGTTTGTTCTTCCTTTCCAAATCTTTGCGAAATAAGGTGTAGAGTTCTCATCGAGCTAAGGCCTTAAATCCGTTTACATCCTTGTAAGCAAGGCAACCTACATTGAGTTTCTCAACCATCTCGAAAGAAAAAGCATCATTTTATAATATGGCTTCCAAATCTGAACTCGCTTGTGTTTACAGTGCTCTTATTTTGCACGATGATGATATCGCGATCACTGTAAGTTGTTATGAAAGCATGTTTCACCGTCTTGTTAAACGTATAGATTATTTATAGAAATAACTAAATGTCCAGATAAAGTCAGGAAGTCGATGAAAAATGAGATTATGGTTGCTTTTTGCTGTACTTAAAAATGATAATAGTATTAAATACAATCAAACAGTAAGCTAGCTATTTATATTTCACGATTAGTTTGTTCACGATTTATAGTTTAGGTGGAACACAAGGCGGTTGAGGTCGAAAGCAAAGTTTTTTCAACCTTATCTCGAAGTTTCATTGTTTATTCTTTATTTATTTGTTGGTGTGATATCCTATTTGTCGATGATAGTGAATGTGAGGATGAATATTAGTCATTAACGTATTAATTTTGGTTTCTATTAGGCTGAAAAGATCTCCAAGCTCATCAAAGCTGCCAATGTTGAGGTAGAATCCTTCTGGCCTGGTCTCTTTGCCAAAGCACTTGAAGGCCATAACATAATGGATCTTATTGCTAGTGCAGGAGCCCCAGGTGGAGGCGGAGCAGCAGCAGCCTCTGCCGCTGGTGGAGCAGCTAGTGGAGATGCTCCAGCTGAAGAAAAGAAGGAAGAGAAGAAGGAGTCTGAGTCAGAATCTGATGATGACATGGGATTTGGTTAGTAAAAAGAATTGTATAAAGCTGATTTGTTATGAGTGTGAAACATACCACACCATGTTGTGCCATGGAGCCTTTAAAAGGATTGAAATTCCTGCCATAACCATGAACTTGTGGTGCTGTTTTCACAGTCATGTCAAATCTGCTGTGATGTAAAGATGTATCAAGCAGTGGAAATGTTGAGTGGCCAAGGGTTTAGTCATGATTCTCCTACCAAAAAGCGTAATCTTTACAAAATAACGAGCTATTGAATTCAGCAAGTAGTGTTGTTGGGGGCATCATAACTAGGGGATGTCATGACTGGATACCATGGTCAGTACTTGGAAATTATATCCAGGAATAATGGTGCATAGCATGTTATAAATAAACATGTTGACACCATGCTCCCTTGCTGTCACAACACTTGGTCAATGCGAAAGTGTACATTTTCTGTAATCAAATTCAGGTTATCTTCAGAAATTCGAAGAACCAAAGGGAGAATTTTGAATTTGATGAATGATCATTTGAGCACTAACACTGACCAATCGGATTGATGATCTTATAGATTGGCTGTGATGATCCTTCACACCTCTGACATATGAGAACACCATGATTCTTACTGTCCTTCTAATCTGAGCCATATCTATAGAAAACTTTCCTTGTGAAAGATCGCCATTGTTTTCATTAATACTGATGTTGCTTTGTTTATCTGAATTTCAGGTCTCTTCGACTAGACATCAAGTAGTAAATTTATTGCCAAAACCATCAATAAAGTGTTTTATTGAAAATCAGTTTGTTTGTGTTATTATTTGGTTTTGAACTTTTAAACTGTGTGGATCAATACAAACATTGTACAAAAATAGTCAGAGTAAGTTTCATGTGATTAGAACATCGTGGCACAGGTCAATTCTGACAAAACAGAAATAGCATCAAGACACTGTGTGTCATTGTTTTGCTAGCAACCTTAATAAGTCTTGTTAGAATGTGAAGATGACTAATAACAACCATGAAGGAGATCATAAGTTTCAAAGTCAAAAAACTAACATTTAACATAGCTGACATGAGTTGTTGGATGCAATTCTAGAATAGGAATATGTTCTATAGAAAGATAGAAGATAAGTCAAACTTCCCTTAGTGACAACCTATATAGAAACATCTCGTGTCCATGGGTGACTTCAATTAAACTTTTCGAGTGGTTTTCACTCACCCGTGAAACAAAGTGTATCAGTTGCCACTGTTTTCAATGAAACGCGACTACCTAAACATCTACACTAGATTGCACTTTGCATTAGACGTAATTAATTACCGAAAAACACCCTAAAAGGTACCAGCTAGGTCTCTGGTAGTCCACTTAAGTAAGAGATACCCTAAAAGGTACCAGATCACTGATTTTCACCCCTAAAAGGTACGACGAGCATCCCCGTCCATTTCCGATCAGAGTCCCCCCCTCAGGATCCTATAGAGGATTGAGCACAGATTCAGGCTCATGTCTCATGCAATTTTCAGTCTTTCCACATTTTGTACAACTTTTCCCATATTGGATTCTAATTTCGAGTACTCTTCCATCAACGATGTCAAAGATTCTAAACTACTATCAAACTGTGCTACATCCAAGCCACCAATATTGGTATAATGATGAACATGAGCTTTTCTCTTGTACAACTTCATGAACCGATCTCTAAGATCCTGGAATGTGTTCCTGATGCAAGAATTATTCGCTAGGGTTAAGAGAGAGTAGGGGTGCCCTACTGGTGGTACAGAACACAAGCCAGTCTTCCATCCCTCTTGATTCCAGTAGATAAACTTCAAAGATGACTTAAGTCTGTCAATATTTCTTCTAATGTCTGACACCTCGACATTTCCTCTTACAATCAAGGCACAAGCTAAATAAAGACTGTGTTTTGGATCTGCTTTGATCAACTGGTGCTCCTTTGAGAATGCATCTGTAAACATTTGATCAAGTCTTCTTGGTGGCAAGTTTATGTCTGTCAAAGCATACAGTGGTGTCTGACTTGATACCAGATAATGAAGTTTTGGAAATGGTACCAAGTTCATTGTAATTTCATTCAAGTCCACATTAAGTGATCCCTCAAACCTTGCAGAACTAGTCATATTTAGTATAAGGTTAGCTACGATATTGTTCATTGAATCAAAAGGCTTGTCAGGGCCCTTGGTGATTCCACCATCACTACACGTGATGGCACTTTTTGCCTTGGCCATCTTTTGTCCTTCTGTGATAATGACTTTCTTGCCTGATTTTGATGGTGGTAAAGCACTTTGGACTTTGTTACAGATATCAACCAGAGCCTTATTTGCAAGAGAAAAGACATTAATCTAGTTGGTCTTGGAAAATATCTAGATAATACATAGAAAATACCATCCAAAGGGGATGACTTTCATTCATAAGTGGGTGAGTGCTTGTCAGGAATATTCAAAATGACCACCAAAAGGTACCTAAGTCTTATTTTTTATTTCTAAGAACCTAAAGTCTAAGACCTTACACTTCTTTTCTGACTAACCCATCACATAGCTTTAGCTTTCAATAACCTTAAAAAGGGTGAGAAAGGTTAAAAGGCTGCTTCATTGACCTCACAGATCTTGCCAGAGTGGAGATACTGACAGATGTTCATATCAGCCTTTTAGTACCCCCACACCATAAAAAATACAGCCAATCAGAATGCAGGAAAGTCATTGGATAGTAATTTGTTGGAATTCCACTCTTCCTTCCCATCATGCATTTGTATTTTCTATGGTGTGGATAAATAGTTATACAATGCTTTCTTGTAGCACACCATGGAATATCCCACTTGTCACTTGTATTTTCTTTGTATAAAACACTCACATAAAGACCTCATGTTTTACACAGAAAATACAAGTGACAAGGGGATAGTGCATGGCTAGAACACTACAGAAAAACAAATCATAGCTTTAAAAATATAAATTGTATAAGGACAAATAAATAGGTGCAAAAAATCAAATTTAATTAATGAATAAAATATAAGAATAATTATATATTAAATATAAAAGAAGACAATGAGTACTGCACTACTGAGTCTGCATGCGCATATGATGCTTCGATCTGCTTCTGTCGCTCATGAAAACCAAGCTTAATCCAATCTCTAAAGAGCATGAAGTTAAAGACTGGGCTATATCAATAAATATCATGCTAAACCTGTTATAAGGTGAAGTAATGACATCATCATCAGCAGATGGATATACAGCAGTGGTAAATCTATACACATCTGGGTATTCATCATGAAGTAGGTTGAGAACGTAGGTACCAAGTCCAGAACCAGTACCTGAAAGTTAAGATTAAAACATTAAAAACAGGAGTCAGATTGTTTTTGGAGAGTCAGATTGTTTTTGGAAAGTGATTATTAATCGAAATGCCCGTATTTTTCGATTAATAATCGAGTTTGATGCAAAATGTATTATGAATATTTTCACTTTCTTTGACGTTCTCAAAAATTTTTAATCGCTTTGTTTTCTGGTTGGTTGCTATGGTTGTCTTCAGAAGTTTTCCTGGACTTGGAAAGCCAATTTGAAGTCAGCTCATTTTTTTTTTTGTTTACATATAATGACAGCCAATCATCAAGCGACAAACGTTTTCTGTTTCTCCGCCCGCTTTTCTCCGCCCTCATTTGCATATTGATCAAGTACGCTTCAAAAATGCATTTTTGTTTATTTTATAATTCACAAATCCAAACTTATAACTTACATAAGTTCAATTACACAAGTTTATAATAACGCGGAGTTTTTTTCGTGTGAATTCACTTTTAAAAACAAACAAATATTTTTTTCCTATTTTACGTTCTAGAAAATTTTCATTCACTTCCAGGTTCTCTTGACTTGGAAAGCCAGTTTGAAGTCGACTCATTTTTTGACCAATCATGGTGTGTTTAAGTAGAGACAGCCAATCACCATGCGAGAATTACTTTCAGTTTCTCCGCCCTCTTTTCTCCGCCCTCATTCTCTAAACTAAAGCAAAACATTTTCATTTTTGTCTCTAAACTTCTGAGTTAAAAATTCAGGATTTTGTACATTCACGCGAACAAAACTCCGTAACATTATAAACTTGTGTAATTTATAACTTTTGATTTGTGAAGCTACCAACACTGATCAACAAAAATGCATTTTTGAATCGTACTTGATCAATATGCAAATTAGGGCGGAGAAAAGAGGGCGGAGAAACTGAAAGTAATTCTCGCATGGTGATTGGCTGTCTCTACTTAAACACACCATGATTGGTCAAAAAATGAGTCGACTTCAAACTGGCTTTCCAAGTCAAGAGAACCTGGAAGTCAAAGACAAAGTGAATGAAAATTTTCTAGAACGTAAAATAGGAAAAAAAATATTTGTTTGTTTTTGAAAGTGAATTCACACGAAAAAAAATTCCGGATTATTATAAACTTGTGTAATTTAACTTGTGTAGTTTATAACTTTTGATTTTTGAGTTATAAAACTACCAGCACTGATAAACAAAAATGCACTGATCAATATGCAAATGAGGGCGGAGAAAAGCGGGCGGAGAAACAGAAAACGTTTGTCGCTTGATGATTGGCTGTCATTATATGTAAACAAAAAAATGAGCTGACTTCAAATTGGCTTTCCAAGTCCAGGAAAAATTTTCTAGAACGTAAAAAAGGAAAAATATATTTGTTTGTTTTTAAAAGTGAATTCACGCGAAAAAAAACTCCAGATTATTATAAACTTGTGTAATTTAACTTGTGTCATTTATAACTTTTAATTTGTGAATTATAAAACTACTGACACTGATAAACAAAAATGCATTCAGTTGAAGCGTACTTTATCAATATGCAAATGAGGGCGGAGAAAAGCGGGCGAAGAAACAGAAAACGTTTCTCGCTTGATGATTGGCTGTCATTATATGTAAACAAAAAAATGAGCTGACTTCAAATTGGCAGTTCCAAGTCCAGGAAAACTTCTGAAGACAACCATAGCAACCAACCAGAAAACAAAGTGATTAAAAATTTTTGAGAACGTCAAAGAAAGTGAAAATATTCATAATACATTTTGCAGAACAAAGAATTAAAGTTTTATGAAGATTCTGCTTTCGTACGCGTAAAAAGCAGAATCTGAAAAATACGGGCATTTCGATTAATAATCACTTTCCAAAAACAATCTGACTGTCTAAAAACAATCTGACTCCTGTTTAAAACATTTTTATTTTATTTTTATCTGCTTGCACTACACCTGCACCACTTTCAAATTTAATTTTTCAATTTTACGTTGAGCACCCTCACCCTGAACAAAGCAAGAATCTTCAATCGAAAGAGGTGGTTGGGCTCAACTTGTAAGAAGAAGAAGATTAGACAGAACCTTGATTATAGCAGATTTCATACATGTATAAGTGAAATATCAGAGAAAACAAAATTAATCAATACACCAGATCCTCTCTATCTTGAACTCTCAAGAAAAACCTACAAGAACTGACAGAGTACAAGATTTTCTATTGTGACAAAGAAGAAGATGGCCCTCAAAAGACAGGGACAATAATCTAAATACAAGAGGGTTGCTCAAGTTGAAAAACATTAGCGGGAGTCCTATTAGAGTAGTTTTGTATGAGACTGTGAAAATGGCACAGTTACAGTACAGAATGAAGGGATGCTCACAAAATGACCTAAGTGACTTTTCTGATGATTTTTTCAGTAGTATAAAATGATATCAATTAACTTTCTTATGCCCAAATATCAATGTCTGGACATCCATCAAAAAGTCACTTAGGTCGTTTTCACAGAGAACCCTTCAAATGATCGGTACTCAACTGATATAGTTATATGGTATAGGTATAGGTATAGGCACTGTTGTACAATGAGAAGACATGGAAATGACTATTATACTGTTAATGTCATACCTCCTCCCATAGAATGTATAAGAAAGAAACATTGTAGACAATCACAGAGTTCTGCTGCATGTCGTATTGTCTCTGAAATTTGTTCTCTGTACTGTTCTCCATACATCATGTAACCAGTGGCCCTGTTGATGATGAGATGAAATCATAAGCAAAAAAATTGAATTTTCTAGGCTTTTCGGTCAATCCTAGCAGCTCCTGAGTACAACACAAAAAAACAAACAAACAAACAAACAACTCACAAATTTGATTTTGAAAATTTTGTAATCAGGCATGATATTCAATATGTGTTTTGTTGTTGTCAGAGACAACAACAAAGAACATAAATTAAACAACTCACACTACATTCCTGTTCTACCCCAATCTTATGGCCATTGCTGACAGTGCAGTATAGCATAGCAATGAAATTCTGGCCATATTTTACCGTACCACTAGCCATGGGATGATTCCTTTCATTAAGTAAAATAGCAGTGATGATGATAGAGTAGATTTTGCAGGAGTGTGTAATGGACATGCCATGACATAACTGAGCCATGACAGTCGTACTATAAAAGCTGCTCTATCCAATAATAAACCTAGTTTTTGCAGACAATTCCATATAGGACTTACCAATTATTTCCACAGCCTGACACATCAGTGATGAGTTGTTGACAATCAAAGACATCTCTCAAGGGACCTTTTAAAATGCCATTAACAACCCCTTCTTCCATGTCAATCAACACAGCCTAAACAATAAAAAAAGGAGCAGTGAAGGAGGTTACAGCATCTGGACTGAACCTGGGCATAAGAACTGATCAGCTGTTACTAAACTTGGTGCTTTCAGTGGTATTGCTCCAGAGATTATACAGTACTGGTAGGAAGCCCTAATTTGAAATAATTACAGCTATAGCTACACTGAAGGTAATATTAAGCCTTAATTACTTATGTCCAATGAGACTAGGCAGTGCTTAAGACACTACTGGCACTGGAGAATTATATTTACTGATCTCATTTTAAGGTATGGATTGATGATAGTGACAAAAACACAAGAAAAAGCAACAACAAAATGCTCACCCTTGCTTTCAAAGACTTAATTTTTCCTTTTGCATTTCCAATAGGAATATCCCTGACAGTGTCATATCTAGTGTCAACATTCCTGAAGAAGCTGTTAATTGACTCATCAAATACACCAGTCTAGAAAATAGTATATGAATAAATGAATAAATGGATGGATGAATGAATGAATAAATGTCTGAATGGACAGATGGATGGATGAATCATAAAAGCTTGTTTTAGATTGAATGAATGAAAGAATGAATGAAAGAATGAATGAAAGAATGAATGAAAGAATGAATGAATGAATGGACACTTTCAGTATTAACAGATTACAAACATCATAGACGACTTTCAAAAATGGCGGGCTCATTGTTCACGATAACGAGGCCAGAAAGGCCTCCAAAATCAACATTGCATCAAATGATTCTAAATATATAAAAATTATCCTGTAAAATGCACATAAAATAGGTATTTTAAAAGGAAAAGGAACACATCGTCTTTAATAGTAATAGAAGTGTCGCCACGCTTATTTTCTGGTAACAAGGCCTTTGTGGCCTCGTTCTCATGTACTAGGCCACCATTTTTGAAAGTTGTCTATATTCTAAATCTTTTTCTACATTATTTTCCTAATACCTTGTTGGCACTTGCATGCTCTCGTAATGCAAGGTCCCAGAATCGATAGCCAATCTGCAAAATAGAAAAATCATAGGATATCTATTTTCCTAGCACTATGTATTTCATAGCTACATATTTCTTTATGATTACTATCTTATTCTCTAAGTCCAAATACTTTGCACTTAATATAGGGACCAAGAGAATATGATTACAAAAAAAGTCTATTGTGCCATGTCTCAACATTCTGATTAGATAAATGGCATCATTGACCAATCAGAAGGGAAAGACGGCTCAATCTTCTTCCATGCATCAACTTTTTCTTGGGAGTGAACTGGGATTCCTTTGTTGAATGTTCAGTCTGAAAATTTTGCATTAATTTTGTGGACGAAAACAAACGACGATTGTTTAGATGACAACAAGATATAATAATAAGTATCAGTAATACTTACCTGGTTTCCACATTGTCCAACTACATCCATAAATTAATTGCAATTGAAAGAAAGAGTATAAAGAGACAAAATGTTAGGATCGATTCGAAATGCTAAAATTTCTTGTACATTCGCGGAAAAAAAGAAGCAAATTACCTTGCACCACGATGGACTGAGTCATACTCTACTTCTAGAGCATGTCCTTGACTACATAATATGTCATTTTTGCTTCGAATATTTAAAGTTTTGATCCATTAAAATTTTGTTTTGAGATTTTTTCGAAAATTTCGCGGGATATTTCGAGCATGCGCAGTATTGATTATCCGGGTATTTACCAGGTGCATTGTGGGATAGCCGTCCTCTTTCACCATCGTGACTCGAGAAAGTGAACAAAATCGCTTTCTGAAGAATTTAAGAGGTATTTTTGACCTGAAAATAAGAATAAATAAAAGTAATATTTCGCTTGTTGAGTAGCTTGTTTATTCAGCTTTAAATTGATGTGGTGGTTTTATATTTTTCAGTCATTTAAGCCGTTAAAATGGTCTCCTCAAAGAAACAGGTCTGTATGGTCGCCATTTTGGAAGCATTTAGATTTTGCACGTGGATCGAAATATTAATTTTTGTATAAATCGTAACTTAGTTTTGATTGCTGTATAAAGATTTTTACTTTTGTAATTACTTGCATGAAAAAGCTATATCCATCATAACATAGTTTTAAAAGCTTCAACTGAGTTTTTGGCAAGTTACTATAAATATGCATAGTATAAAGCTTTAGTTATATAATTTTAGCTTACTACATTAAAATTAAAATGTATTGTGTTACATGTCTACATTCTTCACCAATTATCATTTACAACTTCACTTTTATTTATACTTCTAAATAGTATGACTACATTCTTCACCAATTATCATTTACAACTTCACTTTTATATATTTCTAAATAGTATGATAATGAAAATGTCTCCTGTTACAATAGAAAAAGGCTTTGGAGAGTATCAACTCTCGTCTGGGTTTAGTCATGAAGAGTGGGAAGTATACTCTAGGGTACAAATCTACTCTGAAGACTCTTCGTCAAGGCAAAGCAAAGCTCGTCATCATCTCTAACAACACACCTCAGCTAAAGTAAGTTTACTCAATCCACTAGGGACTGGTTATTTAAACTTTCTTTAAGCCTTAGCCAGTGTTTTTTTATTGTTTTGGACAATGGATAAGCCTTGGCTGAAGTTTAAGCATTGTTTAATAACTGACCCTCAAGCTACAGTCAACCCTTGCCTTGTAGACATTTACCTAATGTGAACACCCCCATAATATACACAACAACCAGTCCAAAGACTTTAAAACAAAAATTGTTAAGACAACCTGAAAATGACTTACATTGGTACAGATTTGCTATTATTGACAGCAAATCATTGTCCCAAGAGTGTCTGCAACCATAGAAGTTGACTGTAAAAGATTCAATTTTCATCCTCGAAAATCACACATTTTGGACCTCAATTTTTCTCAACAAATTATCCTTTCCTGCACACGAAACAGCATTAACAACCAAATTCAGTCCTAGTCTTGTGTTCTCATGGACTTTTTGGCCTTCTTTTCCTTTCACGGACACAGCTGCGGCTCATTCATTGTGGCCATTTTGCAAGCACGTGTTTTGGGACTTTTACGACCTAAATGCATTCTGGGTAATTCAGCTCCTACGCGACAGCCACAGCCCTTCCCTCCATCTTTTAGAGTTTTTAGTAAAGTCTCGAGCCCCCTCGGAATTCTGCCCAAATTTCGCGCTTGCTGTGTTCCTCAATCGTCACAACTCCCAAAAAATGCCATGGCAGGTCCGAGAAATTCCCCTTGGACGAGCTTCAAAGCACACTTCGTCTTGGCGCCACTCAAAATTCACCCAGTCAAAGCTACGAGCCAAAATGCCTACGAAGCGTTACACCTTGACGAATTCTTACGGCAAGTAAGCTCTCTGCTACTTCCAGGCTTAATGATGCCCAGCCAGTAGGAACCAAAGGCGAAAAAAGGCTCGAAAATTCACAGAAATCCAAGTTTTCTGGACTTTCAACCACCACCATCACTCGACCAAAAACGCTACCGCTTCAAACTGGTTTCAACCGGTTAACTTGAGCCCTCAATAGTACAAAACAGCAGAAGTTTCTATGGTTACTCCAGTAAGCAGGCGAAAAAATACACAAATCGATTATGACCTCAAAATCGCGTAAAAACCTCAAAAATCCCCAGTAGCGAAAGGGTTAAAGTTTTCCCTTTCAGCCAATCAGTCATTTTCATCTTTCATAAATGACTGTGTTAGTAGCAACCATATGACCAAACTGCCCTTGTTCTCTAGGGTGCCTTTAACTTGTCGCTACTTAATAATTATGGAGGGTAGGTGCCCTAGCAGCAATGAGGCGATAGCAATGCTAGCAACTGGCAAGAGGTAACCATGGCAACCTAGCCACGGGTTAACCTCGGCACCTGTCACACTGTCTTAGCAGTGGAAAAAATTATACTTACCATACTTTAATCCCAGAGGAGGGTGGGTGGGACAAAGGCAACAAGCAAGCAGCAATGCTGAACAATAACTGACCACGAGGGCAAAGCAGCAATCGCGCCTGTGCAGCGAGCAGCAACCGCTGGCCAGCAATCCGCTCCAAGTTAACTTTGCTTATAGATAACCACATATATTTCAGTTTTTATAAGGGGTGAAAATTAAAGTGACCTAAATGACGTTTAAGTGATCTATAATAACTTTTTAAAAATCTCTTAAATCATCCCAAAATTACACCAAACAACTTCTTTTAGTCTAAATATTAATGTTTGGTATTCATTTTCACAATTTCATTCAAAAAGAATGAAATTGCTCAGTAGGTATGGCCCAGCTTTGCTTGACAACTGATCACTCGTGCGTGAACTTAAGCAAATTTGCATATTACACAGTGGCTCAAGTGAATTTAATTTAACTCATATCTATGCCTGATAACTGATGCAAAACCCAGTCTAGGAGAAGCTGATTACTAAGTCATGAAATGAAAAGTGGAAGATGGTCTACTACTTTGAGACACCTTCACGGGAGGTCATTGCAAAAGCAAAAACTTTACTTGAATGCCTTATTTGAAACAACAATTTTGCATTAATAAAGAGTCATTTTGATATTCACTACATGTACTTGCCAAAACTGGTGTTACATGAAGTTTTTACTAATTTTTTTTTACTAATTTTCTTTCTTCCTCTATTTTAGGAAAAGTGAGATAGAGTACTATGCTATGCTTGCCAAGACTGGTGTCCATCATTACTCTGGTAACAACATTGAACTGGGAACAGCATGCGGCAAGTACTTCCATGTATCAGTCCTCAGTGTGACAGACCCTGGTGACTCTGATATCATCCGCTCCATGCCTTCAGAACAGCAACCCCAACAATCCTAAGCTGTAAACTTATTTCAATAAAATTGAATTTATGAAATGGTGGTAGTCTTGAGAATTTATTACCAAACTGAACACCCAAAATGGCCCTAAAATAGTCTGTAGAAAGCAAATTACAGTTTATTAGTCCTAGTTCATACCAAATGAACCTTTTTCTAAATTGTCATGATTGACCACATAAGTCAAGGTTTGGGTTTTTGGATCCATACATTTACTGTACTTGTCTAATCCAGCCTTGGCTTGAATATGTTGTTCCATGGTGTCATTCAAGCAGATTTGGGAAAGGTTGTCAATTGTTTCAAGCAAATACATGGAAGTGTCTAAATTTTGAAACTATTGCAGACCACAACTAGAAAATCTAAAATTGAGTAAGGGCTTGTGGAATGTATGGCATCTAAACTAGGCCTTGCACAACCACATTTAAGCCTGGTTTTCACTAGCTACATTGGCATAAGCATAAGCAACACGCAGACTCAGTATTGTATTTATCACATAGGTGTGAAAAAAGATGCACTGCTAATGAGCACTGCCTCACTGAATCTGCATATTTTGCTTTTGCTTATGTCACTAGTGAAAACTAGCCCTTAGGGTCATTGGACTTTACAACAACAGAGCCTATGACTCACCATCTAGGGGGTGTGTCATTATCCTGTACACATTTAAAACTAATTGGTACTCTTTATTTGCCTGGGTTTTAGAGGTCAGAGCAACCTTGTTCATAGGGCTGTTGGTGTTAATGCTGGGTTAGTGGCTGGCGGGAGTGGACCGGGAATGGGAGCTAGACTAATAATGGCTGCAAAGGAGACTAGGTTAAATGATTTTCTTTAATTTCAATCCTGGGTTAGCACTTAACAGCTTTGCAACAATAAAGCCCAATTATTGGGCCCTGGCATGTGACTATCATATACAATTAAAACGAGACACCCCTGATCCTAGCCTCCTCCGCAGGCAACCTTTTGGGCTTCCTGTGCGAAATTTTGAGAAGAAAAAAGACTGGGGACGAAAAGGGGGAGGGAAAAAAGACCAGGCCACTACGTGTCTTTAACACAGGAGGCCCAGCAAAAAAGCGAACAGTTGCTTGCGGAGGAGGCTACCCTGATCCCTTCCCTTACCTCGATGTTGGTCAGTAATGGTTTCAACTCTTTGAGGCTATCCATTGAAGTTTAGAGCCTAAATGGTAATATTGAGAAGGGGGAGGCAGAGGAGGCTTTGGAAATCATGTTGGCACATTTTAATTTACATGAGGTGGTAGCAGTGGTTTGAAAAACACTGCATTAAGGCAAGGAACTGTCGATTAAATTACCGAGTTATTATCATGGTTATTATAGTCTGGAACAGGGTATACATTTTAAAGCTTAGTCTGGAATAGGGTTTGGAAAATTAAAATTTTAGGTCTGGGATAGGGTCAGAGTTTTGAGATCCCCACTGCCACATCCCTACCCCAAAACACCATTAGTGCCCCCCCCCTCCCGGGGGGGGAGACCAGTTAGCCTGGTGGTACGGTGCAGTCATTCAAGTCAATTACAGCCTAGGATCGATATCTGGCTGTTTACCCCCTTTTGACCGCGAAATTTTCTGTGTACTACTGGATAGCGCGGGAAGGGGCCGAAATCTTCATCCTCCATACGTAAATCCATACGACGATTCAGCGATTTGGCTGGATGCACGGGCCGTTTTGGGGGTTTTGCATAAAATTTGTAAACTAATTTGTTTATGGTAAGGAGTTAATTCGAGCCTTGCTTCATGCGTCAAAAACTTTTATTTTTTTCTGTTAATGTGCGTTCTTCTTTCCTTTCTTTCTTTTATTTATTTTTTCTTTTCTGTAACTGTTTATTAAACTTCAAAAGAAAATTCAGAATATATTGTTTTTTAAAACTTCTGACTTTTACCTTGACTCTCGATACTAGGTTATTTTGAATGTTGATTCACAGGTTTGAAATATATCACATAAATCAATATATCTTCAACAGCTGCCAATATATATTTCCGTGGTATTTTTAGACTGTAATCCTCTTCCGTCCGCTCCGCTGTTACCATATAAGTGCTTGTACGATCGTAAATATTGAGTTACATGTACTCGAATAACCTTGCACAACATCAACTGTCGTACGCGCGCACGGATTGTGATGACGACTAAACATAAAATTTAGTTCCTTTATATTTTTCTTGCTCGTTTTGGCTTAATTAGCCTTGTCTGGCTGGAAAGACCAGCAAAAAATGCGAGCGCTTTGGAATAACGTTTATTGTAGTAGCTAAACCGGGAAACATCGCTCTCGTGTTTCCGGAAACATGAAATACTTCCGAAACTTACAGTTAAACCAAGGGAAATGTTTTTTTTTGTGCTGTAGCAAAAATTCCTAGACAGAAATGACTGAAACTTGGTGCACCAATAGACATTCATAAAATAATGAACCTTGATTAAGTGGTAAGTTTGTGGTTTCGGTGGTCACGTGACCTCCACCCCTTCCCTCACCTCCTATGCTATGAACAGTACACTGCATCACCCGAGGTTCCCAAATGAAAAGGACTAGACCGCGGGAACTACAAAAGCTAAAAGAAAGAAAATGGTATTGCGAACCACTCTTAATCTTACTATTGCTAATCTGTTCCTTTAATCATAGCGGCTCCGTCAGACTTTTTGGACTCAATCAAAATGCATACACTATAACTCTTATCTCAGCTTTTGGGTTTTAAACTGAATTAGCGATTAAAAACATAGCCAGCTATCTTAATCTGATTGCTAGTCAGTTAATCGTACTTCAGAAGATTTTACTCATTTAGGTAAAGTGTTGATAAGTCTAATCTCTTAGCTTCTAGACCTTTTAAACTCCTAAAAACAGTCGGTTAAGATTTATCACCAATGGAGAATAAAGAATAAATTTCTTTGGGGAAACGTGCTTTTGGTATCTACTAAGGGGCTGTTTATATAGAGGTGAGTTGTCGCTGCTAGCCGGCTGATAACTTTTGTTTTCTTTTCCCTGGGTTGGCACAAAACGAAAGAGTTATCCCGGTAAGCAGTATGGCTTATATATTTTGATCACCTAGCAACAGTTTATTTCTTATACCCATGGGTGGGCATGGGTGCGTAGCGGTTAAAACGTTCGCCTCTCACCGCTGTGGTCCAACGGGTCGGGTCACTGGTTCGAGCCCTGCGGATGCCACATGTGAGTAGAGTTTGTTAGATGTGTTGTTCTCTCCCTTGCCACGAGGGTTTTTCTCCGGGTTCTCCGGTTTTCCTCCCTCCGTAAAAATCAACATGTGAGCTGAGAGTTGTATGCTTAAAACAGTCAATGTAGAGGTAGTGTGTGTGAGAGTACAGTGTCCCCCAATTAGTGCGCAATCGCTAGAAGACTTGGACACTTAAATAAACAGTTATTTTTTTTTGAACTTGTTTTAATGTACTGAATTGCATTGAGTGGAGGATAAATATCAAACACATTAAAACATACTAGATAATTATTTTACATTTCCAATAAATCAATTTTAAGCTATTGCTCGTTTGAACAAATTTGAGTGCATAAACAGCAACATGCATTTAATTTGTTGTGCTGAAAAATGTGGCACTGAAGAACGCTTGTCATTCTAAATTTTGCGTGTACGCTTGATTTCGCGTTTTCGCCTGATGTCAATTTCGTGAAAATTTTTACAAAGACAAATTGTGTCAATTACGTGAATTTTTTTGAATCATTTAAATAATAGTTGCGCAGTTAAACTTTAACGCCGTGCAACTCACTTAAGGTGCGGTAATACGAGCAACAAAATCGTACAACTTGTCGCACATTGTTGCGTTGCAAGTTGTAGAACGATGTTGCTCGTATTACCACCATGTACAGCAACTTGTCACGCAACAGAAATCGATGTTGCAAGTTGTGGCTGCTTGTGCAAAAAGTAGAAGCTCTTTCTACTTCGTGCAACAAAATTTTGCAACTTGCAACATCGATTTTCTGTTGCGTGACAAGTTGTGTACATGGTGGTAATACGAGCAACATCGCTCTGCAACTTGCAACGCAACAATGTTGCGCATCAAGTTTGTACATTTGATTGCTCGTATTACCGCACCTTTAACAGGAACTAATATGTGCGAATCTTAAATTTCGCAGAAAACCGAGAAAATTGAGACGCAAAACTTAAATAAGTACAAATATCGGATGACGCAGGGAACTCTCGCAGAGTTTTTTGTTTTGTTTTTAAAACTGTGAACATCTAGAAAATTAAGACTTCCAAATAAGTAAGAATAAGTACCTCCTAATAAAGTCTCACAGTATGAAAAGCGTTCTCGTTTCTGTATAATGTAAAATTAGTTAGACAACTTTTTGTGTTCAAAAACCTAAGTTCGGTGAACGTTGAAAAGCCACAAGCACGTACGTTAACACTTCTTCCTCTGGATGAAGTTTAACTTTCTTGGCTGTCTTCGTTCAGTTTCTTGTCATTTTGTTTGTTCAATAATGTTGGAAGCTTTCCTTCTGGTCCTTTACCATCGAAATCAAGTTCTATGTATGCGTAAGCTGCAATGGGTGCAACTGGTGTTTTGTTCTGCTGCTGCTGAGAGGGCTTCGTTGGTGTATCACTCTTCAAACGCGGACGATCATAAGTTGGAAAATCCAGTTCAAGGTACTGCAAGTCTCCTTCCTGACCCCTCCCTTGTGCGGAATCCCCAGGGGGACTACGTGTGGGCAATGAGTGTCTTTTAGGTTTGGGTATGTGGTAGTGGGGTTCTTCGTCGGATTTCTCTTGTGTTTTAATAGCATCATTATTAGGGGTTTCGCTGGATTCGGGTTTGTCACTTGGATGACTAATGTCTGAGAGCGACTCCTCACTTCCCGAAGAACCACTTTCTTCGTCGTGAACCTTTAGAGACGACAAGTCTATTACTGCATAATCGGCACGTTTGGCATCATGGGTGTCGACAACTCGGAAGTCGGTAACTGGCTTGACTGTACATATCACGTGCTCTGGACAGGAACGAATGATTTCGCCGACCTCTGCAACACTTCGCCCGGTCAGCTCAATACCATTTACATCAAGGATTTGGTCGCCTGATGAAACAAAAGTGACAGTTAGAAAACACGACGCCAGTTTCATCCCACAATATGTAGACCCTTTCCTCTTGCACTAGACTACCCCCCCCCCCCCCTCCAAAAAAAAAAAAAGAAAGTGCTAATTCATGAGGTGTACATCAACAAGCGGCAAGAGTAAATGTGTGAGCTTTCTAGAGTGCACGCCATATATCCGTGAATAAAGTTTAAGGCGCTGTTACATGCTGAAACTTTTATCTGAAGCTTGTCTCGACCGCTGATGCGAGGCGAGTTTCATAAGGGGTGTTACACCCTGAAATTTCGTCCTGAAACTTGTTCGCGGAACAAATTTCTGTTGTAGAAGTAGAAAGCAGTTCTACTTTACATGAAACCGTCTCGTGAAACCGACCCGGGGAGAGTTTCAGCTAAATGACCATGTTACACGGTGCAATGCGTTGTGAAACTTGTCTCGCATCGGCGATCGATACAACTTTCAAAGTAAAGTTTCAGCGTATTACAGCGCGTTTAGAGTGGTTTTCATTAACCCGTGAAACACACTTTAGTGTATCACTCTTTAATACATCCTAATTCCATCGTGTTCTATTGTTGTCATTTGACTATCACACTTTTAAAACTAGAGTGGTTTTCATTTGAGTTGGTAGTAGACTCTAAAGCCATTGTTTTCTTTTGTTTCTTATCACTACTACAACTAAATAGTCATTTTTCTTTCACGGTCAAATGAAAACCACTCTAATACACTTTGTTTCACGGGTTAATGAAAACCACTCTAAAGTGTAATGTCTAATTGCCGACTATTATCGCTTTGGGACAAATATGCTTCCGTACTTTTGAGAATAGCGAAGTGCGTCAGTGACGTCACAACTCAGACAAACAAACTAAATTTTTCATCTCCTTGAGTGCGATTTGGGCAGTTTGGTTTTCCTGTCCAGTTTTTTGAAAATAAGCAATGTTTTCATGATAAAATGTATGTTTTTCAATATGCTTTTCAATACCATTACAGTTTCAAGATCTTTTGAGTCACGCGCGATCTATTTTTAGAACCACCGCGCTGCGATATTTATAACAAGACTTTAAAAGGACAAATTCAATATGCCCCATGCAACTTTGGCTTAAAACGTGAGAAATTATGCCTAAAACGCGGATTATAAAGATTTGTTATCAAACTCGTGACATTTCTTAAGATATCTTATGGTTTTGAGAACGCCGTGCCCAAAGGCATTTCTGGACGCTTGTCAAAAATTTGTCTGAACTAGTTTATGTGACGTCAACCTTGCTTTTCAGTCAAGAGACATAACAAGAGATTATTACTTTGCGGTCAGTGCCGACGGTCATTTAGAAAATGATGAAAAAGTAAATATAGGGTAAGCTCCTTTGACATCCAAGATACACAAAACTCTAATGTTCCAGACAAAATTTTATATTAACCGTTTGGAAAGCTTTCAGAAAACGCATTTTTTGCAAACTTTGGCGTGAAACACCTCAAAAGCAGTACAAGATCTTGTCGAGAAATTTAGAAAATAAATGATTTAATTCCTCGAAGTTTTATAAAAATAGTTTAAGTTGTATATGGCATTGTATTTCTGGTTTAATCCTACTCCAATTTTCTCGAATCTGATTGGTTGAGAGACAATTTTAGTATTAAATTTTTGAAACATCCTTTATAGCATAACAGGAACAAGAACTGAAAGGAGACTGAGTTCCCAATCAACAAATTATGTCTCCACTTTCCTGTACGATCGAATGATTCGTAGTGTTGCCATGGTAACCGTGGTTATAATTACTTAGGAATAAAGGGACAAAGAGACAATGCAAGGAATAAAAACAAAAGAATACCATGACAAATATACATCAAGTCAATCATGAAATCATCTGAGATTGGTTATTCTAATGGCCATGCATAATGTATTAAGCAATGAAGATTGAATGAAAAAATGAATGAATGAATGAATTGAATTGAATGAAAAAATTAATAAATGAATGAATGAACAAATGAATGAATTGGATTGACTGAATAAATTAATGAGTGAAATGGATTAAATGACAGTGAGAGTGAATGAATGAATTGGATTGAATGAATGAATAATGAATAAATGAATAAATGAATAAATGAATAAATGAATAAATGAATAAATGAATAAATGAATAAATGAATAAATGAATAAATGAATAAATGAATAAATGAATAAATGAATAAATGAATAAATGGATGGACAAATGAATAAATGAATAAGGTTCTCAAACTTTACATGCTTGCTGGCATATTAATTATCACATTGAAGTACACCCACGGACATTGTAATTCTTTCAAAAGATTCCTGTCTAGATGACTCATTAAAGTTTTATAGCTCAGATGGGATTGGTTGAAGGCTGGGCACACCTAGATTATATGATTGACAGTTTAATTACTTCCCAGCCCAACAAGATGTTTCATTACAGTAATATAGTTGAAAGTGTATTGCTTTCAGTCTCTCCTACACTTTAGCTTACTTAGTTTACTCCTCTGAAATTTAATGATAACTTGTATTCCGTCCTCGATGTTGAATACTGTATGGAAAAATACAGTATCTGAGTGATTGTGTGATCACTATCCCATATAAACAAAGAAGCACACTGTATATATTTGAAAAAAATTAGAATTAATGCACCTTTTTGGCTATTATTTTGAGAGCATTAGAGACCCATTAATTTTTCAAAATTAAAGAGCCATAAAGTCAGACTTTAGATCATGAAAGTTTAGCTTCAGGGAATAAAGTTGGTTCTTATAAAATGCTTTTCTAAGAGCTATCAGAAAAGCCATTATTAAGATGACAAAAAACCTGCAGCATATAATTTCTGCAATACAAACAGATCCATCAATTTACCGAGAACTGTCAGAGTGACAGAAAATTGAATTTGGAAAGGGACAAAAAGATGTGAAATAATATATGCATACTAATTTTTTGTTTGTATTAAGAAAACTACAGCTTTAATAAAAAATATCACAACTTTTTTCTTTTTAGAATTTTTGTGATATTTAAAATTCTTGGGCAAGATTTGGGATTTGTTTTAGAGAGAACAGCAGTAATAATTTTGGCGTATCGCTGCACTAATTATTATTACTGTAAAAAAAAAAGTAAAATCATATGTAAATTGAGTATATGATATGCATAGACATTCATCACTTCACCAGGTGTTTTGGCGCTATTAGGATTAAAAGAACGATCTAAAAGAACTATTTTGACCTGAACGCTAGCAATAACATGGAAATTAATTAAGGGATCAAAGTGTAATTTGAGAGGCAGTACAAAAGTACATTCTTCTGACATGAGAACTATTCACAACCGGTCAAAATAAACATTCTAATCCTCACCAAACAGTAAACGGTCATAAAACCCTTCTAAATTCACAAAGAGTGCAGTGTTTGAAGTGGCATTTTAAAAACATGCTCTAAAGAGGAAGAGAAATGGAGCTTTATAAAAGATTTACGGTTGTTTTGCAACTCAAGATCAATATTACCAAAAATAATGAGCATATCACAGGTCCCATGGGGTTGCTATACAGTAAACAAAATAATCGTTTGAATGAAATCTTTGCATAAAAACAAAAGGGTATCTAAAGTTAGAGCTCTTTAATATTATCACAAATATTACTTGCTATAGATTAAATAAAGATTCACCTGGACGAAGCGCTCCGCTCGAAGATACTGTTCCATGTTCTAGAATCCGATTGACAAATATGATACCACCAACACTTTTAATAGTGCATCCAAGCCCTGCGCCTTTCTTTCTTTCGATAGATAATCGCTTAAGTCCTCCGGTCAGCTTCATGCTTTTACGACGGATAGGATCGTTTTCTTCTAGTTCTTTGTCTTGATGCTGAGCGTTTTCTATCGTTCGCATCCAGAGTTCGCGGTCAATTTCAGAAGCACAGTTGAAGACATATGTCCGGCCATCAGCAGTGACTGTCATACAAAACTTTTTCTTCTTGGATGAAGTTTTCTCTATAGAAGTAATATCCATCAGAAATATTCTTTCCTTTGCAGTCCTACCCTTTTTATCGTCTCCCTCTTTTTTAAAGACACACAAAGTCTCAGGATTTAGGACTAAAAATCGATGTCTCCATTGCCTGAGAACGCTGCTCTTTTTCTGGACGATGCCTTGGCGGACAACTTGCTTTGAGATCATGTTGTTTTGAAATGCCATAGCTCGGCTGATAAACACTTTATAGAGGCGTTGAGCTCCAAGAAATTCCAATGATTTAGAGAATATCCGTTGATGATAGTAAAAAGAGCGTTCAGTGTATTAATAGACGAGAAATCTCCAAAGTTTTGGTCGTATTTCCTCCTGGACCTCCTAGCTTCCTCGTCCACATGAACTGTGCTGAAACGACCATAAACAAAATCAGAATTTCATCGGTGTCATATCCGTCTCAGCTCGCTCAAAACAACCTCGATTTTTGTCTGAATTTTCAAGATGCGATAATAACTTCAACTATTTGAATCGGCTCTTCAAATGAGCAAGCTGTTAAGAGATCTATCTTGTGTCTATCGAGTGACATCCCACCTCTTCCTGTACACACTTGTGCATCACTTCCGGCTCACTTGTCGTTGTATGTTCGGAACATAAGTCACGTGATCCGAATATCTATCGTCAAGCTTCGTCAATGATCGGAAAAACGTAAAAAAACGTTTAAATCTTGGTGGGTTTCGCCCTCAAGGGGTGGGTAAACACGAAAAGGCTTTTTTCTCGGATATCCCTTACGAGAGCAACAGTCCCCCAATGAGTGGGATGGGAATGATTTATTAAAGAGTTTTGAAAACATTTTTTACTCAAAATTCTTTTAGTATTAATGTTAGCCGCAATTTTTTTTCCCTTTCTTTCATTAGCCAAGCACAATGTCTCTGAAAGACATTCATAATCGTAAGACATTTTTGATAAAGCAATTAAATGAAAACTTTTTATATGACAGAAATTTCAAAAAATCGAATAGAAAAAAGAAATAGGGAAAATAAGACTCGAACTGAGAGAGAGGGGGAGATCGAAAGAGGAAAGGACAAAAAGGACATAAGAAAGAAAGGAATGTAAAGAGAGAAATAAGATGAAAGAGATTAGACAAATATAAGTTAAATGCAGGATTCCTGTGGTATACTCATCAAATCGAGGCAAAATGGAGGCCGTAAAGCGCGTCGGGATTTCTTGTCGAGTGACGCAAACGAGAGCTAGACCTCAGCGTGGAGAAGTACTAACCCATTTTTGAAGAAAATCCGGTGTTTCCTTCAAAAGTGTGAGGTCTCATTCCCGTTTCTCCAGTTCATTCTTTAGTATAAACCCTAATCTTTCTGTTGGTCGAGTTTTCATAGCTTTTTCGCTGTTTCAAATCGAAATATTTGTCTTGGGAAAGACGGTCCCGATTTGGATTGTCACAGCCATTGACTTCACCACGTTTTTTGCTGTGTAAAATCTTCTTGAGGCTTCAACATGTCTCAGAAGACACCAATTAGCCTCATGAATGAATTAGCCAAGGCTAATAACCTCGAACCAGAATACAAAGTTTTGGAGGAGTCTGGTCCGGCCCATAAGAAAACATTCCGCGTGGAATTGACGCTTGGGGAAGTCGGTAAGTGGGAAGGCACGGGTAACTCTATCAAGACGGCGAAGCATGCGGCGGCCAATCTGGGGCTTGAGAACTGTGGACTATGCCTGCCTGAGAAACCAGTCGTAAAGACAGTTAATCTTACTCCCACAGTAGAACTCAATGGTCTGGCTATGAAACTTGGTAAGGCTACCCAGTATAGAGATTTGCCTCCAAAGCCTCTGCCATCTCATACACATGGTCAGTTTCCAGGACCTTTGCCCCGACAGATGAATACTGGTTTCCGTGGAATGTCAAATATACAGCAAGGATACAACCATGTGAATTATGGAATGCATCAGCAGCGACAGTATAATCAGTATAACTCTGGTTATTATCCACGACAAGTACCAAAAATGATGCGGGTTTCACTCGCTGTTGGTGACCAGGAATTCATAGGGGAAGGGCGTGACAAGCAACAAGCAAGGCACAATGCAGCGAAGAAGGCAACAGATGTATTACGAGAAGAGCTACAAGCACAGATGATGTCTGGCATGAGCTTGACCAATCCACCAGACTCCAGCCAGCCAGATGGAGTTCCAGCCAGTGGTGCCGAGAGGAAACATTCTGAAAGTGAAGAAAATGTAAAATCAGAGATCAGTCTCGTTTATGAAGAAGCAACTCGCAGAAAACTGTTGGTTGACTTTGCTGATGTCAACAACATTGGACCGGCACACATGAAGAAATTCCGTGTCCGTGCCACAGTTGGTGAGTTTGTTACAGAGGGTGAAGGAATGAGGAAGAAAGATGCCAAAAAAGAGGCTGCAATCAAGATGTTGAATGAATTGAAAAAGCTCCCAGAAATGCCTGAGGCCGAGGTCAAAAGGCTAAAGAATGGACACTTCAAACGCAATGGTCCTAAAGGCAATAAACCTAAACCAAAGTCTGACCTAGACCCAACGATGAACCCTATCAGCATTCTTGGTCAAATCCTACAAGGGCGTCATGAGCCAGCACCAGTGTATAGCCTAGTGGAAGAGAGAGGTCATCTGACGAAGAAAGAATTTGTTCTTCAAGTCACTGTTGGAAACCACAAGGCAACTGGTATAGGATCAAACAAGAAGACTGCTAAGAAGAATGCTGCAGAAGCAATGCTACAGTTGATGGGTTTCAGGCCAACCAAGGAAGAAAAACTTGCACAGCAGGTAATTTTGATGACTTGGGTGCTTCCACCACATTTACAACTGCATTCACTAATAATGTTGACTTTTTGTTTGGAAAAAAATGGATAAACAAACATGGAAGCATTAAAATATCATTATTTTAAAAGAATGAGTTTACCCAAAATTTTCTCAGTTTCCTTCAAAAAAGGTTTGTGTGTATAGTACAATAAAGCGAAGTAAACCCTTATCAATATGCAAATATGTTTTCTTTTATTCAGGAGGTACAGAATGGAAGTTCATTGAATGGAACAAGTGATCAAAGCAACAGTCGTCAGCTAAAGCCTGGCCTACTACCTATGGTTCCAGAGTTGGCCAAACAGTTTGGTTGTCCAGTAATTGCTCCTGTTGTACCATCAGCCAAAGAAGAAGAGAAAGAGACACCGCAACCAGGACTTCTTAACAGAGCTCCTGGTGCCCCTGTTGCCAGCACGGTTATTACTCCCCCAGGAAAACAGTTATCTAAAGTACAGGCTCTGTTACAGCTTGCTGAGACTAAGGGGTTGTTGGTCCATATTTCAAATTATCCAAAGGTATGAATGTGTTTTGAAGTCCAACTTTTACTAGGTGAACATCCATCTTGTTCTTCTGTATACTGCCATTTATCAGTTCACTAATGGCTAGTTCGTTGTCTACTTTTATTTTATTCTATAATTGAACCTCTTCACTATGGACTTTGGGGAAAGATAAGTGCCATTGTATGAGGTTTAAGTTCAGAGTACAGTGGTACCTGGGGGAAAATAAGTGCTGTGGTACAAGTTTTAAGTACAGAGTACAGTGGTACCTGTATTAAGCAAACACCTTCAGGATCTTGCCTGGTGTCTGCTTAAATAGAGGTGTCTGCTAGAGTGCTTACGATATATCCGTGAAAAAGTTAGTGAACTAAATTGTACTAAATAGTGTGAAATCCTTTGTTTTCTATTTAATTAGTGCAATTTCTTACAAAGTTTTTCATGGATATATTGTAAGCACTCTAGATGGAGGTCCAATTTACAGTAAATATGTAAAAAAATAAAAATAAATAAATAAATAAAAATTCCTGAACCTGGAACCCGAGGTAGTGTCTGCTTGATAAAGGGTTTCAGCTTAATAAGGGGTCTGCTTAATAGAGGTACCACTAATTGTGTGAAAGAGATTGATGGCAAGGGAAGAAAATGTTGCATAGAGTAGGCGGCTCAACTGTACAATTTTATTTTTATTGTTTGAGATAACAAGGTGATACATGTAATATTCTGTATGATAATGAGAAAGCAGTTGTTTATGAGTTGTTTATGAGTTGTTCATATGTAATTTCATAATTATATATGAAATCATACGTCGTATCTACTATAGTATATTAGTTTGATCCATTCTCTTCATTTATCTATATGTATGAAACCATTTGCAATTTTCTCTTTGTATATTTGTATTGCCTTTCTTTTCTTGTTTTTGTCTTTGTTAAAATATCTAATTATTTACAGTGTGTTATTGACCATAAAGCTTCAACGCAAATAAAACATGCAAGCCACCTATCTTGGTTAGCCTTACATGGTTATTATAGGTGGCCTGTACCCAAAAATCCTGTTTTAATCTAATATTTCTTTTAAACGTACAAAATGTAAATATGTGGTACTAAATAAAGACATTGTATTGTATTGTATTGTATTGTATTGTATTGTATTGTATTTTCTATTAACCAGGACAATAATGAGTTCATATCCCTGGTCAATGTGGCTGCCGTCCCACCCATCACTTGCTGTGGCTCTGGTTTCACACCTGAGGCAGCAGAAGAAGATGCAGCCAACCATGCACTGATTGCTCTATTACCAATTCAAATGAAACAAGAATGTAAGTAACAACTACAGTTTCTTTCTCACATGTAATTAACATGCCTCCATACAGGGTGATGTGATTTGTTACATGTACACTCTTAATAGAATGGATTTTGTATGACTGTGAAAATGGCACTACACAGTCACAGCATGGTTACAGCAGGAATCTTGAATGCTTTTATAGACATCATGGCACAGACAGTCACGACACAACATGGTCTGTTTCACACATGTGAAATCTGTTCTAAGTGCTTTACATTTAGTTTTACTCTTGCATGTATACATCAGAATATGTATGATTGAAGAAGTCTGTTGTGTTATGTTCCTGAATTTTGACAGGAAGTATAGAAGGTTCTTTGCTAATGTCATTGTTTACATTTTGCTTCATTAGCATACAGTTGAAAGTTGAGAAAATATTATTAAAATATTATTATTAGCTTTTTTATAATTGCACCCTGAATAGGCCATTTGCACGATGGCGTCATTTTACTACAACTACCAGAATGCTCTACGAATTTTCTTTCTTATTCAGATTTTTATTCCCTTTTGAGATAAGTCGAACAATAAATTATTGACACTAATTATTTTACAAAAGAAAGTGGGCAAAGCATTCTGATAGTTGTAGTATATGATGCCATCATGCAAATGGCCTATTAAACTGCACTGTAACTTTGCACTTGTTCTATTGTCCAATACAAGGTTATTTGACTGTTAACTTGTTATGTTTTAGCTTTAAAACAAGACCCAAGCAGTGTTGCTGTCCCAATACCACCTAAAGACACTCCTGAAACAACTGTAGTCATGGCAGCAAAGGAATAACCACAGCATTGAATTAATTATACATAATATTAAGCAAATTTTGAAAAAAAAAAAAAAAAAGAGATGGACATAGAATCATTTTTATTGGGGAGTCGTAAATGTAGGCATTATAATCATTTTGTAGCAAGATAAAATGATTTTGATGTAGCCTTTGGTGTTATATTTGTAAGTTGATGTAGCCACTTTTTCATATAAAAAATATACTGAATGTATTCCACAAGCTTTATTGTAGAATAATTCTACAATAATTATTGCTGTACAGTTGGTGTGCTTAATGCATGTTTCAGTGTAGCCATTTGGCATAAAATTTGTACTGGAGTACATATGCAGTCAACCTCCTATAAGACCATCTGTTTAGTTCTGAAGCTCTCTGTGTAAGCATTTGCCTCTAGAGCTGTGTTTGACATAGAGATCAGTTAGCATTGAGAGTCAAATCAGTCAAGATTATATGGCAATAGGGAGCTTAAGCAGGAGACGTTTTTGTCAACGTGCACGCCCCACAGTGTACGTTCTTCATCTGTTTGCCATCACAGATGATGTGTCCGTTTTCTTTAAGCAGCAGGTCACTTAAGGCATTTTCATCAAGAACAGCAACCTCATCTCTGATGGCGAACAGATGAACGGAAATGCGCATCACATCTGTGTTGACAAAATTGTCTCCTGCTTAAGCTCCCTAATGTCTTCTTTGAGGGAGCTCACTGTATATTCGAGCAAAAGCATTGCATTTAATAATAAATTTTTGACCAAGTTGTAGGTGTGACCAAAGACAGATGTAAAGTTGGGCAGTTTACTCATATTTTCAACAAGGGAAATTGACAGAAATTTGCCCTGATTTTACATCTTTTACAATAGTTTAGAGATTTTACATTTACTGATGCATTGGTCTATGACATGCAAGTACAAAAAAAAAGTGATTTTTGGATGTTAACATTTGAGTTCGATAAGAATGCTTCTTGTATATTGTAGCTGTTGTAAGAGTAAAATGATTAAACCTTTGGTGCAGTCCATCTCAACCACAGATAACAATTATTTGTATCTTAAGATTGCTATTAACAGTAACTGTTATGCTTTTAGTGTTTGTAATAAAGAATGTTATCACTTACTGTACAAGTATTTTATTATTTCTTTGAGAAAAATCATTTTGGTATCCTTTGTTCTATGTGGTCTGTTGGAACCACATCAGAAGTGTTGCAAATGATGCTAGAAGTTGTGATCCCCACCCATTACTGATGTCGGACACACCAGACAGATAGAAGGAATCTCTTACAAGAAAGCTCAGCAAAGCAACTCTGCAATCAACTGGAAGTCAGACTGTAGGGTAGACTAGTTGGTCAGCTTTTAGGGTTTGCAAACAAAGTGATAGGGTCACTCAAAAAGACCCCCCACCCCACCCCACAGGTTTATGAAAATCACTCTAAATGATGGTTAAGTATCCTATTCAATAAACATTACACAGTCAAAATGGTCTCTATAGTCATTTTTAAAATGGCTCCATCCGTCTAAAATGATAAATCCTTCCATAATAATAATTATACACTTTATTCATAAATGACCACACATATGAAAGTGATACACAATAAAGTTTAGAGACATGCAAGTTAATCATTTGATAATCAACCCACCCCTCCTGTTTACAAAGTGAACTTATTTTGGTGATTTGATCCAGTAACTAAGTTAGGACTGCACAGAAGAATAAATATACCAATCCCAACCCACCAACCCAATTTTTCATGAAGGTACCCCAATTTCAATTTCAAGATAATGTTCTTGCTTGGGGCTTACAAGATGAATAAGTGAAAAAATAAGCATACTGGCCTAGCCTCCACAGGCAACACCCGTTTTCGGAAAAAGACTTCATAACTCATGAAGCCCAACAGCGGCTTTTTCTGAAAACAAACAGTGTTGCCTGCAGAGGATGCTACATACTGTGCTTAAGTGCTTGGCATTGCTTGTCTTTCCTGTTGTTGTCATGGTTACCTAAGGTCCCTATTTGCCCTTATCACCACACGTACGAATGTCTGGTCTTCTCTCAGATCACAGTAACACTGACAAAGGTCATAATTTTGAGCAAGACTGAAATACAAAATTGAATTTATCAATTTTTTTCTACTGGAATATTCAATAATTGAAGATAGATATGCATGCATTTGTACCTTTTGTATATAATTTGATTAAATAATTTATTTGAATTTGAATTTAATTTGATCAGATGCAAGAATATGTTTTTGGTATACCTCACTTTACACATGTATAAAATCTTTCTGATTTCTTATTTACTCTCACTTGAGAATGGTTAATCAGGGATGCCAAAATATTGTCTTGCATTTACTACTACTTTTTTCTATCTCCTGTTGTACAAAACCCTTACTTAATTGATTTTTTAATTATGTTGGCACATTTTGCAAAAGATGTGTGAAGCAAAAGTTTTTGATTTATCGTATAAACTTAAAATTTACTTAAACAAAATCATGTACTATCTACAAAAAACATTTCTTCCACACAAAATAATATAATTAACACTGAAGTTAGAAAATGTATATGAAGAGATGAACTCAATCTGGTCACCCCTGTAAGGCAGACACCTCTCTAAGGAGGACGCATTTGCCTGGTCCCAGCATTTTAAATGGCCCATATTGTACGTCTGTAACAAAACACCTTCTAAGGTGGACACCTCTCTAAGGTAAACACTAACAGCTGGTCCTGAGAGTTTCCCGTCTTAGAGGGAGTTCAATGTAAAATGATACCTCTTTAAAATTGCATGAGAACCTTTTCTGATCAAGATGAGCTTTGAGTGTCATTTTACTACAACTACCAGAATGCTTTACAAATTTTCTTTCTTATTTCAATTTTTATCTTGAGAATAGTAAAACAATTAGCAGTCCAATTACTTTACAAAATAATGAAAGTGGGCAAAGCATTCTAGAAGTTGTAGTATGTATGTTAGTATTATGCAATAATGCATGCACTGAATATTAAAAAAAGTCTCAAAAATTTTGTTTGAACACACTCTGGTTTGAACAATAAACACGAATAATCTTGTCCGTTACTAAAGTGATGTGATCTGATCATTATTCTGAATTAAGGTGTCAGTATCTGATCTTGTAGCTTTACCATTGGACGCATTCACATTGATCACCTTTGTAGGTGGAATGTGGTATGGTTCTCTTTCACTCAAAACTGCCCCATCCATTTCTGTTGCTTGAGAGTTCTCCACTATAGTACTGTTGTCATCTTGGTTTTTGGATTTGTCAGCGCAGGGAAGTTTGTAGAATTTCCAGGCAAAAATAAATGAAACAGCTGATAGTGACTTGAACAAACAGCCCATGCCAAACATAGCATATCTGTAGAATTTTATAATTAAAAATATGTAAGTAAAACTGAAAGTTCTGGGGTTTTATAATAATTGCAATTATTGCTCTAACACTAAGTACCTTTAGTTTTTCAGTATCATACTCGATTTAAAAATCAATGGAGAATCATAAAATGAAATAGTCATTTTTATATGACTGTAAATTAATTAATGTCTGTGTTGGGTCATGTTGGAGGGGGTCATTGGGGTTTGCAGTGTTGGCCTTTTTTTAGTGCGGTGTTGGCAGCGGTGAACGAGGCTGAAAAATTGCGGTGTTGCGGTGATCACAAACCTTGCGATGTGCTGTGTTTACGTTATTTTATGTGTGATGTATGGTGAAGCGAAAATTTTTTTTTGCAGTGTTGTGATTTTAAGGTCCAACAAAAATGTTTTATCATGTTCCTTTTGAAAAAATTCGGTGACCGTGTTCCGTCGAATTTTTTGCAGTGTTGTGGTGTTGACATTTATTTTTTTGCAATTATGTTGCGGTGTACCAGATCCCCCAATGCTCCCCTCATGTTGCACCACATTATGTCCCTACATTAGGCTTGGTTCATAATGTCTTAGCCAATGTGATACATGACACTATATGCGACAAGGCACAGTGCAACCACAGGGAACCCAATATCAAAACTAGATCCATTAGACTGGATTTTGAGTTCAGAAAAAACAAGATGAAAAAAAATCACTAAATTTATAAATAAATGACATAACATCACTCCTCTTGTTGATGTACTTTATTTAATGTATAGCTTTGCTGGTTTGAAGTAATTTGATTTAATTTTTCTAGTTTTGAGCTTGGGTTAATTGCCCATGGTGCAACATATCATGACGAAGATTTTTCACAAAACTGCTCTTAGCACAAACCTGAAGCTGTCAGTATTATACTCTAGACAATTACGATCAGCACCTTCTTCACAAGTATCTTTCTGGGAAAAGCGGCACGTTGTATCAATTACAATACCAAATAGTATAGGACCAGGAATGAAAGCCAAGATACGGACTATTAACTGTTGGATACCAAGACCAAATGATCCCTTGCTTTCAGGAATACATCTAATGCAAAAATAGGCCATATGACAGAATTAAATACTTTATCTTTTAGAAAGATCCAAGACAGGGGTGGTTCCACTTCTATGTTGGGAGTTCAAATTTTCCTATGGTACTATAGTCCAGACCCAGGCCTCTTTTTACCCCACTCCGCTTCGGTAAAACAGAGTCCAGAAGAACTTGCATGCGTTACATGAACCAATCAGACACCGTAAAATTTTGGTGTGACCAGGTTACAAGGCTATATCGTTCAATATGGCTGCTGTTCAAAAAAGGTTAGACGAAAGTTTACCTGAATAAATCAGCTATATGGGGTTATATGAAAACGAATTCATCAAAGCAGTTAAGTATGCCTTCACTTGTACGAAGCACACGTTTTTACCCAAATTGGAGCAAATCCAAACCCTGTATGACTTGTCAAAAGGCCTTGTAACCAGGTCACACCAAAACTTTACAGTGTCTGATTGGTTTCCAAGTGGGGCAACAGAACCAGTGCACGTGCCGAAATGTGTCAGCAGTGTGTCTGTCCTCTTATTGACACACTCTAATCAACCAATCAGATCATGAGGTTAGTATCAAGTGTTGTAAAATCTTTCTTTCAACTGACCTTAATGTTGCAGTCATAGCAGGAATGTTATTTAGGAATGTCATGACCATCAATACAAATAATCCTATCATATATGGAACGAATTGATTGCATTCAGGTACACAACCACTGCCCTGGATTGCTTGACTGTTGGGAATTGTAAAGCAGCTACAATTACTGTATACCTAATGATAGTAGAAAGAAACCTTGATTTAATGTCAGTAACTTGGAACTTTTCAGACCTTTCAGTAATGAACTGGAGGCTGCACACTTTAAATCCTCCAACCCCAACCACCTCTTTGCATCAGTGCTCTATTTTATGAGTTTTTTACTACATTGATTAGAGAGAAGTTGATGTATGACGTCACTGAGCATCAAAGTGTGGACCTCTCACTTAGTTGGCAGTGCACTTTATACCAACAACTAGATTGTTCTTTAAAAACAGAGAATCAATTATGATGAAAAGAAAGATGAAAAGATGAAAAGAAAGAAAGGAGGAGGGAAGGAAGGAAGGAAGGAAGGAAGGAAGGAAGGAAGGAGGGAAGAAAGGAAGGAAGGAAGGAGGGATGAAAGGAAGGAAGGAAGGAGGGAAGAAAGGAAGGAAGGAGGGAATTTGAAGGAAGGATGGGTGGATGGAAGGATGGAAGGGAGGGCAGATGGAAGGAAGGAAGGAATGGAAGGAGGGAAGGATAGAAGGAAGGAAGGAAGAATGAAACAAAGGAAAGAAGGTATGGAGGAAGGTAAGGAGGGATGGAGGGAGGAAGTAATAAAGAAAAAAAAAGAAAGAAATGGAACAATTAAATGGGAAATTAGTTGCAAGAGAAATTTTTAACCCCCAATTTCCTTCACTAAAGGAAAATCCCAATAATTGGCAATGAAACCAGGATAATCGCTGAATAGTCTGTAAAATGTGAGAAAACACATAAAAAACATGGCTCTCACAATGACAATTAGCTTACGTTTTTCCCAGGTCCTTTATTTTCAACAGTACATCCAGCATAACAAGGAGAATAATATGTTATTTGGTCTGCAGAGTTGCAAAGTGGTGTAAAGTGAGTGATGTGGCAGCCACAGTTTTTATTGCATGTACTTTCCAGTGATCCAGTGTTGGTACTGAAAGGAAAGTGAAAAATGGATAAATGAACAAATGAACAAATGGATGGGAAAAATGAATGAAATAATTTACTATCGAAGCACAGCAGAATAATTTGAGAACAACATTCAACCTTCTTTCAATCTTCAAATCTTAATTTGTTTTTCCTTTAAATTGATTTGGGAAATGTCCCTTACTGGAAAGCAGCTATACAGTAATAATGGGATTCATAGATATTTAGACTGATTTGATAACAGACAAATTGACTAGTTTGTTGTGAAATGTTGACACTGTCTTAGCCTCAATAGCTTAGTTTCCAATTACTAGAGACCATTGAGCTTCCTGGCAAAAGGCGCATTTATACAGTGTTAGCCTCCTTTTCAAGAAAACCCATGGGAATAAACTCTATTGTTGTGTTGTTCTTTATCAACAATTTATGCATTTCTTTCTCTGGTAATTTTGAATAATTTACACTGACTTGAGGCTAACAGTGTATAAAATGTGCCTTTTGTCAGAAAACTCAGTGGTTTTTAGTAATTAGAAACTAGACTATTGTGTGTAATATATTCTTTAGAATTTCATGACAGCATGTGCACAGGCAGAAATGGCAGAAATAAAATGAATGAACAAAGCAAATACTTCTAACAGGTTTTGGCACAAAGTTTTGAATGTCTTATGAGAAATTGAGATTGACATTGAGCAAAATACATGTATAAAGGGTCTATTCTAGCTTTATAATCAATCCACAAAACAATATTCTATATATTGCACATTTTATAATCAGCCAAATAAAAAATAAAAAATGAAAATAGTCTCATTATAAGACTTTTTCACAAATGTCCTCAACCAGACATTATTATTTATTTACTGAATTTTATCAGCTGTTGCAATTCTATGAATCTCATTATCTGACTTCAAACATGACTTAGGGCTTCCACAGGGCACTTAGGCCAAAATAGGGCAAAACAGTTGTTGATAATTAAATAATAAAATATATTGACAACTAAAATTGCTTTGTTCTCAAATTCAAATGAGCCAAGTTTTGTTTTTGGTAGGCTACTTTTTATCCAGAGTGTAGGACTAGTCATTGACAACTAATACGTAATAATAACATCTAGTTATCAATAACTATGCTCTTGTCTAGTGAAGGCCCTTAACATCTTCCCTGTCCTAATTATGATATAATACACTGCATTTACTAATGTACAATAACAACATCTGCAATACAATTTGCAAATTTAATTAACATCTAAATTCTATAATCAACTTCCAAATAGACATTTACTGCATGAGCATACGTTTTTATCCTAGAATAGAATATTTATTTAATAACTTGACCTCATTTTATTTCAAAGAACCACTACAGTGTAGAAGTCTTGCTGCAAAAATTCAACTTCTCCTGAGGCCAATAATTTCCCAAGCATTAAAATAAAATGAAGACTCCTACTGAGATAATGTTTCTCAGTTCTCCCAAGGGGCTTAAATTATTAACATTCCAAAAATGGTCTATTTTTAGCCATGCAATTTATTTTCCCATGATTTACTTATGAATATTCATTAATACTTCAGTTAGCTTTTCAAATACGCTTCAACACTTTGTAAACTTAATTGAGGCTTGAATGGCATTGTGGAACATTTTCATTAATTTTGAAAGTACCTTAAGCCCTACTCAGATTAACTAACTATTAGTCATTGGAGTATATAAATAAATGCAAAGCCCATTTAAATGGAGGAATCAACCATTCAAACAAATCAACTCGCTAAAAACATATTTTCCTAAGGTTTCCTGTGATTTATTCAAGTCAAATCTTTAATTAAAATTTTTAGTTGACATGCAATAATAATAAGATCCATGTAAAAAAGAGGAAATACCCTGCTGATCAAATCCTGAATTCTTTTTGGAATTGAAACATTTTTAAGGAGAACCAACCATTTGATCAGAAATCACTTAAATGTTATGTTCATGTTATAATCCTTTCAGGTGTATCAAAAACGATTTAGTAAATGTATTCAATTTTAAACATAATTAATTAGGGGTTTAAGATGAGCTTACTGTAGCTGATTAATTAAGCAAGTCTGTCAATCTTCAATACAATAGTTTAAATCTAAAGTAAGCCACCTCTCAAGTATACTCACTACCTGTTTAAGGATGGTTTAGTAAGAGGTCATCTAGACCACCTCTAGATGAAGGGTTCCATGTAAAAATGGCCTAAGTGATCTTTTTAGTGTTTTTTTTTTCAATGGTACAAAATTATATCAATCAACTTTCCAATGCTGAAAAATTAATATCTGGACATCCATCGAAAAGTCACTTACTTTAGGTCATTTTTACAGGGAACCCTTCAATTGTACTGTCAGTATTAGATAGTTTACATTCCATGCCAAAATGGATGTAATAACCTGTCAAACCTCTCAATAATAGTCATCATGGGGATGGGTTAGGGAATTAGTGGATTACAGATGTTGCAACAAACACATTGAATTATAATAAGTGTAAAAGTATATGTATTGGATTGATAGTGAGGGCACAAAATGCACTTGGATTGATAGCTAGGACAGAAAATACTGGTCATTGTAGAGAGATGGTCATTGTAGAGAAGTGGCTGTTGTAGTGAGGTGTAATGAACAGTAATGAACACTTTAGAGAGGTGGTCATTGTGGAGAAGTTGCAGTTGTAGAGAGGTGGCTGTAATATAGAGAGATGGCCATTATAGAGAGGTGGTCATTACACAAGTATGGAAGTATGGTCATTGTAGAGAGGTGGCCATATTGTAGAAGAATGTTCACTGCAGAGCAGTGGTTACTGTAGAGGGTGGTTATATACGTGTAGATAGATGTCCATAGCATTGTAGAATGGTGGCCGAAATTTGGGGTTCAATAGTTATTGTAGTTCTGTTAGGCACTTACCTGTTAAAATATGCCGTTGTAACACCTGCAAATTCTCTGTTAGGACACCCAAACAGAATCACAGTCACAAGTATAGCAGCAATAGTTGCAATCACGCAACATGCTTTTAGAATTTGTGCACAATTCCACTTCATTTTTTTGATGAGATATCCTCCAACAAACATTCCGATACTTCCCCCAGGAACAGTTACCAGTCCAGTATACAAACTAGCTTGAGATGACGACATGCGAAACTGAGATTCTACAAATTTTGGAGAAAATGTTGAAAATCCTGAGACAGCAAGGCCCTCGAATGATGCTGCAAGGGCCAAGAAAACAAATGTTGGGTTCATTAAGAGATCTTTTAAATCTGGAATAAGTTGTTTTAAAGTGTGTGGGGTGTTAGCATCTTGAACAGTATCACTTAGCTCTTGCTTCTCGGCACGGATTTGAGCAGTTCCTGGGAGTTCTCGTGGAAACATTAACAATGGTACACTGCATAAAAGTGCAAGGGAGCCACCAAAGACATAGCCAAGCCACCATGCACCAATAAAATTGAAGTCTGATGTTTTAAGATCAACACCAGAAGGCTGAAAAATAAAATGGGTTAAAATTTAAAGCTTATAGAAACAAATAAAATAATGAATATTTAAGATCAATAACAGCTATTGTATGAATATTGGGTTGTTTATTAAGGGGGGCAGTGTTTTCTTCAATCTAAGCAGCCCTGACAAAATGTGCTGGCCTGGCTCGCAACTTTGCCTTATATATGCAGTACTTAAATATTTGACACCGATTTCTTCTTAGTCCTTCTACGCTACAGTCGTCACTTACTGCCAGTCACAAAAATCCCTCCATTTCAACCTGTTCTAGTACCACTACAGTAGAATCCAGATTTCTTGAACCTCCAAGGGAAACTAATAACTCATGGATTTGCAATCCACAAGTTAAAAATTGGTTCAAGAAATTAATAGAGGTTGAGAAATTGGGGGTAAAATAAAACTACAGTGAAGCAATTGTCCTGAAGAAGACCAAAGGTTTTGGTTGCAACTGTAGCACACTCTACTACAAATCCTATTTCCAGTAAGTGATTTAATTTTAATTCTTATTTCATTTCCACTGGATAACTGCAAACATTCATTCACATACAGTGAAAGAAATCCAAGAAAATAGCAATTGGTTCAAGTTATAAGGAGGGTTGAGAAACTGAGGGTTTGAGAAATTGGGATTCTACTGTACTACAACCTCACTCCAAGTCATCCAACCATCTCCTTTCTCTTTCATTCTCCATCTACTTCACATTTACTTTATTTTAAAATAAGAAATACAAGGGGTATGGCTCCAAATAAGTTATCGCTGACTACAGTTCACACTACTGATGAAAACATTTTGACATGACTAAAGCCAGCTGCAACATAATAGGCAATTTTATACACTTGTTGGAGTGAAATTTGATTATTGCCAATCACTAACAAATATTTGCAATATCTGACATGTCAGATATTGGTGATTTTGATCACTGGTTCCCTCTGTAAATTCGTAGTCACAGCATCGGACACCCCTGACAATTTTCAGGCGATTATCAAAATTTACCCCAACATTCATATATAAATGCCTAAAGATGGAATCTCAATTTCATTGAGACTCTGGACAATTATTAGCACAGAGATTCTAAAGAATGTTTCTAATACTTTTTGAGTTTCTTTTGCTTCCAAGACTCACCTGTTTCAAATCCACAAAAATTTCCAAAAATTTTCCACCTAGAAGATACCCCAAAGCAGGCCCAATAGCTTGCTACTGCATACATTATTCCCAAAAATAAACCCGATGTCGTACGTCTAACATTCTCATCAATATAGGATGGTCCAAGAATATAAACTGGGGTTGCACCAACTCCAATAAAGCACTCGGCAATTACAAATGTGAATATAATGTACCATACAGAACTCTGGACAGCTAGGAGAACTCGACCTTGAGGACATAGTTGCATTAGCCACACAAAGGTCATTTTCACTGCCACTAGGGTATATAGTCACCTACTAAGACATGAGGTAATGCAAATAGAAAGCAACCAATGCTGAGAATTATTGCTCCACAACCTAGCCATTTGGGCTTGTGATGATGTCCATAGTAGCTCACTACTATTGCCATTAATGCAGCAGCAATATCGTAACAGCTAGTGATTGCACCAACTTCACTAGTCTTTAAAAAGAACCGCTTTTCCAGAGAGGATATCACTACCCCTGTCAAACCAGACACTATCATGCCTTGTGCGAGAACAAACCAACACTGGAATAGTAGAAACCATCCTGGTCTTGCAAAACGTTGTAGAAATCTACTTCTCCAGTTGAACAATCCACACGTGAATTCACTGGTTTGAAAGGCATTATCTGTTTGCTATAATTCCATCACGCAGTTCTATTTCACTGTTAGATGAAAGATATTGCTCATTCACTGGAAGTGCTTTGGGATTCCTGTGAACGTTCTTTGCGCTCATATTGCTTTCTTCTCTATGGAGACGTGTTTTGGTTGAATTTCATTAATTAAGATACCTAGGGCGCCACTTTAATCCTACCGACAAGAAATTCAATACACGAAATATAAACTTCAAGGAAAACAATGGTCATTACTTCACACCGATCGGGTTTCTAAAATAACATGCACACGCACGAGTGTACACACAAGTTTGATCAAAGAGAAAACACATCCCCGACTAATATACAACTTACCTAACATTCTAGATGAAACCACAATCAAGCAAGTTCACCGTGACTCTAAAATGTATTAAAGTTTCCGTTTTTATGGTTGAGTAATTCTTACGAAATGATTATTTTATGTAGCTTGTTATCGCTTCTAGCCCGCGATACGTGGTCCGAAAGAGTGCTTTGATTCGAACGAAAAACAACAAATTTACACCTCGAGAGACTTAATAAAAGCCCAGATAATTTAAGTAATAACTATAAGTTGTAAATGTACCAACAGTTTGTACAAAATCTACAGTTCATAAAGGATCTGTTCATGTTTAAATAATGCCTTTCTGAATCTTCCATGTGTATAGCTATATCAACAAATTAGGTCTCTGACGTCACGCAAGGGTTTCGTAAACTGCGCATGTCAATGTCAAAATCCGCGCGAAAATTATTCAGCGAAAATGGTTCAGAGAAAATAATTCTTGTTAACACATTCACTAAATGTTTGCTTTTTTTGTGATTGAAGAAAGAAGATGAGAATGTCTATGGACGTATTAGTTGCGTGTATGTTTCCAGTGGGTGGCCTGACGCTTAGTCACGGTCCAACCGGTATCATTGTGTCTTAAATGCTACAATTAAAATTTACGACTTCACACAAAAGACACTAAGTCCTGAAAAGACTAAAAAAGTTTTTTCCCTTCGTTTTCATTATCGACACTGAAATGACCTGAGTATCAAACCCTTTTGAGAAGGGGGAGGGGAGGGGAGGGGAAAGGGGAGGGGGCGAAACTTTTGCCCGTTTTACGGCTAACGGTCGACCCATTGAGACCCCCTTACTACAGTGTGGGCGGACGGCCTATTTTGCCGTGTGGACGCACGAATGGAATGCTGCGTCACCGTGATCATTCAATAGAATCATTCCAGAATCATTCTGGAATCATTCAACATGGAGATCAAAACACAACAACAAAACACGAATCAAAATGGGCCAGGGAAAAGCCGGTGGAACAGGATGATAATAGGGGTACGCGATAGCCTGAGTAACCAACCTTCAGTTTAGCTCGCTTGTTGCGGCGGAAGTTGAAAGGTACCAATAAAGCAAATAAACATAAACGGAAGATTCTTCAAATTGTCGCTGCTTTTAAGCCCCTGTTAATTCTGACCGGCAACTATCCATCAAGTAACAACAATTTCTCGAAGCAATCTTTCCGGTTTACAGGTTCAATGTCGGTAAAGGGAAGAGGAAGTACATAGAACGGTATCCGCTTGTCTGATAATCATGCTATAAATAGAGTTTATACGGAAACCGATAGCTTTTTTATTCTTCTAGAAATATAATTAAAGGAGGAAGAATATTCCAAACACGATCTAAGGCCTATATTACGGCCAATTTATAAACAGCGGAGACTTGATGGAGCGATATTTCAGTATTATTCCAAAACCATCATCAGACGAAATAACAAAGCAAAACAGAGCAAAACTTTATACAGCCGGTTAAACAATTGATTACTTAAATAAGTACAATTCTGTAGAGGCACGTAGGTCCCGTCCGTATTTAATTAATAATGGCGCTGTTTTCTTAATTAATAAAGAAAGTTCCTTTCCGAATAGGAGCATATTCCAATTGTTGTCCGAGGCAATTATTGGATTTATTGAGGTGTTATCCTGGACGACGCCAGCGCCTTGAAATATCCTTCCTCCTTTTCTATTTTTAAAAGACTCTCAACGTGTCTTGGTTTTCGTTTTCTTCTATTCCTGTCCTCTTCCTTCCACTCCTCTTCCCTTCCCTACCCATTTCAGTCCCGCTCCCTCTTCCCGCCTATCTTTCCCTTTTCTTCCTTCCCTTTTCACTTATCTAGACAGATTTATCTTTCCAAATTTATCCAGCCAAGCCTGAGATATTAGTCAATCGTTTACTCAGTCAGTCAATCCGGCATACTTTCTTAACTTCCTGGTTGGTAGACTACAACAGATTGTCAAAGAGCACCATAAAACTGAGGCCCGTTTTGTGTGCAGTTCTTGGAAGACTTGTAAATACATTCCAAGTTTTATTCTTTTCAACACTTGAACTGTAAGAAAGCTACTAAGTTTTAACATTCTTTCCATCTTCTTCATGCAAGTCTGTTTCTTGTTCATGCTCAACTGCCCTTCGGCCTTGGGAGTGCAATCACTGGAAATTTTTGCTCATTTCCTGTGATAAGAAATATGTAGGAAATTGCATTTTCCTATGATAGGAACTGGACAAAATGTATAGGAGAATACATTTTCCTACATATTTCCTGGATATATCCTATCATAGGAAAATGAAAACCACTTCAAAAAGTGCAAATAAAGGAAGTGAAACTGAAACTGAAACTAAAATGGGCTTCCTTTGTTGTCAAAAGACTGACGGGCTCCCTGTGCTTCCTTTTCTGTTCTTCAACATGGCGGAAAAAGATGGGTTGTTTTACTCCGTGCTATGCTTGAACTTTTTTCTCTCCAAAATCGTATGAGACCAAAACTTGATGAAAAAGAAATACAATGGAGTCAATGGATTCAAGCTTATTTGAAGACGTCTACAACAATGCGAGGGATGGTGGCTCATCGAATCTAAAAATCCTTTTGAGTAATTTCAAATCCAGGAAAAGAGAGAGATTAATTCAGCTGTTGGAACATAAGACAAAAGACGGCGATCAATTGACTACTCCACTAATTATTGCCTCTCGGAATGGCCACCTAAAGTGTGTTAAAATCCTGTTGTCTTATAATGCTAATATCGAAGCACAGGGTACTGTTAAAATAGACGACCAAATTATCGAACAAACGACTGCCTTGTGGGCTGCAGCCGCCAAAGGAGAGATGGATGTCGTGAAATATTTAGTCAAATCAGGTGCTAATGTCAATGCCAGAACCAAGACGAATTCTACTCCTTTACGAGCTACGGCTTACGACGGTAGAATTGATATTGTTAGCTATCTAGTGGATCACGGGGCGGAAGTAAATGTAAAAAATAATTTTGATAACACACCTTTGATGGTTGCTTGTTATAATGGCCATAGGAATGTTGTCAATTATCTAGTTAATAAAGGAGCTAATTTAAATGTGCAAGATAGGCAAGGCAATACTGTGCTACATTATGCCGTTGAAAGAGGCCACCTTGAGATTGTGAAAGATTTGGTTTCAAGGAAGGTCTTGCAGTTGCCAAATAAGTTGGGATTGACCCCATTGCTACTGGCTAGTAATGAATGCAAAGTCGACATGGTCGAGTTTCTTATCTCTAAAGGAATATACGGTGAAGCTGAGGTTATAGACAGCTTGGAACTCTTAGGTGCGACTCTAGCAAATGAACCTGATGCTTATAATATTGAGAAAGCCTATTATTTCATGATGGAAGGTATGAAGAGACGCTACAATAGAGAAAGTAAATATGTTCTCAAGAAGCAAGTCCTACCACCTATAAAGGCATACCAAAACAAAGCTGAATGCCAAACAATAGATGAACTTCTAAATATTCAAAATGACCCACATGCAATTCATATGGAGGGACTCATTGTGCGAGAGAGAGTCCTTAAACCCAGCAGCACTGAGTTGCGGTTCCCTATTCGATACAGAGGGGCTGTCTTTGCAGACTCTTCCAACTTTGAGTTGTGTATCTCTTTGTGGAAGCATGCTATGGACATAGGACAACAAAATGACATCGTCATTGTTGATGACCTCAAGATTTTTGGAGACTTTTTTTGTCACATGATACAGCGCAAAGTCTTGCCAGGTTTTAGTGATGTGCTTGATGTTTTTGAGTATTCAGTACTTGAATATGAGAAACTAAGAAAGAGATTACTGGCCGCTGAGGAGAAAAAGCAACATTCACTCTCGAGTGACTTGGAGAGCATCTTACATCGATCACTCTATCTTTTGACTATCTTCAACAAATTGAAGTATACAGAATCACAAGAAAAATCACTCCAGAAACTTTTGTACAAATATCTGTGTATGGATCCACGAACCAAGCATGGAAAAACCCTGTTACATCTTGCAGTGTCAAGTAAAACACCAACAGATGAACACTACACCAAGGATATTTGCCACTACCCATGCCTTGAAACAACAAAGTTACTGCTTCAAACAGGGGCTCAAGTTAATACTGTCGATAAGGATGGTAATACACCACTCCATACTATTGTAATGATGCAGTATAAGGCCAGTTTCCAGGAGGCAGTGGAAATGATTATTGATGCTCTATATCAAGCTGGAATACATGATGATCTAACTAATTCAGCAGGCAAAACTCCAATAGAAGTTTGCTCCACTAAAGAGATGGAACTTGTTTTGCTTTCCAAAAGGAAAATCAAACTCAAATGTATTGCTGCCAGAGTTGTTAAGCGGCATAAATTGCAGTTCACTGGACTGGTTCCTAAAACAGTGGAAATGTTTATAAATGCCCATTAATTGAGAGAAGATATCTTTTACAGATGAGGAATTAATATAAACTGTACTAGTGAAACAAACTAAAACTAATTACTTTGTCTCAATTATAAGAGAGATGGAGATGCACAAAGCCGCGTGAGGGATTGAATTTTTTTCAATGTTTGACTTTAGGGTGTGTGACTGAATGTTTGGGTAGAAAATTTCAACAGGCTTTAGTAGCCATGTTGCCACTTATAACCTTCAATACTACATTCAACGCGAGAGAAAAAAAAGATTCTTTTTAGGGGACTTTATCGGCAGTTGGCCTTTTTGGAGTTGGTCTGAACCTCAATGACCTTTTTTGGGTTCATCATTTTGGTTAGCATCATATGCAACTTCCTATAGAGTGCTATAAGTGTGACATCATGAAAAAATAAATTTTGGAATTGTGAACTTTTGATTCTTGATTAAGATAGAAGGTCATAAATTGAGTTTAGATGCCAAATTTCATGGAAATCAGTTAAATAGTGGCCGAGATATGGCCAGTTGAATATATAATTTTCACTAACATATCACTGTATTTTTGTCTCTGTTCATTCATAAATGAATAGAGCCAAATTTACCGTGATTTGTTAGAGGAAATTATATAATATTCAGATGGCCATAACTCAAGTACTTTTTATCCAACTTCTGTGAAATTTGGCACATAAACCTATTTCATGACCTTCTACTGAAATATGGAATCAAAATATGAAGCATGGAAAATTTATTTTTTATGACATCATCACTGTCTTGACCACTCTATTACCTCTAGTCCTGAGGGCTCAATAGCTGCTGTTACATTAGAATGCTTAACCATGTTGATGACCACCATGTCTAGTAGTGAAGAGTGTAGTAATGAGTTAAAATGTTCTGTGAATGTAATTGATATTTTCCAATTTTTATCCCCTTGGGAAATAAGCTTCTTTGTTTGAAATTCTTTAAGAGTCAATAGCTACAAAAGATGTTCACCTCAAACAAAAATCTTACATTTTATTCCCAATGGGACTAGTCAAGCTACATGCAAAACAGTCTATTACCTTTTTAGAGGAATTATTTTGAACACATCTTAGTACTTTTGAATTTTAAAATCAAAGAAATGAAGAACAATTTAATGAACAAAATTTGATAATGATAGAAGTTGTCACAAATTTTGCAGCAGATCTATTATTATTACAATGTCATATAATTATAAAGTTCAGGGTTAAGTTGTTGAAAAGCAGTGTTAGCACTAACCCAGGGTAAAATCAATGGTTTTCTTTCAGGGGCAGATCTAGGATGATCTTTCAGGAGGGAGTGGGGGTGGGGTGGGGGTATTGGGGAGGGGTTTGGGGGGGATGGGGGAATGAGGAAGTGTCCAAAGGATCCAGAGGATATTTTGGAGAAGTAGAGTGCATGCCATATATCCGTGAGACAACTACTAACTATTTAGTGCATAATATTTAGTTATAAACTATTTAGTTATGGACAAACTAGGAATTCACTGAGGCATGAACTATACAAAGAAACACAAAGATGGCTAGATATGTTGCTTTGTTATTTGCACTGTTCTGCTTCAGTGCTTAACTATCCACTAGTTTGTACAAAATAGTGCAATTAGACAAGTTTTATTTCATGGATATATGGCATGCACTCTATAGCAACACTTCATGTTTACTAACAAACAAATTGTAATGCCAACCATTCTCACAATAACTTTTCACAAGTTGCTTTGTTTAAACAGTCAATGAATATCTGGTTGGCACATGAATGATAATGGTTTACTTCACATGAAGTATTCTTTTGATAAGAAAAGTGGCAAATGTTATCTCGAGATGGGGTATGCGCACACTGAATATACTCCTCCCTTTAATCCACCCCTGCCTTTAGATGTATCCCTTGGTTTAATAGCACAAACCTACTTTAGACCATTTGAACCCAGAACTTGATCTCTGAATGTACTGAATGCACTTAAAAGTTTTATTACAAGTCCAACTTGTTTGGCAGTGTAAAACAAAGCAATATACAAAATAAACTTTACAAAGGAACAAATTAAAGAAATAATACTCAATTAGGGTACCAAAGTATGACTTTATGTGGCACTGTCCCCCTTTGGGAACCACGGAGCACCTTGAAAAGTGGGGACTAGCATTTTAAAATAGACTACCCAGTCAAAAAAGTTTTCAAATGGAATGTTTTACTAGGTAGTGCAGAAAGACCCCGTACCCCCCCCCCAATCTCTCCAGTCCCTGCCCTTCCCCTAGAGAGGTTGCAATTTCATTACAATTCGATATAAAAAGACACTACATGTTTTGGGCCCATTTTTCCGAAGATGCGATAACTTTTTGGGCCTGTTAATTTACAGGTCTGGAAAAATTGCAGGAGCACATAAGCACCCATAAGCTTACCTGTAAAATCATAGAAATTGATCAGAAATTAATGTGTGCTTCAAGAAACACTCTTAAACTTTATCAGGTAAGTTACTGGGCCTGTAAAGTTATTGGGTCTTTTGAGAAATGGGCCCCTGGATTCAAATACACTAAAACCTCTACAAAGGGGTGTCCATTTTATAAGGGTTATATTTACATGAAGGGATTATGTGGGCATGTTGGGAGATTTGTTTTGTGTGTGTGAAAAACAGGCTTTAGATAATGCCTGAGCCAATGCATTGAGTTTCTGCATAGCATATTCTAGATAACCAAATAATGAAATAAATACCTGTATATAAGTTATACTAATCAGCTCTAATAATAATAATTACTATAATAATTACACTATTGCTATAATATTACTATTGATACTTGGGGCCAGTTAATCAAAAGATGATCAATGCCAGTCCTGGGATTTAGAGTGCAAGCCATGTATCCAGTGAAACAACTACTATTTAGCGCATAATAGTATTTAGTTATCAACTATTTTGTTATCCAATAACTAAGAATTCACTCATAAACTTACTACTCAAAAGAAAGACAAAGACCACTAGATACCTTGCTATTGTTATTTGCACATGTGCTTCAGTGATATCAACTAGTTTGTACATTATAGTGCAGAAAGACAATACATTTAAGTTTTATTTCACGGATATACAGTGTATGGTGTGCACTCTACCTTTAGATTTAATCCTGGGTTATTGCTAATCACCTTTTAAACAACCTGAGCCAGTTCACTTGAAAGTGGATTGGCACTAACCCAGGGTTAGATCTAAAGAAAACCTTCGATTTTAACTCTGGACCCAAGCTTTGGTCTATATAACGGCTACAAAAGGTAAGTAATGTAAAATTGAATCCTATTCTTTACAAATATTAAAATATTGGGATATCTTTATATATTTAGAATTTATTAAAATGCTACATTTCCAAATGGCAACCAGATTAGATTTATGATGCTTTGTGATCACGAAACCAGTTGTTGTTTTTTTTCATCTTGTTAGAGATGTATGAAGTAGACTGCTTGCTGAACTTTCTATATGTGTCATGAATGGTACTGTACATTGTGATACTGGCAGTACATGTATAGGAAAGAATCCTATATCCTATCCATTCTAAAGATCATTTGAAGGACCCCTGATGAAAACAGCCTAAGTGACTTTTTGATGATTTTTTCAATAGTATAAAATGATATCAATTAATTACTTTCCTATGCCAAAAAATCAATGTCTGAAAATCCATCAAAAAGTCATTTAGGCCGTTTTCACAGAGAACCCTTCGTTTGTTGTTGAAAGGTGCCTATATCTTAAAGTTACATGTAAGTTGCTGTTACAGGCTGCAACTTTTATCTGAAACCTGTGTTGATTGCCGTTGTAAGGCAAGTTTCACAACACATTGCACCATGTAACAGTTCCATGTGAAAATGGCCGAAGTGACTTTTTGATGATATTTTTTCAATGGTATAAAATGGTATGAATTAACTTTCCTATGCTGGAAAAATTAATCTCAGGACATCCATCAAAAGTCACTTAGGTCATTTTCACAGGGAACCTTTCATTATTTAGCTAAATCTTTTTCAAATCTCTGTTGCAAGACAGCTAGTTTCATGAAAAGTAGAGCTGCTTTCTACTTGTGCAACAGAACCTTGTGCCACTAAAAAGTTTCAGGACGAAATTGAGCTATAACACCCCTTGAGACTTATCTCACAATGGTGAATGACACAAGTTTCAGATAGAAGTTTCAGCATGTAACAGTGCCTGTAATGTACCAAAGGGTCAAATTCAGATGAAACCAGTTTGAAGAGCGACCCATCTTAGAGAGGTGGTGTCTGACATATTGGTAGATAAACCCTAGAGGGGGGCCCATCTAAAGAGATCGTATACTTTAAAGGCATGCCAGAGACCCATTCTTGGAGACATCTGCCTCATCTTAAGGAGGTGTTCGGACTTATGAGTGGCACAGTAACTCGTCTTAGAGAGGTGTTTGCCTTATGACATTGGCAGACGGGACCCTAGAGGTATCTGCCATAAAGAGGGAGCCATCTAAAGAGACTGTCTGCCTTAAAGGCATGGTAGGGTCCCATCTTAGACATATCTGCTTCATCTTAGATTGGTGCCTTGAAGAGGGACCAAGCTAAAGAGATACGTCTACCTTAAAGGTGTGGCAGAGGGGTCCCATAGGGGTATCATTCAAACAATTATAAAGGATTTATTCATTGCATAGCATTATCACTTTGTGTGACAAAGACCAGCAGAGCAAACTCCTTCCTATGAAATCCATGTGTAGTTCAAGATGGTGTTGCATGTTGTTGTTGTTGTTGTTGTTGATGATGATGTTGCTGGTGTTGGTGGTGGTGATGACTGCCATCTGGATGGCTTAATTTGTATCGATGTTTCTCAATGACCTCTAAAAGCTTGTCCTTTGTTACTGGATCTCTTATGCTGGCACAGACACCTTGGAAAAGAAAAATATCCTACCTTTAGACATTGAAATATCAAATACCATGGCTGTCATTAAGGGCTTGTTAAGATGAATGGCACTGCCACTATCTAGTCTTTTGTTTTCAGTTGCTAACTTTTGTCTCATCATAAAGGCCCACTTGGATGAAAATTGATTAAAATTGGAAACTGTTTATTTCTATCTGAAGATGAATATATAGTTAAATAACTGTCTACCCTCTGCCCAAAAATCTGCATTTCAAGCTCATTTTCAAAGAGGAATTTTGATATTAAGTCTAAAAGAACAATAGGATTGAGTAAATGATGTCATTTATTTACTCACAACTTAAATGCTAAAATACTTGACAATTTCTAATTCATCTCATTCGGATGTAAAGAAAATATTGCTTTTTGTGACTATTGGAAGTCGTACAGACAGGTTTTACTAACTAAAAGTTTTAAGTCATTTCCAATTTTAATTCATTCTCATCCAAGTACCCCTTTAATTGGCGATTGCCAACAGCCATGTCAAAGTGTGCTGACAAGTAGTGATTTGGCTGTCTATAATGGAAATTTGCCAGTGACCCACACTCTACCTCTGTTATCTGATTAATGAAAAAAGGTGCACTATACGTACTGCTCTTGTTGTAGGTTATTGACCAAACTTTGAGTGTCACTTTGCAAATAATATTGTATAATTAATAACATGTATACAGTTCTTACTCATTGCAGTTTTTAAAGCATTGGGGTGGTTTTTGTCTTCTCTAACCCGCAAGAACACCCACTGTTTTCCATCCCATGTGCATTCAATTATTCTGTTGTCCAGTGCTCGAATTTGTCTATTCACCTTCATAAAAAAGATAATTATTCACATCATCATCACCATAATCATCATCGTCATCATCATCATAACTTTTGACAACCAGTTAGTTATTGGTAATGTAACATTAGAATTTAAGACCACTGATATCATTTTAGAGCACTTGAGAAAACGTGATAAAATTACATGTATTATTTTGATCTTGAAAAACACTAGATGACACTAGATGACATTTGTAAGATGTTTCCAACTGACACATTAATGAAGTTGTTTTCACTTGTTTCTACCACTGCTTCTAGTCAAATATTTAAAACTCATTCCAGGGGCAGATTTAGGGGAAGGGTGCGCACCCCCTTCTGATATGATTTTAAGTCCTTCCTCTCAATATTTTTTTCAAAAATAATTATGTTCTTGGCAGTTTCCAATTTATATAATGGCGCACCCCCTCCTGAAGATGGCGAACCCCCTCCTGAAGACAGTGCACCCCCTCCTGAAGACGGTACACCCCCTCTTGAATATAATCCTGGATCCACCCCTGCATTCTCTAGGTATGTTCCATGTACATACCTTTATGGTGGCAAAAGGAGGCTCATATCCAAGGACAAATAAATATCCTACTTCTTGTCGTAAACACCTGAAAACAATATACAGTGTAAACAGACCTACAACCACCACAATATAAAGAGTTACTGGACGTGTGAGATCTTTACAATAACATTGAGGTATCTACTTAACAAAGGAAGTGGTAGATTGTTGGGTGAATGTTGATATGGTGTTTAGAGGGGGTTGCTTGTTGGACAAATTATTGTATGCATGGTAAGTCCAGTGCAAAAAAAGGCAAAAAGGCAAAGGCAATTGTTTTACTTCAAAATCGCGGGGAGTGGTTGCCCAGATCTCCCAAGCCAGAGGCTCATGTATCAAGCATTCGAAGGTGCGCCCTCTACCCCCTCTCTCCATCAGTGCTCCGTTTTAAGGGTATTTAAAGCAACAATTGTATATTATTTCTGTAGGTTGTCAGGGGGCTGATGGCTTTAATGTGGTTATTTACAAGCAAAGTTAACTTGAAGATTATTGCTTGTTGCTTGTTGCACAGGCACTATAGTCAATCACTGCTCATCATTGCTGCTTGTTTTTGCCTTTGTCCCACCCTCCCTCCTCTGAGAGTGAGATATGGTAAGTATAATCTTTCCACTGCTAAGATAGTGTGACGGATGCTAAGGTTGACCCATGGCTAGGTTGCCATGGTTACCTCTTGCCAGTTGCTAGCATTGCTATCGCTCCATTGCTGTTAGGGCACCTACCCTTTGTATTAAGCAGCGACAAGTTAAAAGTTCCCTGTACTCAAATGCCATGGATTGGCAGATGTACAATTTGGTTCATTATCATTACTGCACCACTTGCACAATGAATTACCAAAATATAGTTTGAAAGTATTGACTCAACTCACCCCACTTGATCAACTTTCCGTATCTTGAGATGAAAATCAACCGAATTCAATGTGTGTGGCTTCCATTTTAAAACATCTAGCTGATTTCCTCCTAAATATGGCTTTAAGAGAAATTCTAGAGTCAGCAAATATCTAGTTGAACAGTGCAACAAAATACTACTTTCATAAACTCAAGAGATAAGATGTTAATGCTCAGTAAAATGAAAGTACTACTAAACTAAAAGTTGCTTTATAACAAGCTTACCTCATCGGCTGGATTAAAAATAAGACCATCATTTTCGTGACTGAGTTTTGTGACCCATTGCTCTAAAACCTAAAAAGCGTACATTAACAGGTAGTTAACAAGTATGAATAAGGTGAACAGTCTGCTTACCATTAACATCAATCATGACACCTTACTAACACTTCCCGACACCTTACCAACCACTTACTGACACCTTACCAACCACTTACTGACACCTTACCAACCACTTGCTGACACCTTAACAACCACTAACACCTTACCAACCATTTCCTGACACCTTACCAACCACTTACTGACACCTTACCAACCACTTACTGATACCTTACCAACCACTTACTGACACCTTACCAACCACTTACTGACACCTTACCAACCACTTACTGACAACTTACCAACCACTTACTGACACCTTACCAACCACTTACTGACACCTTACCAACCACTTACTGACACCTTACCAACCACTTACTGACACCTTACCAACCACTTACTGATACCTTACCAACCACTTACTGACACCTTACCAACCACTTACTGACACCTTACCAACCACTTACTGACACCTCACCAACCACTTACTGACACCTTACCAACCACTTACTGATACCTTACCAACCACTTACTGACACCTTACCAACCACTTACTGACACCTTACCAACCACTTACTGATACCTCACCAACCACTTACTGACACCTTACCAACCACTTACTGACACCTCACCAACCACTTACTGACACCTTATAAACCACTTGCTGACACCTTACCAACCACTTACTGACACCTCACCAACCACTTACTGACACCTTATAAACCACTTGCTGACACCTTACCAACCACTTACTGACACCTTACCAACCACTTACTGACACCTTATCAACCACTCTTATTGATGCCTTTCTAACCATTTTTATAAAAAAAACTGAACACTGTAAGTTTAACTCACCCATCTTGCTTTATCAACAGAAAAGAACTGCTTTGCTCGAATACTAAATGGCTCCTTTGTCTTGTCCAGGGTCCCCTGCCGAACCTTTTAATCAAAATGTCAAAAAATCGATGAGCAAGATCAGCCAAAACTTTTCCAGCTGAAATAGAATTACCAACAGTGAAACCCAGTTAATATGAACACAATGGGAATGCGACAGAGTGTCTGTATTAACTGGGTGTCTGTATTAAACGGTGATTTATAGACTGACAGAATTATACATGTATGTCCATTCTAACCAGGTGTCCATATCAACCAGATGTCTATAGAGTGGATTTCGTTTGACTTTGAAAAACTACGGCACGGTCACAGCACGGCACGGCCACGGTACGGAACCTCACCTGCTGATTTCTTTACAAATTTACAAAGAAATCAGCAGGCAAGGTCCCGTGCCATGGCCGTGCCGTGACCGTGCGGTAGTTTTTCAAAGTCATACGAAATCCACTCTAAGGCGAGTTCCGCAGTAGTAATAATATATCTCATCATATGATTTTGAAATAGAAACTAAACAATGTGTTCTGAAAAGAAGATTTTGGGCTGTACAGTGACTGTACTGACTCAATCATAATTGTTACTCAATATTGATACCTCAGTGCAATAACTATATATTAAACTTACTGCCTCATTCCTGGGATGCTCAATTTCTTTTTGAATACAAATCATCCGTGTGTCATGCCGTGTTTTCCCTACATCTTCACCCTACACAAGTCAATCATGTATTTCATCATGCTCATTATTCACATGCAAGTAATTATGAGAGAGTTGACTGTACTTGAAAACACATTGCATTCCTTTGTAGGATGTACGGTACACCAAAAAGGACCTTGCAGATATTACGTGTACTTGGGGTGGTTTCCTTGGCTTCAATAGAAGTTCCTCCTCCCCATTCAATGTTGTTCCCTTGTAACCACAAAGCTGACAGCCAGTCAATAATACCTTTTTCGAGTTTGTTCATACCAGCTGTAAAATTAGACAACAGATGCATTGGCGCAGGGTTAGCCTCGAGTCAAGGTAAATTATTCGAAAATACCAGTGAGAAAAGCAAAACATTTTGACTAAGAACAATAAAGAAATCGATTTTATTCCCATGGGTCTTTCTTGAAAAGGAGGATAACCCTGCATAAATGCGCCTTTTGTCAAGAAGCTCAGAGGTACTCTAGTAATTGGAAACTGGACTATTGAGAACAATGACTGGAGAACCAATATTGAATGGGCAGGGTTTGTCCCAAACTCCAATTAAGTTTAATATTAACTTTAGCAGTATATAATATTAATAGTAAGTTAAACACATACATGTACCTGAAACTTGACAATATCATAAGCAAGATATCGAGGATGGATTTTGTCTCCTTCTTTGTCCATAACCATTTCCTATCGATGTAATGGAGTTTTTACAACAAATTAGAAAGAACTTGATGAATATTAAATTGAATGAAAAGAACAGAGAAATACAAAATGTACGTACTCCATCTACAAGGGTATCATAAAGATGTTGTTGAGGATTCTTTCTTTGTGGAAATCGAAATTGCGGAGCTGTGAAAACAGCATTGTTTCTGTCTATCAGGTATATTTCTTTTTCTTTTAGGATCATCAGCATGTATCTGGAAAGAACAATAAAAAACATTGATTTGATGCAAACAGCTGTCTATGTTATAGGTAGTCCAGATGCTGAACCCTCCTCCTTTCCTCTTTCTTTTCGTTTGGGCTTCCTGTGTCACTGGACTGCTAACAGAGTTAGGGCCAACAACCTTGGATGTGGTTGGAAGGGTTTGCACAGGCCTAATGACAATGATTTTAGAGTATCTAAGTCAGCTTGTACTCATTTTGCCCTCTGGTAACCAACATGTACAGTAGATGGTGTACATGTACTCTCTTGGCTCATTCTGTAGGCAGTCAGCTTCAGGGACAAGCTCATATATTTATCATGTAAAAACCCTTTGAGGGAAATCCTCAATACCAGCTCTAAATGTAAGAACCCATAGCGTACAGAAATCAGTGCTGCCAGTAAAATTAAGTTGGGAGCTATCAGATGTGTTTTGCATGGGTTCTGAGAAGCTAGTTGTACCTTGTTCCATCAGCTTTCCAACTGACACGATAATCTTTATCTTGTAGGAAACTAATATTTTTGGTGTCCATCGACACAGGTTGAGAGCCAGGAAAACCAGACCTGAAATCAAATTAATTCAATATAATTATACTAAACAGAAATTATGTTTAAAGGATGTTTCAAACAGAAAGATTAGTGAAAAAAGTATGAGCAACATCTTTGGAGCACATTTCATATGAATGTGAAAAAGTCTGTACCATTCTGTTGTGCTGTGCCATGTCTCTGTGTTCTCATTGGTCAATGATTTTGTCATCTGATCAGAATTCTTAGGCACACCACATGGCACAGCAGACTTTTTCACAGCTGTCATACAAAATCTGCTCTAACAATAAATGTGACTAGAGACACTATACAGTTGCAATTAGTACTTTGATTGTTAATTCTAAACAAAGTATTGATCATCATTAGTAGTCTATGTGACAGTCACAGACATACTTTCTACATAGAGCAGATTTCGTATTAGTGTGAAACGGACCGCGCCATGCCGTGACCTGTGTTAGTGCCGTGATGTCTATAAAAACATTCGAAATTCTTGCCGTAACCGTGCCATGACCATGCGGTGCCATTTTCACAGTCATACGAAATCTACTCTATCAGCAATACTTACTTATCCCAACTACACATTCTTGCACAAAGATCTTGAATTTCTTCACACTTTGGTGGTGGTACAGCTTCTACACCATGCACACCTTCAACAAACTTCCAATCCTTCAATTGAGCATAATAAAAAAGTTTGATTTACTGTAAAAAGATTGTCACTACAGCACCTGCACCAGTGTATGTGTGTGTGTGTGTTATGGTTGGCCTACTGATGAACATGATTGTACAGTATTATATATGTTACAGGGCCCACAGTGTTGTGGTTGCAAGCTGTGAGTTGTGGTATGTCACAGTCTTTAGGAGAAAAGCTAAATTATGCAAAGGAAGGATGGAAGAATGGATGGAAGGAAGGATGGAAGGAAGGATGGACGGAAGGAAGGTCAGAAGGAAGCAAGGAAGCAAGGAAGGAAGCAAGGAAGGAAAGAAGGAAAGAAAGAAAGAAGGGAGGGAGGAAGGGAGAAAGGGAGGGAAGGAGAGAAAGAAGGGAGGGAGGGAGGGAGAAAGGGAGGGAAGGAAAGAAAGAAGGGATAGAAGGAAGGAAAGAAAGAAAGAAGGGAGGGAGGGAGAAAGGGAGGGAAGGAAAGAAAGAAGGGATGGAAGGAAGGAAAGAAGGGAGGGAAAGAAGGAAAGAAGAGAGGGAGGGAGGAAGGAATGAAGGAAAGAAGGAGGGGAGGTAGGGGGAGAGGGAGAGAGGAGGGGAGGGAACAGGCATTACCTGATGTGCTAGAAGTGCTTTTCCAGGATGTCGTCTTCTCTTCCTTTTAGGTTCTCTTTCACTGTTAAAACTTTCCTCAGGTTCATCATCACTAACGTCATCATCTTCATAGCACCAATCAGGTCTTCCTGGTGCTTGAATTACATCACCTTCGTCGCCATATCTCTTGACCAGTTCATCTAAGTATTCTTGCTTATAGATACCTGGTAATCGGCACTGTACATAATACAAGCTATATTATTGATATGCTGATTTGTCATGAATGACCGACTACCAACAACATTGTATAAGTCAGGGGTTTCAACAGAAGCTGCTGGTGGTACACTGCTACTTATTGTGCCTCTCACTGCCAGTTACTATTACCGTAATAACTGTAACCAAATCTCACATCACAAATGGAAATGAAACAGCAGCTACCTACTTCAAATCTTATTGAAACCCCTGATAAGTCAGTGATTTAATACATGTATTTGAAGCAGCTAGCACTTGCATTTTATAAAGAGCATGGCTTCTTGTTATTGTACATGTATCATTGCAGTAAGATATATTAAGTAATGTGTCCAGTTAAAGAAGCTGGTGCCTGAAACACCAGTAGTTTGCAAAAGATGCCATCAGTAATATTTATTATTCAATATTTATTAACTTCTAGAGCACGAATATCAATTGGATTATTTTCATCAGTGTCTCTGGAAAACACTGTCAATGTTATTGTTACTGTACTTGTCTCACCTTGTTAAAAACTTCTACAGCTGCTTCAAGGCTGGAAAATAGATAAATAAGAAATAAGAAACCAATAAGAAATAATTGATAGTCAGTCAATGTAATTAATGTAAAATTTTGGAACATTATCATTTGGCTTTGCTCAAAGGAACTTCTTGGTCCAGATACACAATGCAACATTTGCTGCAACACTGTACAGCACAGTTGCACTAGAGCGGTTTTCGTATGAGTGGGAAACTGACCATACCAGTTACGGTCAAGGCATGGTAAGGTTACGGCAGGGATTTTGAATGTTTTTGTCGACATTACGGTACTGACATGGTCACGGTATGGTACGGTCAGTTTCCCTACTCATACGAAAAACTGCTCTATGTGCCAACCCCTGCAATGTTGGGTGCAATGTTGCAGAAAAACTTGCATATTAAGTAGAACTCAATCCTAAACTTGCAATTGTTGTGTGTGTGCAATGTTGCAGGGGTGGACACACGGTACAACTGTGTTGTATGCGACATTGCAGATGTGAACACATGGTACAACTGTGTTGTATGCAATGCTACAGAAAAAAGTTAGTAACAGCTATTTATGGGAGGGCTTTTGTTTGGAGGGAAATAGTCCCCTTCACAGTTCTCTGTGCCATCTTGAAAGGTAGCCATGCCTTTGCATCGAAGCGAGACGAACGGTGAGCATGCAATGATAGATCCCCTTTTTAATACCTAGGACAATGATTCAAAGGTCTCTATCATTGCAAGCTCACCGTTCGTCTTGCTTCGATGCAAAGGCATGGCTACCTTTTAAGATGGCGCAGAGAACTGTGAAGGGGACTATTACTTCAAAGTCATGGGAATAACAATTAGATTTTAATTCTTTCTATTCTTTCAAAAACTTACCTCCAGTCTACTCTCTCTATTAAATAGGATATTATTAGAAAACCAGTTCTATTGAATCCATGAGTACAATGGACACCTATGAAAACACATTTACCAAGGTTAAAAATTTGATAAAAGCTGGGTGGTCAGTGGAGTCCACTTTAAATAGTCTTTAATCGAACATTCATTTAAGACTCACATTGCCAAAACACATGGGCCTGTTTTCTCTGACACTCACTATGTCTACATTAAAATATTTTGCAAACACTGCTCAACTCACATGTTGATTTTTGGTAAGGATGGAAAAATTGGGGTACCTGGAGAAAAACTCTTCTGGCATGGTACGCAGGGAACAGCACATCAAACAAACTCAATTCACATATGGTATGAGTGCTTGAGCTAGGGCTCTATCCCGGATCACAGCAGTGAAAGGCTAGTGCTCTCACCACTCAGCCAACCATGCCACCCCATGATGTGACTATAGACATTATAGCAGTGACTGGCATGGTACTTACAAACAGTAAACTGAATGGCATGGTAAGTTTCCCACTCATACAAAAAACTGCTCTAGAAGGAGTTTTATGTATTGCAAGGATATTAAAGGATGTAAATATACCCACCTATCAACTCTCCAGGGTGATTCTGCCAATAACGATCACACACTTTGATAAACAGCTGGGTTTGGTCGAGTGAAGGAGTTTCACCGTGGCTACATGTCAAGAAGATATCTTAATGTTGTACAGTACTCTTTTTAGGGACAACTAAATTAAGTGATTTCTCTGTTCGAAAACTAAGCTATACTTAGTTTTAATAAGTGATTTTTGGAGGAATTGATTTTTATTACACTTGGCCAAGAATACTCAAGAAAAATAATTTCAGAGAGTACAAATTTTTTTAGCAATTATTTGGAGGAACTTGCAAAATTGGTAAAATAATGCTGCTACAATTAAGAAAATTAAGGTATTACTAAATTAATTGAAATAATTAATGAATGAATGAAATGAGTGAAAAGTGTTGGTAGGGTGGGGTGGGTGGGGCAGTTGCAATAATATTACTTATTGCATGTTGTTGTTGTTGCTGTTGTTGTTGTTGTAGAGTACATTTCGTATGACTGTGAAAACTGCACAGCACTGTCACAGCACGGTTATGGCAAGAATTTTGAAGGTTTTTATAGACATCACAGCACTGACACGGACATGGCGCCATGATGAGGTCCGTTTCACACTTATACGTAAATCTGCTTTATCAGAGACATAAACACTGCATAACCCTACATAACCAGTGCCCTTACCCTCTACAAGGAAGCTTTGTATGGGTGATTCCATTTTTCTCCACCTCTGTCTTGTCATAGAATCGGCTTGTGTTCGTAAGGTCAATAATCAAACCCAGTTTCACCTGACAATAAGTTGATATATTATATATTGTCAACTCAATCATTTGTTTATTTTATAATCAAAGTAAATACAGAACTTCAGTGATCATTGCTCATTGTTATGAAGAGTTTTTTGTTTTAACATTACAAGGTTTTAGAAAGTGGGAGCACATGGGATACTATTCCCAGGTATTTTTGTCTTTTTTGCTTCAATGGTGTATCAATATTCATTTTGGCAAAGGAAAACTGTACAGCAATAAAAAAATGAGCACAAAAGGCAAAAAAGGGAAAAATGAAAAAAGAAGGGAAAAAGGAAAAAAGAAGGGAAAAAGGAAAAAAAAAGTGAGCTGACTAAGGCCATGCTCATACTTGAGTGTTTGACTGAGATTCAAGCAAAGCTTAGGCATGTTGAAACATAAACAATACTAAACAATATTACTGGGGGGTCATTGTTAAAATTTAACTTACAATAATTTAACTTATTATTGCCAAAATTACTTGGCATGATATCATACACTTTTCTATAGTGACCATTTTTCATGTCTTTTGCAGCCCCCCCCCCCCCTCCCCACCACCACTACCACATTTACAATATTGTGGTTTCTATGGTAACCAGGAGGGTGTGGTATGGGTTAAGAGTTCCTGGTATTATGTTTTCTACCCAAACATTGATACATGGGTATTGGGAGGACTGAGAATCATTTGGCCATCAATTATGCACAGATTAGAAATACCAGTCATGCCAACAATTTTGGCATTGGTTGTATACACCCTTCTAATAAATCCCACAATGCTTGTTTTCCGCACTTGACTGTCAAATTTATTCTTTTCAATTGCATTCACATTGTACAAGTTTCAAAAGAATAAATTTGACGTCAAGCACGGAAAACAACACGCTATGGCACTTATTAGAAGAGTGTATACTACAGCACACAGTTCTAAATTGTGATCAGTATTAATGTATTAGCAGAGTTTGCCTTATCATCCTCCAATTAGCACTTAGATAAGAGATAAGATAACAGAATCCTCTGATGCTGATTGGATGATTGCTCAGTCAAAACTAATGCTAATGCATTATAGCTGGTCATACTTTGAGGACTTGCACTGTATTCTCCAAACTCTCTCCATACTTGTCCAATATTCTGACAAAATAATTATGCATGGCACTTGTATCATGTCGATGTAGTGATATATAATACTGGCAATACAATGCTATGCATAAATTTGTCAGAGTATTGGACAACCCCCCTAAACACAGCCTAAATAACTGTATAAGCAAGTCTTCTCATTTCCCAGGTTTTATACTCTTACAAAGTATAATACCATGATCACCTTGGGATCCATTGTTTCAAGAGGGACGTTTAATGTCTAACATCCCTCCTACCTGAATAGAAATGAGGGAGATTTAGAACTAAATTTCCCTCATACATCATTAATGAGGGAAATTTAGAACTAAATTTCCCTCATTAATGATGTACAAGGGAAATTTAATTCTAAATTTCCCTCATTACTATTCATTAGGTACAGTCCCTCATATGACAATCATCGGGACAATCGGAACAAGAGTGCAGGCTGTTCCAAAACTCTTTAATATCATAACGCACTGATACCTCTTACCACTGCACACTCTTACGCGTGTGGGATCTATTCATTCTACTTTGCGCATGTGCATAACGAAGCAAACAAAGCACTATGAAAAACAATTTAGCTTTCGAATTGATTAACAACCTATAAATACTTGTTCATTGTAAGTATATAACAAAGAAATCTATTTTCGAAAGTCCCCAGAGAACAGGGTTACGCACAATTGGTAAAATAATTGTATAATATGTTCAAGTTTTGGATGAACAAACAGCAAAGTATATTTTCGATTATTTCCTTGGTGATCATGGTATTACAAAGTAATACCATGACTTCTTCAGGATATTAGTGATTAAATGTCCCCTCAGCCTCGGGAGGTTTAGTAAAAGTCCCTTGGCCTACGGCCTCGGGACTTCCACTACACCTCCCTCGGCTTCGGGGACATTTAATCACTAATATCCCTCAGGGTCATGGTATTACTTATAATAAACCCTTAGCATGATTGCATTTTATACCCTTAACTACAAAAAACCTTTTTCATTAGCTTTTATTATAGTAAAAACCAGGTTTTGAAGTTTGAATAAACTTGAAAGGATAAATTACTTGTTTGGTAGTTTGAGGTATAAACCTGCAAATTGTGGTAAAAATAGACTTTCATGCCAAGTTCTAGTAGATAATAAATATGTTTATTATTGATTATGAATTAATCTAAATTTAGCAGCTCACCCTCAATGTCTGCAAATATGCAAACAACATCGGTAATTGAAATCGGTTCGCTTCTGGGATTTGTTCGTCATATCTTGGACCAAGTGGAGTTTTAAAGGCGAAGAAACGATCTGAAAGATAAACCAACTTTTAAAATTTTCCCCAAAAGGCAATCAAACATGTAAACAAAAACTTAAATCGTTAACTAGGAAGCCTACTTTTAACTAAAAATAGAGATATCTTTGGCTTGCTTTAATGTACTTCCGCACAATTCCCTTGAGAAATCAAATTCTTTTCACTGTAATTGCTCAAGAGGATCACAAAGGAAGAACTATTGAAGAAAGCAAAGAAGGTCTTGCAACAAGAACGACAATTCTTTGTTAAGTTTACCCGCTATAACTTGGCTTTTTCGTGGACAATTCAACCACCTTGGTGGAACAGACATCCTTCGATAACTCAATGATTACAATTGTACTTCTAATAAAAAATATCATCTAAACAACACAGAACATCTCGGCTTCCTGTTGTTGTTGTTTGCCGCCATCTTTATTAATTTCACTACTAGTCACCAGTCTCTCACGATTGTTCGAAAACTGCGACACAATCTATGGGCTTCCTGTGTTGAGGAGAAAAACCAAAGACATTTCAGTGGAGATGGTGTTATTTCATTTTCGCTTCATTTTTAGAGTGGTTCTTTTGAGTCTTCTTTATAAAGGTAAGAGTTGAGGACCTTGCTTGGCTGCCGGGCATACGTGCATGGACACAGCGATGCACTCCGAATTCGTAAAGTCGTGGAAATTCCTCCTGGCAGTTGCCCTCCAGTTTTGGGCTGATACATGATGATACTGTGTTTCTTCACAATTTTCTACACAATTCCGCTTTAATTTTGGTAAATTTTCGGCTGTGTATTCATTCTTTAGCATAAAGGATGACAATAAAAAAAAGAAATACCACTGCAACAAATTTACTTCTAACTGCCCCACCCCACCCCTGACATTGTTAACATTGTCACTCCCGCGGTTGTGTATTGAAAGAGGAGGGGAGGAGTGGGTACCCTAAAAGATTTTTCACCCACCCAAAATAATACCTCATTCCAGACCTAAAATATCTGCAGTTTTATTAGGCAATTGGTGAAAATTAGCTTGTTTTAAGATATTATTCATAAAGCCCTGGATCCAATTTTGGTTGTTGACCTCAAACAAAGATATCTTGCATAGGAGCCCTTAGGCAAGGAGCCCAGGAAGGGGGGGGGGGGGGGGGTAAGTTGGCAAGGAGGAGTTGAAGGGTCAGGAGGGGGCACTGAGGAAGAAGGAAACTTTCCTTTCCTACACCCAACTCTTTCTAATCCCTGGGGATTGCTATGCAGACTATAAAACCACATAATTTATTACCTCAAAGTAAAACCCACAAATCAGATGAGAAAGACACCAGTGATATAGCTTAAGCTTTACGCACATATATGCACATGTACAGGGCTGCAGTGCCATAGTGGCTGGGGGGGAGGGGGGGGGGCACATGCCCTCCCAAGTTTTTCTGAGAATATTAAATAAACAGAGCAAGGAAAAAATGTTAAATTAATAAATAAATTTATGTTAATTATGCATCACATGATGCATAGTGACTTTGTGCCCCCAGTTTTTCAAGGCTTGCTGTGGTCCTGATGCATAACTAGAAAGTTGGGTAAATAGTTGCAAATTAAACTATTGATTAGCAAAGGGATAGGATAATAATATTATTTCTCTTGACCAAGATGACTTTTAAGGCTGTGCATACCTCGGAAAAAAAAATCCTGGCTATATATGCCACTGGACACAATTGTTTAGCCAATGACTGTATGCAGCTTACAGCTTGAAGTTTAAGATCCTTAACTTACTCAATCTTTGGAAAAATTTGCCACACCCTCACATATGTATCTATGTATACATTTTGTATATCAATAGAGATCAAAAGCAAGGCAGAGTTCAAGCAATGGAAACCCAATACCAACTGGCATAACCCTGATAACTGGGCCAAGGGGAAAGTCCCATGTCCTCTTCAAGATGTCAAGCTTCTTAGCCTACAGCCACTTGTAGTTGCAGTATCAGGGTATACACCACTACACAGCATGGTATGGTTTAAATGATAATTTTAAGTTACATTGGAAGTATTTGGTGACAAGGAAGGGCATTCTGCAAACTTGGCCTTTAATTCAAATGCAGACTGGTCTAGGACTAGTCTCCTTCACAGCCATTTTTAGAGTCATCAGGGCCAGAGTGTGATGACACAGGGATTCCTCTGGATACCAGCCATGTAGCGTAGGCCACCCTGCCTAAATAAAGTTTACCTTAACCGGCCTTTACGTTGAGTGATGATCCTAAAAACAGCTGTGCAGAAGACTTGTCTAGGACTAGCCTGTTAAAGAACAGCCCGTACTTAACTTCTTGCACTTAGTGGATGCCTCTTATGTGCAACTCTTCGGGGAGTGAGGGCACTTGAGCAAGTACAGTAAATGAGACTTAAGGGAGAACTTTGTTATTGGGATCCCTGTGGTACAAAGTGTGTGACAAGAATCCAAAGTAAAATTTAAAAGATAAAATGTTTTTATTAATTTTGTCAACATAGAGTTTGCCAATGAATGGTGAGTTAATCTTGAACAAAGATGCCAAGCTGACATTCTTTGAAAAGAGCAAACCCAATGACCAGTGTTCAGGTATGGAAATAATTGTTATCCAGAGAGCACAAATGTCACAGGGCGTGGTATTCCAATCCCTCACCCCTTCCTAGGCCTGGAAACACAGGACACAGTGAAATGCTTTATAATAATGAAGTTTTGAAAAGCCCTAGCTGCCGCCTTAATTCAAGGTCCTAAGTGACAGAAGCAGAAGTGGAAGCAACATATGCATGCAGACTCAGTGTTGTATTTCTCGACTAGGTGTGACAGAATACAATGGACAGTGCATTACTGATTCTGCAATTATGTTGCTTCTGCTTCTGTTGCCAGTGAAAACCATGTAGGCTTATCTCAGCATGCTTAAATTGACAGAAGTTTTGATTGCTTGTCTTGGATCTTTTTTTAAAGCTTTCTCAATCTGGGCATCAACAAGTCACTTAGGCCATTTTTGAAGGGATCCCTTTAAATGTCCACTCCCCTCCCCTTTTGTCCAATGACTTCAATAAATTGTTATTCTGTTTTGTATAGCAACTGGTGATGCCAGTTTCATTGCTAATACTCCCAAGAATTGGTATAACCTTACTAACTGGAGAGTTGTAGATGCTGATGGCAACCCTGTGCTTCATCAGGCAAATGGCTTGTTACACTTGAACCAAATTCCTTGTCGACATGACCAAGTCCAGTTTCAAAAGGTAATAAATTGATACAGAACACCTCTGGACCAGTACACAGGATAGTAATAAGCAATACAAATAGAGTAGAATTTCTGTGAATGCAAAATGGGCAATGCTGTACTGTGGCCATGTCAAAACATTCAAAATTCTTGATACACCAATTTCAAAAAAGGTTGTCGTACAAGAGGCCTAAAGCATACGTGGCTAGACCAAAAAGGAGTATGGGTAATTGCAAACTTCACTTGCTTTTCAGCTTTGGTCTTGATTTCAGCATCAATAAATGAAGTTCTTTGGTGTATAAGGTGAGGGCAAGCTAGATTTGAATCGTTATGTGGATATATTTGTGTGATTTTATAGTTATCAAACTTTACCCATGATTCCTTTCAGGTGAGTTGCGTAGGCTCGAGGCTTTTTGTCCGAAAACGTTTATTGAAATAGGTGTATAAATGTGCCACTTTCACAGTGCCCTATAAAGAGGAAAGGAGAGAGGAAAATGCCAATGTGAGGGGGAGGATAGTCCAATCGCAGTGAAGAATCCTTCCACCTGTGAGGAAGTGAATATGATAGTAAATATTTCCATACTGTTTCAGGGGAACTCGTTTCTGGTAAAAATTGAACAGGATATAACCATTGCATCTGTATTCATCGATGGTCAGGTAAATATCTACATAGATAAATGAATGATAGTTGATAATAGTTGGAATCAAAGCTCTTCTCAACAACTATCATTTACTGTTATGTGCTTTTTCACCTTAGCATTAAGACCCGACCACACGGCGCCACTGTTGCTACGACGTCGCATGCAACAATTGTAAAAGCTATTGTTGCAAAAGCAGGATCGTGTTCTGCTTTTGCGATGATGCGCGCAGCATTAGTCACATTATGTGAACACATTCGTCGTGCACAGCATTCTATTTTAGGCTCTTATTACTGGAAGCAAGGGAGAGTTGTACATCCGAAAATGGTATTATACCAATAAAGATGTTTTCTATGTGTTGAACTTGTCTTACTCGGCGTCGGTCACCAGGGGTGGACACACGGTGCAAGAGTTGCAGGCAAGGTCGCGCGCGACGTCGCATCAAAAGTGTCGTGTTTCCGGACCTCAAAACTTTCACACCGATGGCACCTGCATAAAAAGAAATCAAACATACTTACGCTGTCCACGCTGTTCGTGCGCCTCATATTTACTATTTCAAACCATGGAATGGGAAAGCCTAGAAAAACTTAGTGCCCTGGGCCCGGTTGTGCGAAGGTTGGATAAAGTTATCCACCGGATAAGAGTTATCCACTGTATAGATTTTGTATAGATTTTATCCGCTGGATAAAAATTTATCCGCTGGATAGTGCTATTTACCCTTCGTACAACCGGCTCCTGGGCGTCAACCTTCATTTTTTTTTTAATTTTACAGGCCCATACACAGAGTTCTTTCCAACAATATCTTGGTAGTAATACTGGGAAGATTCAGTTTAACTTGAACAAAGCATCAATGACTCTCACAGGAGAAACTTGCAGTGACCCCAAGGGATGCTTTTGCAACACCTCTCAGGTGAGCGTTTTTGTTTCTTAATAAAGACAGTTGTTCGGCGCGCGTAGCCGGCGGCGCTGAATTGAAAATTGATGTTCCCTCGCATAGAAACTCATCTGCGTCACATTGCTACCGGCAAAAACTGAAATCGCACTTTCGCAACCTATGCGTACATTTTTACCGGTAAAAACTGCACTTTGGCAAACTACTACGCATATTTTCACTATTGGCAAAACTTCCCTGCAATCGCACTTTGCCAACCTACTGCGTACGTTTTTACCGGCAAAGACTGCACTGAAATCGCATATACCTACTTATTTCCACAAGGGTACGCCGAGAATCAGGGACCGCCCTTATGCAAAATATTCGTTTTGTCCCCAAGAATTAAAATTACTGGGTATTTCAGCAACAAATCATCGTTCAATTGAAGTACAATTTTATTCAACTACGAACATAAGGAGTTTCAGAAATTGCCCGAATTACTCAATGATTGAAAGATTTCGGGCACAGTGAAATCTCTATTCTTTATTTCAAACCTTTATCATGACATGGGCCTGGATGCACCACGCGTACGTGCACTTTACGCTGGTTAATGGTTAAGTGCGTTAGATTATTAGACTAGGGCGTTAATGATCAATGTACACGAAGCGTGGTATCAAACCTTAGAGGGGTAGGGAGAGTCAAAACATTAGAGATTTCACTTGTACCTTCCATAAAGCTAACTAGATAGAGCGCTCTATCCCAACACAAGAAACTAGGCATTGAAGACTTCTGAATTCACCGCAAAATATTTTGGTAAACCCGTGAAATCGATTTTAGACTAATACATATTGTTTCTATTTAACGGTTACACATTGACCGTTTCACGGGTTTAGCAAAATAACTCCGTCTATCGCACTTTAGACTTTCAGCCGCCGATATTCTCCATAGAATTTTCTGGGTACTTTAATCAACATTTTGTTCAACCCTTGAAAAGAAATACTACATTCTAGTTATAATTCAAATATTGTATATATAAAAAGATTAGTGTGTATAAAAGTGCAAGTGTCGAGGTTCTTCTTTGACAATCGTTCGTTCGTTCTACCTCGACATCGTTCGATAATCATCTGAAACAAACTGAGAAATCCATGATTAGACAAGTTAACCCGAGGAATGGCACCGATTTTAGAGGCTTATACACCAGTAGGACAAAATTACCCGTGTATCTTTGACCAAAATCAACAGCAGATATAAGCGATCAACTCGCAGGAACTTCGTCTAATAATTCGAAATGGCCCGATGGAACTTCTATGTCGTTGCAAACACCTGAAAAGAGAAAAAGAAAAATCATTAGAACTTGAGAAGCAAATTGCGTTAGTGAAACGTAAACAACTGAAAGATACTGCGGAAAATGTGAAAAAGGAAAATGTGTTAGTAAAGCTGAAAGAGATGTAGAGTTCAAATTGATACTAAACCCATAGAACACTTTAACGAAAACGCAGAAACGTATCGTTTATGGCCAAACGAGAGAAAATTATACCGATCGAATTAGAATAAGATCAGTTTCTGGTTCGATGGATTGAGTTTTTGGACTCTATGTGGTTTTAGTACATCAAACATGTTGAGGAAAAAAGAATCTAAAAGGAAAAGAAAGAGAACAACGCTGAAAACATCTGAAAAAAGAAAAGGAAGTCATGAGTAGAACCTGAAAAACAAAACGCGTTCTAAAACCTTGAAAACAACTGAAAGATACTATAGGTAAATATGTTAGTAAAGCTGAAAGAGATGAGTTCAAAAACTAAATCCATGAAACACTATTTCTGTGGTAAAACAGAAATCGTGTACAGTTTGACGAGAGAGGGGAACACAAAATATTCGATTTCCTCCGTTTTATGTTTCATGGGTCTACTTTTTGAACTCCATATTGTTAGTCAATCTTAACATAATATCAATAAAATAAATGTAAACAAATATAATCAATGTCAATAAATGTCATATACTATATGCCAATGTTGCAATGTTGAAGTTCAAGTGCGCAAATAATAAATACACCAAACAGCAAAAATAACCTTTATTTTCTCACTGTTACTATTGCGTTTAATCATTTAGATGTGTTTCTTTGTAGTTTACATTAAATGATTGAATAACAGAATTGTGCGCAAATAATAAATACACCAAACAGCAAAAATAACCTTTATTTTCTCACTGTTACTATTGCGTTTAATCATTTAGATGTGTTTCTTTGTAGTTTACATTAAATGATTGGATAACAGAATTAAATAAATCATGGATTTGTAATCCACGAGTTAAAAACAAGTAGCCGCGCTTTGCATATCCACGAGTTAACAAGGTAAAGTGTTCATTTACACAACCCAATTAATACACATCACCCAGTTTTGTCTATTTATTTATTTTTGTCTATTTCTATATTATTTATATTCCTCATGCAGCGTGTTATTTTCCCATTTTAGTTATACCGTAGATAAATATATTACAAGTCCCAGCTAAAATAATAGTTATAATATAGAATTATAACACATGTAGAGTAGGACCAATAAAGTGTTGTTGTTCCCATTTTAATTATAATGTAGATAAATTCTAAAAGATTACAAGTCCCAGCTACAATGAACAACTAGTTATGCATGTATCTATGGTGCACACCCACTAACACGCGTTGTCGAATACACAGTAAATAATGTATATTTTTTAAGTTACCAAGTCACAATTTACATTATATATCTATGGTGCACGCTCACTCACGCGCATTACCGAATACACATATGTACATATGTACTTTAAAGTTTTCATATTTTTGTTAACGTGTCAATATCGCTTAGACCCATGGTTTTGTGATGATGGTGTCAATGTAAAACAAGTAAATGTATAAAAAAGCTAATAAATCAGTAAACCAACCCCAACCCGTGTTTAAAAGCCCTACTCGTCTGAAGAAATCCAACTCGTCTTTTAAAGAATTCCAACTCGTCCTTAAAAGAATTCCTACTCGTCTTTAAAGAAATCCAACTCGTCTTTAAAAAATTTCTACTCGTCTTAAAAGAATTCCAACTCGATCGTCTTTAAAGAATCCATCTTGTCTTTTAAAGAATTCCTACTGGTCTTTTAAAGAATTCCTGCTCAGTCGTCTTCAAAGAAATCCAACTCATCATTAAAAACGGTACTCGTCTGAAGAAATCCAACTCGTCTTCAAAGAATTTCTACTCGTCAAAGGAAATCCGTCTCATCTTAAGACGTAGAATTCATTGGAGTAGTTGTAACGGATGGTGGAAGTTCAGTTGTAACGATGGCCCCGAATGGACCAGTGCCGGAAACACATGCCTAATCCTAGACCTATCCTATACCAAAAAAAGCCTACAAGAAAAAATTGGAAACCAAAAAAGAAAACTAAAACAAAAAACTAAAACAAAAAACAAAAAACAAAAAACAAAAAACAAAACAAAAACAAAAACAAAAACAAAAACAAAAACAAAAACAAAAACAAAAAAACAAAAAAAAGCGAAAAACGTTTCAAGGAAGGTAAAGGGAGCCCGTTTTGTTGTTGTCCGTACAAGGAGGAGCTGGGATCACAGCGCAAGCTCTGCCATCCACTCCGAAAAAATTGACAAAAGTCAAGTGCGAGACCTCATCTTTTGTCATGCATTATAGTTAGTCATATAACTACTGCCAATCGACCGAAATTTCAATCCTTAGTTCCTAATCTAAAGCTACCACTATAAATGAAAAGCTATTCAACTTGAAGTCTCGTCGACGCAACCCAGTTTGGTTGTTCTTGGTAGACTTGGCTGAAAGAGAAGGTGCAAATGCCATGGTATCACAATTTGTGACGAACCACGTCATTTACGTTGTGTTAGGCCGGGCCAAAACGAATCTGATCAAAACTAAATTTGGGTGGAGCTAATCTAGAGTACGACCATTACCGTCGGCACACACAACAAGGACGGGAGGGGGAGGGTGGGGAGGGGAGGGGAAGGGTGATTTATTTACAAGCTTATTCCTTCCAGTGAAGGCAGGGTCACCACAACAGCTTTCGCCAATTACTGTGGGCCCTGTAGTGTTATAGGACAGACCACACACACCGGCAACTTCATGGCCTACTCTCCCCGAATAGTGGTGTGGGGAGGGGAGGGGAAGGGTGGGGAGGAGGGGATTACTACTCACAAAACCGTTTACACCTATAAGTAGTTGTGCGTACCGACCGACGTTACAGCGTGGCCAGCGCTAACCTAAGACCTATTCGCCAGAAATCTAAGCCCTTATGCGCTGTAGTTTAGGTGTATGCGTTGTATGTAAGCTGACCAGCTGACAACAATAATGGTCGAACTCTACATCTAAAGATCACGACACAGACTCAGACTACAAAGGAGGTCTCTCTCAAATTGAGAGTATGGTCGATTCTATCCAAGTCCACTGTTTCCATCGGTGATCCAGTGTTGTCTTCTGGTAGCCCTAAGTATTTATTGAAAGCTAACCTAAGCAGGCCAATTGACCCCGGCCCGAAATGCCGGTCAAAAAGGTTAATAGATCCGACCTAATTTACAAGTGGTAGCTAATGCAACTAATGTTCTAATGCATCTCGCTGGGTCCATGGATCAGTCATGGATCCTTCCTAGTCCTAGCTAATTCTGAATTGAAATTTTCAAACTTTTGGATTACTAAATGAAATGGATTCTTTTCACTTGTGACTACAGGCCAAAATGAGAATGAAAACAAAGCACCAGCAGCAACATACACGGACAAGGTTACAAAACACCTCCAACACAGCCTGCAGCCAACAGGCGCCCTACATGACACGCCATATTTGCAAGCAAACAGACGAGTGCAGGCCATGAGGGGCGTCTGATTTCGCAGGCACAAAACAACGTTTATACGAGTATGAACATATAACAACACTGAACGAAAAAGCAATGATGACAATTTGATTCACCACAAGTAAAAAGAGTCTATTTCCAACTATTTTAATTCCTATTCGATTATAAATAGGAATTATATTGTTGCGAGTTGCGTTTCCAACTGAGAAAAATTCACCAACAACTAGAACCTCGAGGAATTTAACAAACACAGCCAATTGGCATGGCGACTAATTGGAAAAAATCTTCCTAGAATTTGGTTTACTCGAGGTCAGTTGTGCATACTAACCCTGTTGTTTTCATCTGTTGATGCAGCTAGAAAAATATGGAAAAACATTACGTTAATTGACAATTGATATAAACAAATAGGTGTTTCTATTATTTTACGTTTTCAACAGCAAAAAAATCAAGAGCCTTCATCAGTGGCGTAGCGAGATGGGAGCCAGGTGCCCCCCTAAAATTTTGGACTTGAGCCAAAGGCTGAAGGATGATGTCAATGAGTATACAAGTATACTCCGCACTTGGACGAAGTTTGTTTTTGTTTCTCGATGCTGGATAAATTCCCACGTGTTTTTGTCCCAAAACTTTAAATTAGGAAATTAGCTTATTTTGGCAGGAACTGGACCTTGAAATTTAACCTTTCCATTGACTGCCCTCCCTTTTGCTCTGGCCTCGCTACGCCCCTGGCCTTCATTACATAGCAGCACGCACGTGCTTTGCAGCGCAACTCAGTTGTTCATTGTTTGTAAAGACAGCTCGTATTACAGTCGTATTTAAAATTTGACATCAAATATACTCAAATATATAAAACAAGACTCGAAAGCTACTCAAACGCTATTTGATTAATATCTTGGTCTTCCTTCAATAATAAAAAAGTAAGAATCTTCGCTTTTGTATGATTATTCTATCTAATTTTGCGAAATTCTGCGCGAGAACTGAACTCCGAGTTCTTTGAAGTCTCAAATAATATTCTTAAACGAATTAATTTCAACCTAAAAAGCATTTCAGGTAGCTAAAGAAAACTCTCACAGCTCGAACATTTTGGGAACGTTTCTGCACGAATGTTTTAGTTCAAAACAACAGCGACTCAAAGCACACTGAAAATACAGTTGATATTAAAAAGAATGTTTATAGCGCTTCTGAAACAATTTCCATAGAGCAAAAACCTAAAATATTTGCTAGTACAGGGTTTGCATTACTGTCTTTATTTCTAAAACAGAAAAATTCGCGACAAAATCTCTAGAAATATCACTCTCACGATACACAGTTCTACCTACCTTAGATTGCTGCAGTTTGAATGCAAAGCCGCTCGTCACTGAACTATGTACTCGATATCACGTGTTAAATCATACGATTCTCGTCCAATCAAAATCACAAATTTTGTGGTGTGTTTTGAGAGCGCTTTCTGATTGGTCAACAAAAAGAATGTTGAGGCGGGAAAAGATCGTGCCTGGAAATATGCACGTTGAAATGTTTTATCTGAAAAAGAATGTGTGAAAGTTTTCATAATTTGCAATTTTGTACGTAGAAAGAAAACATTGCTGAAAACTATCAAAAACTTTTGTTTTGCTTCTCGAAAGAGAATTTAATTTTATAACAAAATGTCGCACGTGCGGAATAACGAACCGCGCGAATTTATGAATGCCGACTACATGGCTAGTGGAAGCGTCCTTGGCTAAAATAGGAGTGGTCTCGCTTAAATGCCCATTTCTTTTTCGTTGTGCTTTTAATTTTTTATTCCTTTTGTTTGTTTGTTGTTGTTGCTGTTGTTGTTTTGGTTTGGTTTGTGTTTTTCGTTTTCGCGTAAAATCTGCTTTTTTTCTAGAAAATTCATTACTGCAAAAGGAACTTCTGTCTGCAAGGATTGCAGTTTGATTGACAACTATTAATATTTATGCACCAATTTAGAATTGCGATGAACCGTGAATAGCATTTTTATGCCGCTTGACAACGAGTCAGACGTGAAATTAATATGCGTATAAATGAGAATAGTCAATTTCAGGTTGACAAACATGATAAAGATACCATGCATGAAAGCCTACCTTGGGTACCAGAGGCCCGAGAGGGATTGGGGAGGAGAAAGAGAGGGGGAGGGGGCCTCTGGGCACACGAGTCGTTTTTTTCTCCTCCCCAATCCCTCTCGGGCCTCTGGTACCCAGGGTAATGAAAGCCTGGATACGATGCAACTTTTTCTACAACACATGTGCCCAGTGTTGCGTAATGTTGGGAAAAAAGTTGCAGTAATAGAACCCGAACCCAAACCCGCAACTTTTGCGTGCAATATGTTACACGGGTGTACGTGCAACTCTGCGTAGCACGCACGTTGTTGCCGAGAAAAAGTCGCATCGTGTGTCGGGACCTCATACTGGAGATAGCCCGCCGAGTGAACGTTTATACAATTGTGCCGATCATAAACGGGTAAACATGCGGTGTTATATATACTGCGCTGCACGTATTTTTCCAGAAAAACATTGCATGGTGCATGTGTCGGGACCTGGTGAGTACCATACTGGAGATAGCCAGCCGAGTGAACGTTTATACAATTGTACAATCACAAATGTAATCTCTTGTTCATTTGTCTCCTTTAACATGTTGTTTTTATATCTTAACAGGTGAGAGAAACAGTTTGCAGTTTTGTCAAGTGTCAAGAACCGCAGTGCAAGAGTCCGCTGACCCCTGGTGGATCGTGCTGTTCATTTTGTGGTAAATGCACATGCGCGTTGTCTCATTTTGTACTAAAATTTCAGAATTCCGACTACACTTTCTCAGTTTCTTTACATTTTTCTTATCTTTCACCAGGAGCAATATTGAAAGTAAAGCCTTTATCAAAATTCATCTTCAATGAGTTCAAAGATCAAATATTTCGTCTTTCAGGCCAGGTTAGCAGGCTGAGACATCACTTCTTAAAATTTAAGATGCATTTTAAAATGTAATATAGCCTCCTTCGCAGGCAACTGTTCGCTTTTTCGCTTTGGGCCTCCTGTGTTAAAGACACGTAGTGGCCTGGACGCCAGGCGAGAAAAGGCGAGAGCTCGAGTTGCCTGCCAAACATTCTTCTTTTCTCCCTCCTCCTCCTTTTCGTCCCCAGTCTTTTTTCTTCTCAAAATTTCGCATAGGAAGCCCAAAAGGTTGCCTGCGGAGGAGGCTATCTGCAATATAGATATCTAAAAGTTCTTCATTCCCGCTTTTAACTTTTCTAGTTTTTGGCGACACACACTGACGGCCAACGGCAACGCTCAAGTCCAACCTGAATTTCAAATGCAATTCGGAAAAGGTGTATTGACTGTAATTTGCTGTGATTCTTTTACTTACAGATAGCACAGAGAAGATCACCTGAGGTTCAACTTTCTATCTCAAGAACTGAAGACGGTTTAATACAAGTCGTGTTTGCTGATTTTGACAATGGTAAGATGCAATGCATTACAGTCTTGTTAAAGGGGTACTTGGATGAAAATCGATAAAAATTTAAAATGACTTGAAACTTGGTTCAATGTATCTATGTGACCAATAGTCACCAAGCAATATATTTTCATCAAATTCCAAAGGTACAGATAAAAAGTTATCATGTATTTTAGCATCTACATTGTGTATCTATGACGTCATAAGTACAACCCTATTGTTCTTTTCGATCTTAAACCAAAATTTCTTGGTGATAATATGATTAAAGTGCAGAATTTTTGGGATAGGTTTTATATTTATCTATATTGGTCGTTAATTGACGTCAACTTAGGAATTAACCACTTTCCAATTTTGACCTATTTTCATCCAAGTACCCTTTAAACCTCTCCAAAAGATGTTATTCTATGACTATATCATTTACCCTAACTCCTTCTCTACTGGTTCCTAATCTGAAACGAGTAAAGAGGAGAGGCCCTCTTGGCCTCCGCCTCCAGCCCCTCAAATTCCCTTGAAAAATGGCTATTAAGAATTCAGGGTATTTTTTTCCAGGTCAAAGGGCTCAGACTCTAGCACAGAAAATTGCTGATGACTTATCAGGTAAATTAAACAGCAAGTCTTTGCCCAACTCCCTAAGTCTTTGCTTTATTTTGTTATCAATCTTGGACTTCCAAGATAATGCTGAATGGTTCTTACAAGTTATGCATTATTTCTTCCTTTCTCGCTATACCTCCCTCCTTTCTATCCTTCTTAGTTTACGTCCTTCCTTATTTTCATTCTTCCTTCCATTCCTCCTTCCTTCCTTTTCCTTCCTTCCTTCCCTCCTTCCCTCCTTCCTTCCTCCTCCTTCCTTCCTTCCTTCCTCCTTCCTTCCTTCCTCCTTCTTTCCTTCCTTCCTCCTTCTTTCCTTCCTTCCTTCGTTCCTTCCTCCTTCTTTCCTTCGTTCCTCCCGCCCTTGCTCCCTCCTTCTTTCGTTTATTTGCATGACAAATTCCTTCATTGACATAGAGTCCTCACAACTTGCCATCAAAGAGAAGCTACAGTCAGCTACCGCTACTCGTTCCAAGAGCCCAAGAAAAGGTATCAAAAAGACATAGAAACGTAAATTGATTGCTAGCTCAAATCACCAGGGCAGGGGTGTTAACGGCTGTGCTTCACCGGGTTGCTTCACCGATTTCAGTAGGGTATGTTACACGTTTCAATAATGGTTCGTGCAACTTGTTTCGCAACGCCATTACGCGAGACGAGTTACAGACAAATTTGCACCATGTAACAGCGCCCTAACGTTACTGAATTAGGTACGCATTTTGAAGGTTTCATGTCTCAGTATATGGAAAAGTCGGTACCGAACCTTGATACACCGGACTCCTTGTTTGGATTGTTCAACCATTAAGTCAAACTGAGAATACTGGCCGGAATAACGTAAATCGCTGCATACCGGTAATTATATTTCCACAGTAAAATCAAAAGGCTTCTTGTTTTATTATAATAAACGTACAACAAGCAATTTTTTATTTCTCATTTGCTGGAATAAGCAGTTTGAAGTGACTGAAATGCATGATGATGACGATGATGATGTCATGTTTGCTCTATGATCATAATAATGAATGCATCGCCTTTATCATTATCATCGTCATCATCATCATGAGTAGCCCATTGTTTTGTCATCATCATCATCATCATCATCATCATCATCACTTCAGTTTGACTAAAATTGTTGACCAATCCAAACGTTCAGACACGGCACGATATGGTAAATGTTCTCTATACTCATAACAATGAATACATCGTTCATCGTCATATCATTTTTACTCTATCTGTTTAGATTCGTCGTCCCTTGGACTGTACATTGGTCTTGGTGTTGGTCTAGGTGTTCTCGTTTTGATTGTCATTATTGTTGCTGTTCTGCTCAAACGAAAACGAAGGTGAGATGGTCTGAAAAACAGTTTTCAGTTCAGGGTCCGGTTGTTCGAAAGACGATTAGCGCTAGCCCAGGATTAAATCTAAAGAAAACCATTCATTTTAACCCAGGGTTAAATCTAAAGAAAACCATTTTAACCCAGGATTAACTCTAAAGAAAACCATTCATTTTAACCCAGGATTAAATCTAAAGAAAACTTTGATTTTAACCCAGGAGTAACTCCAACCGCCATTCGAACAATGCAAACTGGCCCTGGCCAAATATAAACTGACGATCGATGATGTCTCGATGATCAACACTTCGTTGACTACCACAAGCTTTGCTTATGCATCTCTCGATTGACATGCCTGTCTATTTTTGCCTATGACAGGGAGGGTGGAAAGCCTCTCCCAGTTACTATGCCCTACTTTCCCGCAACCCTTTCTACACAGGGAACCCAAAAGTAAAGTGACAATGGAGAGCCCTGTACCCTTTTGCTTTGTGTAACCGTTCCTTGACCTTTAGACAGTCATCTCTTATGAAACATTCTCTTTGCAGTAGAACAAGGGAGAACAATTCAAGCTCACAAGGGCTAAATAACGATCAGTTGGAACTGCAACAAACGACCGAATCCCCTGAACAACTGATAGAACAGAGCAACAAAGATCATGTCAAATACCAGGTGATTAATACTTTACTCAAGCATGTATCCATAGTCAACTTTGTCCGGATGCTCGACCCTCCTTCGATGCTCCTCTTTATTTGGGCTTCCTGTGTCGACACAGGCACCCCGTCCACTCTGGACTTTTGTCAACTCGATCTCTCCTATTCCATTATTACAGTGAGGTGACGAAACTCAGCCCAGGGCCAAATCGTTCCTATAAATGCAGCCTCAGACTCCGTCGTTATGCTCTCCTGTCCAATGTTAGCGATGTATCAATTTATTGATGTATATGTTTTGTTTCAGAATTTGGAGTGCGACAATACCCTGTACGAAACCTCGGGTTCAAAGAATACATTTGACAACCCGCTCTACGATAGTACTACAGAACTTCAATATGATGAGCGCGCAATCTAAGATTATTATTTTATGGTCGTGACGTTTTCGTTTTCACTTTAAAATTCAAATAATGTTATCTCTTTTATTATATTTTTACTAAAATTTAGATACTATTGGTTTTTTCGTCGTCTTGAGCAATCACGTGACTTTCTTTGACGGCGCGTTTGATTATTTTCTTTTTATGAAAAAGATAGCCCAAACGATAGCTCTTCAACACATGTAATTTTTCGTGGAAAGTTAGGGCTTTTTGATAGAAGTTGTCACAGAAAACAGATGGCATAATGGACAAGTTAATTTCAAACTCAAAACAAATCAAATTGAATCAATAAATGAATTGCTTTTTTAATAATTTAGAGGGTTATCACATTGCATTTTATTACTCTTTCACATAAAACTACCTATTTTTTTAGTGACGGAAAAGTAATCAGTTCAAACTCGTCTTCACCTGGCGGAATTGATGTTTTCTAGAGGTGTCTCATTGAACTTTATTTTCATGAGTTTCGAAGTATTTTGTATTGGCTCTGCATGCTCCCACTTTTCGACGAATTGATACGCTATTCCCACACTGATCAAAATGGCAGAGTAGATTTTATTGGCAAAGGCAACTGTTGGGATTCCTTTTCTTTTTCTGGCCGGGAAAGAATGGGCCCGCTCCCCCTCGTTTTTCCTTCTTCTCCAGTCTTTCTCGTTCGTTTTTATTCCAAAGGAAACCCTCGAGGAGGCTAAGATTTTATTATTTGAGATATTTCAAAGTAGTACTGCTAGACTTCCCTATGGTAAAATATCTCTGGACGTCAACCAAAAATTAATTAAGTCACTTAGGTCATTTCAATTTGTAGTTTCTTTGTTTAAGTTCAAGTTTATTAAGGCCTACGCGTTGCGCAAAAGAGAAACAAAATTCAATAAAAACTCAACATGTGTTCAGTACTAGTTAGATATAATTGATTTCTTTAATGACAAAAAAGTTGGGGTTTTTTTACTTCACATCATCTTAAGGCCTGTTTCAGCCATTTCAGCTTCAGTTCATGAAGAAATGTCAGTGTACTAATTTTCAGAAAACAGAATGAACGAGTTCAGATTTTAATTAAAAGTTTCACGTCGGGAGGATATAATACCGGCTTGTTTTACCTAAAGAAACTGTAAACAAAAACTTCCTACAGAAATTGAAACAAGTAAATGATAAGATAAAATCTTGCACTTCAAAAAAGCAGCTGTCCAAACCGAAGTCTAATCACATCGTGTAATTCGACTTGCACAGCGTTTTTTAATTCAGATTTTGAAGGCATATCGAGACCATGACTAAACTCGAGACCTTTTCAAACGACTTTGAAGTCGGGTTACAATGCATTCCTCTATCAGCCATTCAGTTCGTTACAGCTCTTATGGTCGTGGCGAGCATTTTACTAAATGGCTTTTTGCTTCGCTTTTCGTGGAAAGAGTTCCGTCGAAGTACATATTCCTCGTGTCTTGTTTTCATGTCCATAAACAACTTGGTGGCATCTTGCGTGAGTTTGCCTTTGTACTACATGGAGTTTTTCACAAACAATGTGGTAAAATCCATTCCTTTACAGTTCGCGAATGCACTGTGCTTAACTCGGCTTGTTTCCCTATTTACTTGTCTGGCAGTTGGCCTTTGCACTTTGAATATTATTTGCTGGGATCGGTACGAAGCGTTGACAAGACTTGGACAAACAAGGCGAATTACGCCTGTTATTGCAAGCCGAATTATTGTAGCAGTGACTCTAACTGTTGCTAGCTTTTTGGTTCTTACAAGAATCTCTAACTTGAAGTACATGGCGGAAGGAAACCTGACCTGCTACTCAAGAAAAGCTGAGCAGAGTCTTCAAACATCTAGCATTCCAATTATGATCCTAGTTGGTGTTCTCATTACATCATCAAAAGCAATTGCAATCTTCACTTTCTCTTCTATTGCAAGACAAATTCGTCAACACATCGCAGAAGTTCGCCAAGCTTTGGGCGACCAGAACGCTGTCAAAGAGTTAAATCTGGTGAAAGTATCGGTGGTGATTTTCATGGCGTTCACAGTTTCCTGGCTGCCTTTTGGTATTGCCAGAGGTCTAATGAACGCAATTCCCAACCGCTCAATTTCGTGTTTTTACTTCGTGAGCTGCCTTGGGGCCTACTCTTTATTCTCGTTCCTTCCTTTGCTCTGTATTTGCACAGATAAAAAGATGAAGTCCAGGATACGAAAAGTATTTCTTCGCAACCGTTTGGCACCAACTCTGGCACCATTAGCAAGCAACGGTCAGGTAGTACCCACTCAAGTGACCTCGAATTTCTGACCCTATCATCTTGAAGCATAGACTCCCAAGCTGTCGTTTTTTCATCAAATCTACAATTTCGAGTTCTTCTTGCTGGCCAACCCTTAAGTACAAGATCACTACGAATTTCTGACTGGAACCATTATTGATCAGCCAGACTACTATTCAGAAAATTTTCCACGTCAAACCATGCATCCTGAAGTCTAAGAAGCCCAAGCCGTTTATTTCAGTATCAAATTTATAATTTCGTTTGTTGGCCAGCTCTCGAGTGCAAGATCACTACATTTCGAATCACTAACTGGGACCATTACTGATCAGACGACTATTTAGAAATTTCCCCACACTGTAATATCCTGAAGTCTAAGAAGCCCAAGCTGTTCATTTATCAAATCTATAATTCCGCTTTCTTCTTGTTGGCCAGCTCTTTGAGTACAAGATCACTGCAGTCATCAGCACATCCAAAGGATAATGTTATTCCGGCACCACCATGACCGTAGTTATGAACAACCTATAACACCAACGAAACGAGCTCATCAGCAAGCGGTTTTTTGTCCAACCAGATTCAAAAACATTCATGGATATGAGAATTGATCAGAGCAAAAAAATTGTCCCGAGCTGTTCACATGAGATGCTTTAATTTTGTCACTTAACAGCGAAATATCCTATTAGCATGCATTTAGATGCTCAATATTTTGTCAGTTCAACTTGTAGCAAGACGAATCCTTACATTTAGTGTAACTTCTTGTCCTCGTTCATCTTTGCACTTTATAGTTTCTCTCTCAAGTCGAACACAGTAACGACATGGACGAAGACCAGCCCAGTTTTGAAGAACTGTTAGCATTCTAAAACACATAATTGTCAGGCGGACGTCTGAGAACATGCACTTGTAAATACTGGTGGTTGACAAAACTATACGTCTATCTATCTACTGCAGGGTGCCGTTATGTTTTCAGTTATGTGTAATGTGTTGTGTTGTGGTGCCTTGCGGTGCGGTGTTTTGTTGCGTCAGGGTGCAGTGTGGTGTTGCGTTGCATTGGGGTGCGGTATTGCGTTGCGTTCGGTTGGTTTGCGCTGTTTGCGTTGCGTTTGGGTGCGTTGAGGTGTGAAGCGATGTTACTGTGTTTCGTTGGTTTGCGGTGCGGTATTGTGTTGTGTTGTATCATGTTGTGTTGTGCTGTGTTGTTGCGTCGCAGTGCGACGTTGCGGTGTAGTGTTGCGGTGTGGTGTTGCGATGTGATGTTGCGGTGTTGTTTTATGTTGCGTTGCTTTCCATTGCTTTGCGTTGGTTTCAAAGGCCGTGGTATAATGTGCTAAATTTTCTTACTTTAATGCTTGGAACGATTCTGCTGGTCCCAGAAATGATATTTACTGTATCTTCAACTGTTGGTTTCGTGTTGAAATTGTCCTGTTGCAAGGTTCCTCCAATAACAACTGAATCGATCCTAATCAAGAACGTTAGTAAAACAAGGTTACTTTCTATATAGCAATCGTATCAATTGTAGCAATCAGATTCTTTTATCATAGACAAATTATTAACACTTGGCTACATCTCGTGTTCCTAACTTAAGTTTTCTAGATAAAGATGTAATTATTATTATTATTATTTATTATTCATGCTCTACGACTCCCAAGTCTTCATACAAATCATCAGACGCGCGCAAGTTTCACGAATATAAAAATACGCATGCATGCTGTGCGCAGATGGTGATCAGAACAAGAGAGAAGTGTTAAAAGAAACACAAGGCGTAGCCGAGTGCTTCTCAACTATTCCCGAGTGTTCTGATCAATCACCAAGTGCTCTAAGTCTGTACAAAGCACTGCGGGCAAGTTTTCTATTTCTTTCATAAAACAAAAATTAATAGGGGACCGGGAAAGGTTTTGCTGTGTGTTGTACGCATCATTTGGCCAATCAGAACATGTGTATTTTGTACTATTACTTAAACACTAATAAAAGCGCTGTACGCTGTATACTTGCTGTGGTATGATGTAAGATGGTCGGCCCTGTTTTTCCTCTTCTTCAGTAATATATCCATACGAATTTTTGATCCAAGGAGCTTTGATCTAGATTTACAAAAGATTTACAGAAAAATCTAGACTTACAAAAGATCTATAGATTTACAAAAAAATTACAAAAGATTTACAAAAGGATCTAGATTTACAAAAAATTTACAAAAGCATCTAGATTTACAAAAGATGAGCTGTATACATATAAATTTAACTCAGATGAACTTATACAACAAAACAAACTCCCTCTCCTCTCCCTCTCTGTCTGTCTGTCTGTCCATCCCCCTACCTTTCAGCCAGTCTGTCTGTCTCCCTCCCTCCCTCCATTTTATTCTATCTATCTAATAATAATAACCGCATGATGCCTGTTTTAGGTTGCCTGTTTTCGGGTTTTTCCTTGGTCAGCCATGTTATTGTACTTCTTTTCTTTTCGTTTTTAGTCAGTATCATTAGCAAAAAAATAAAGAAGGAAAAGTCATTCCTAATGAACAAATAGCCTTACTCTAAGGACCTGTCCTCTGACAGGCTTGACCATTGTATCACCAACAAGTTCTCTGGCGCCCATTCCAGTACAGTTCACTATAACATCATACTCAGCCAACTGTATCAAAATAAAACAATGCTATTGGTCAGTTCAGCTCAGAAAGACATACTCATGCATGGTTGTGAATGCAATATTAATAAAATATCATTATTAAATATTATTAAATAATTTGTATTATCAAAATAATAAAAGTATTGAAGCTGTAATAAAATTACCTCACTCAAAGATGTTATGTGTTTTTTCACAAAAGTGCCACCCTGTTCTTTGATTCTGATAAAAATAATTGTAATTCAAGCATTGTTATATAAGAAGGGTAAAAAATAATTTGGGTTACCTGTGTAAAAACTGTGGCAGTGTGAGAAATGGGTCCAGTGAGCATTATTGGTATAAAAATTATATGCATACATGCAGGCAACATAATAAAAAAATACCTGCAATAAAGATTACATGTGAGTACTTTTTTTGGTTCATTTTCCAATGCTGATCATCATTGACTAGAGAGACTAGATCCTAGGCTCTCCTTCACTTTCATCAGCACAGGAAGCTCAATAGAAATGGAGATTCACAGGAAATACCACATTCATAATCTGGATTCTTTTCGCCAATTCTTGCAAAGTTATTACAACAGGTTATGCCCTTACTTGTTCATTAACCAAGGAATAAGCAGTTTTCCTTCTGCAATATATGATGCAAAACAAACACCAAATCTGACAACAAAAGCAATAACAATGGAAATAATTAAAACATCTGTAAAGGAGCAAGAATCTTACAAAAATGATGATGATGATGATTTTTTATTATAATGATTAAGATGTTAATTATTAATTCAGGAATCATTATTATTACCTTAAAAAATTAATATGAAAAAGATAAGAAAGAAAAAGACAAAAGATTTGATAAGACTCCTTATTGAACATGAAAAAAATGGTGTTTTTTTTCTTCATTTCTTTGCATTCATTTTGTGTATGAATAAAAGTACTTTTTTCCATAAATTGTACATCTCAAAAGAAGGATATTTTTGTTACCTTGCAGGCTGTGTGGGAAAATCTGCCAATTCCTTTTCAGTCATTGTCCTATAGAAAATCATATAGTCTTTCCAAGGCAGTTCCTACAATCAAACATACAGGCATGTTTAGGATTGCCAACAATTTGGATTGGGCTATATCTCATACACACCAATCTTGATTTGGAAAACCATCTTACCCGCCTTTTTGATGCCCACATTGACACAGTATCTTCTTAGACAAAAGAAAAATACCTAGAGCTCATATATATAATAGCTAGAGATGGATGTGACAAGCTATCAGCTGATAACCAAGGCGGGAAAAAACATCAGTCCTATTGAGGTTGGAGTTAATGCAATACCCATTAACTCCCTCTAACGTCTAGTCTCCTTCGCAGCCGTTTTCTGTTTCGGGATCCCTGTGCTCCCTCCCTCCCAAAATAGAAAACGGCTGCGAAGGAGACTATCTAACGTCATGCTGATGCTACCCTACCTCTACTAGTAGAGGGGGAAAATAAAGAATGCTCTGCCAAGCAGGGTATACTGATGTCACTAGAAGTAAATTAAGAATACAAAGTATTTTTTTCCGCCATAAAATATTATTTGTTGCACAAATAATTTATTTTTAGTTTGGACAGAAATTATGCATATCTATAGCAAAACAAATGCTTTATTCAAAACTATTTGGATTAGTTTGGACACAACCTTTTTGGACAGCTAAAATTAATAAACACTTTCCTTTTTTTGCATATACCTTGTTAACATAATAATCCCAAATCTCAAAACCTGTTGTCAAAGAAATTCCAAGCTGTGAGACATTCTCAGACAGTGATAATTTTTTTAGAACATCCATGGTTTTACTTGTCCATCTCCTATTAGAATTATAAGAAACAATGTCAGGCCCATTAGAAAGAACAAACAGAAATTTTAGCATTTTTATAGCACAAATTTCATATAGATATGATCAAATGTGCTTAAATGTTTGTTATTAGTAAGGACAGACTGTTGTATCAGTCAACAATCTCCTACTCTTTTCAAATAGCACAGCAGGATCTTTTACATCCACCTGATACAGAGTTAGACAGGGCCTATGGTTTAACATTCTTATTTGAAAGGCAGTACCTTCTCCTCAATTATTTAAAGACCCTGTGTGTTGGTCCAGCTGGGGAATCGAGCCCAGCCAGTTCTCCTGTACTGAAGACTGTTCAGGGACCGCTGAGCACCTTGAAAAGGGGAGGAGGGGGGGGGGGGGGGGGGGGCTAGCATTTGAAAATAAAGAAGACTATCCAATCAAAATGTTTTTAAACAGAACATTTGACTAGGTAGCACAGAAAGTGGAGGGGCTTAGCACCTCCCCCCCCCCCCCCAAAGATGGTAGACAAATAGAAGGTGTATGAATTGATTATTATCATTCACTTGTCACGCAATACTTTCTCCTTCGTCTTGCATTGCGTGACGACTATAATAAAGCTGAATTAAATGTTGACTTTTAGAGAAACAAGACAAGACATTTATTTCTTTCACTATAAATATAAATATATAACAACTTTTTCACTGTGTAATTTTCCAAAAATTAAGGTTTGACGTGAATACCTGTGATTTGTGGTGACAAACAAGGGAAAAGAGGATATATGTCAGTGATTGTACTGCTTACCTATGGATTGTGCAATAGAAAAGACTGTGATTGATCAACTTGTGAAAAGTTATTGTGGAAATCACATTAACATTACAACAAACTTAGTAAAACAATAAATATAAACAGTAAACAATGACCTTTGCAATTCCAATGGCGTGTCTTCCAAACAATGTGGCAATATTAATCCTGCTGCACCATCGGATGTGGTATTGGGACTAAATTCATCAGCAATTACTGTTATTTTGATGTTAGGATCTTTTTCCAGGATGGACAAGGCTGTAGTTACTCCGATTATGCCAGCACCAACCACTGCTACGGTCGCCATTCGTGGAATTCCACAGGGGTGAATTCCAACAGTTTGGGTTTCCTGTGGTCTTCTTCCGAAGGTAGTCGTTTGATATGGAGAAAGTTATTCATATGGTGATAGCGCTATCATTCGTATCTACGCTTCACGTAACCACGGACATAGCGGAAAAATAGCTAAGCGGCTGTTTTCATAGAAGCATGAAAAACAGTAACTGCTACACTTTTACTGACTTTAGTAAAAACGTTTTACAAAACCTTGTGACGCTACAATAAAGCTTCACGAGGATATTTAGTAAAACAATGATTTTTCTGCTGATCAAAATGTCACCTCTCCCAAAGTACAGGGCAGACATCATCATCATCATCATTGTTCTCCCTCTATAGGAAGATTATCTTCCCGAGGGTGTCTACTAGGTCCAGTTGACACTGAAGACTTGATTTATTCATCATCGTTCTCCTGATCTGCTGGGTCTCCAATCCAAACCCCTTCTGGCGGCTGGTAATGTCCGAGGATTAGAGGTGGTCCGAAAAAATGAACATTTGGCCGAGAAGCGAACTTTATAGCTGATTGATTCCAGATATTTTCCTTTCTCTATGATTGATAAACTGATCAACTGTCATTGATTTGGTCCCGAAATTCCGCTTTTTGCAGGCTTCCTTTGGTGTTCCGAATAGGTCCCGAAAATTAGCCTTTTGCGGGATTCCTTTGGTGTTACTTACTGACAAACCCCATGGTTTCGCCTCAAAACGAGGCAGTAGCCACAAAAAGCATACGTACAACATTCTGATTGGTTCATCAGCGTCACGTGTCAAAATTGATTACGTAATACTGATCGAGAACTTATATTTTCAACGGGAGTTTTCACAGTTGGCATTCACAACTGGACGACCATCGAGATAGTTTCACAAGTCGATATGAGTCTCCTCTGCTTTCCAGTTCCAAAACTGAAACTTAGGTCAAAAAACTCTACCAAAGGGAAAAAACCCAAAACAGAGAAAAATATCAAAAAGTGGAAATGCCTCAAAAAAGGGAAGAATCAACAACAAGCTACAGCCACCAAAGAGACTAAACTTGATCAACTACAACATCAGAAAGACAACATTCCTTTAATTTTCCAAGAAAATATCCAGAGAGCAACTCAAGACTGCCGTAACTCAGTCCAAATTTACCGAGTCCACACAGCTGACAACAAGATCAAGATATTCAAATGTACAGCAACGAAACGAAAGACAGGTTATGCTGAAGGTTTAAGAGTTGTTCGTATACAAGTCAAAGACAACTGCAAGAACTGATTTGAGTCAATTACCCCATCACTGAATGACCTGAATAAACAGATCGAAAATTGACAGAGCTACAAGGAAAAACTCTGGAAAAACAGGGACAAAAGGCAGAGGAAACGTATAACGATTCTCATTTTGACCCTCACGTGGACTCCCGTTACGTTGCGTAACCGATGGAATTAAGGCCTTGCCCGAAAGGTTGGAGACATTATTACTTTCATTACTTTTTGAATTATCTCAGTAAATTGCTATCATGCATGCCGTCGAAAAGTAACAAGCTATATAAACTGAGCGTATGATAAATTTGTTAAATTGTAGCCTTAAATACTTTGCTATAATTTGTTTCCTGTTTCCTAAACTGCCTAGAAAAATGGAAATAGGAACGCTATTACGATTCTCTTTTTGACCCTCACGTGGACTTCGATCCGTTACGTTGCGTAACCGATGGAATTAAGGCCTTGCCCGAAAGGTTGAAGAGATTATTACTCTCATTACTTTTTTAATTATCTCAGTAAATTGCTATCATGCCGTCGAAAAGTAACAAGCTATAAACTGAACGTATGATAAATTTGTTAAATTGTATAGCCTTAAATGCTTTGCTATAATAGCACAATTCTGACTGATATGTATAGATTCTACAATATCACATTAAAATATATTATGTACATTTTTTCCTTCCTCCTCTTCCTCCTCCATAAATTTTAAACATTACAATTTGAAATCATATAATATCTTAATGTATATCTATAAATATAATATAATGTATATCTTGTACTTTTTTTAAAACCTGATTAGGGGGTTAATTGATGGAAAAACTAAGACCACATTATTTTTTTTTGGGGGGGGAGGGGGAAGAGGGTACTAATTGTTCAAGTGGTACCTACTTGTACCATTGGTGCTTACTTATAGGCTAAGAAACAGATTAAGAGATTAAAAAAACTAAGACCAAAACATATTGCTTCTAAGTTAACATTGTAAATTCTTTCCCGAGATATGGATTAATTTTCGACTGGTTTCCGTCCAATGTCATGAGTTTCCGTCCGATGAGTTTTCGTTTGATGGGTTCTCGTCCGATGGGTTCCTGCTGAGTATGAGTCCGTATACTCAACTCATTAATTTGGCATTTTGACTATGGGATTTAACAGTTCGTTTGATTACATTGAGTTTTCATTTGATTACTTTTGCCCTTTGATTATCAGATTGGGCAAATTCATTCGAGACACTTTATTAGTTCGTCGAATTTTGTCACTGATTAACCTCCATAAACATCGACATCTTCAGAAATACTTTCGATCACATTTCACCATAAGCATCAAAATAAAAAAATTCAAATCTTTAAATCACACAAATTTCTTCTTTTGTTTATTCCACAGCGGTACAGATTGTAATAGATTTCGGTGACAATCGTATATAAGAAGCATGACGTTTATGAAGAAGCGTGACGTAAAACATTCTGATTGGTTCATTAGCGTCACGTGTCAAAATTGGTCATGTGATACTGATGGAGATCATGTTTTAAACGGGAGTTTTCATAGTTGGCATTCACAACTGGACGACCATCGAGGTAGTTTCACAAGTCGATATGAGTCTCTTCTGCTTTCCAGTTTCAAAACTGAAACTTCGTTCAAAAAACTCTACCAAAGGGAAAAAACTCGAAACAGAGAAAAAAATCAAAAAGTGGAAATACCTCAAAAAAGGGAAGAATCAACAACAAGCTACAGCCACCAAAGAGACCAAACTTGAACAACTGCAACATCAGAAAGACATTCCTTTAATTTTCCAAGAAAATATCCAGAGAGCAACTCAAGACTGCCGTAACTCAGTCCAAATTTACCGAGTCCACACAGCTGACAACAAGATCAAGGTATTCAAAAGTACAGCAAGGAAACGCAAGACAGGTTATGCTGAAGGTTTGAAAGTTGTTCGTGTGCAACTCAAAGCCAATTGCAAGAAATTTGAGTCAACTACCCCATCACAGAATAAACAGATCGAAAAATGACAGAGCTACAGAAAGGAACTCTGGAAAAAACAATGAAAAATGTCAGAGGAAACTCAGTGACGATTGTTATTTTGACCCTCATGCATGCACGTGGACTCCAGGTACCTTATGTAACAGATATGACCGTACGTACCTCGGCAACAGGTTGGACAGTTTCTTACTATCATTGTGTAATGTTGAAAAATAACAGGATAAAATAACAATTAGCTATTAACTGAGCATACGACCAATTTGTATCAGTAATTACTCTATTTTCATGTAAAATTGTAGTCTTAAATAACTTGTTATAGCACAATCTCGACTTATTTGGAAGGACCTATTTAGCTAAATTAATTCATTCCTGTTTCAAACCGTCTTCAGTGAAACATGTTTGCACAACATATCACTGAACTAATGAACGCGAGGACAGATTTGTTTAATGAAATAATTTGGTTGCTTGTTTGTTTTAAAAATCAATTACTTTTAGAGAGCATAGTGAAAATATTTTCATATTTTCTAATTTGATTCCATATATCTCAAAATACACTTTTCAAGATAATATATATATATATATATATATTTTACATAATAACCCATAAGAAATATACAAATATACATTAAGAAAAACAGGCCATAGCCGTAATATCTAACAAATCAATAAAGTCCCAGTCGATCGCGATAGGAAGATTAAGAAGTAGACGTCATTGCTAGCTCAAAAAAGAGAATCAATACTGAATTAATAGGTAGAGATGATAGAAATACAGAAATAAACTCTGGAACTCATTGAAGAAAAATTAAGGAAGGCACGTAAATTAAACCAATCTCACTGTGAACCCAACCACGTGGACTACCCACAGACAACGTTACGTTAAGTATCAGATGTAAACACATTCAAAGGAAGAATTTGATTCTATGGTCGTTAGTCAAGGTAGTAACGAGGTATATTTTTTTTCAGTGATCCCGATCCCAGGGCTAAAATTGTAATCCTTGATCCCCAAAATAAGGACAATTTTGATCCCTGATCCCGTCTTAAAAAAGTGATCCCGTTTTCAAAATTCTAAAGACAGTGATCCCGATCCCAAGGCTGATCCCTGAGCCAAAAAAATAACGCTAATGTGATCCCTGAGCCCCAAAATAACACTGATCCCTGAGCCCATATACCTCGTTACTACCCTGCGTTAGTGGTAAAGACTTGAGTGTTTGAAAAGTGCCAAAATCTTAGGAGTCATCTTCTTGAGTAACCTTCGATGGAATGATCACATAGAAAGCTAACAAGCGCTTATATTTCCTAGTTCTCCTTAAACACCCTGGTGCTCCTCCTGATCAGGATCAAGAATTTTTTCTGTACAAACTTGTACAACAATAAGGCCTATTCTCGAGTATACTTCACCCGTCTTTCACCATAGTATTCCTCAGTACTTAAGTAGCTTTAAGTGCTGAAGTCGAAAAAGTATAGAGCATTAGCTATCATGACCTATCATCTCACCTTCGACGCCTTGTGATAAGCGGAACTTAGATTTAGTCTATCTACTCTCTCCTCTCGACGCCACGAACATTGTCATGCTTTGTTTGATGTGATTTCAAGCCCACTTCACAGACTACATAGCCTTCTCCCGCCAAGACATGAAAGCCACTTCAGTTTAAGAAGAAACAGAAAGTTTACTACTGTTCCAGTATTGAACACTGAATGTTTCAGAAACACTTTCATCCCATCACTGAATGTCCAGAGAGTTTAATACTTAATATCTAAGTTATCTATGGACTTATATGCTCTAGAATTTCATGTATGTAAAGAAATTTCACATAGTAACCAATTTCTTATTTTTGACTCTGTTGTAATTTTATTTTATTTTATTTTATTTTATTTTATTTTATTTTATTTTATTTTATTTTATTTTATTTTATTTTATTTTATTTTATTTTATTTTATTTTATTTTATTTTATTTTATTTTATTTTATTTTATTTTATTTTATTTTATTTTATTTTATTTTATTTTATTTTATTTTATTTTATTTTATTTTATTTTATTTTATTTTATTTTATTTTTGTTTGTGTTTTAAACCTTTCGTGCACGATTTGCCGGGGTGTTTTTGTTTTGTTGACACCCAATAAGGCGTTGTCAAGGAAACTGTTGCTATGTCAAATGTGGACACCCAATAAGGCGTTGTCAAGGAAACTGTTGCTATGTCAAATATTTTTTTTCAGTGATCCCGATCCCAGGGCTAAAATTGTAATCCTTGATCCCCAAAATAAGGACAATTTTGATCCCTGATCCCGTCTTAAAAAAGTGATCCCGTTTTCAAAATTCTAAAGACAGTGATCCCGATCCCAAGGCTGATCCCTGAGCCAAAAAAATAACGCTAATGTGATCCCTGAGCCCCAAAATAACACTGATCCCTGAGCCCATATACCTCGTTACTACCCTGCGTTAGTGGTAAAGACTTGAGTGTTTGAAAAGTGCCAAAATCTTAGGAGTCATCTTCTTGAGTAACCTTCGATGGAATGATCACATAGAAAGCTAACAAGCGCTTATATTTCCTAGTTCTCCTTAAACACCCTGGTGCTCCTCCTGATCAGGATCAAGAATTTTTTCTGTACAAACTTGTACAACAATAAGGCCTATTCTCGAGTATACTTCACCCGTCTTTCACCATAGTATTCCTCAGTACTTAAGTAGCTTTAAGTGCTGAAGTCGAAAAAGTATAGAGCATTAGCTATCATGACCTATCATCTCACCTTCGACGCCTTGTGATAAGCGGAACTTAGATTTAGTCTATCTACTCTCTCCTCTCGACGCCACGAACATTGTCATGCTTTGTTTGATGTGATTTCAAGCCCACTTCACAGACTACATAGCCTTCTCCCGCCAAGACATGAAAGCCACTTCAGTTTAAGAAGAAACAGAAAGTTTACTACTGTTCCAGTATTGAACACTGAATGTTTCAGAAACACTTTCATCCCATCACTGAATGTCCAGAGAGTTTAATACTTAATATCTAAGTTATCTATGGACTTATATGCTCTAGAATTTCATGTATGTAAAGAAATTTCACATAGTAACCAATTTCTTATTTTTGACTCTGTTGTAATTTTATTTTATTTTATTTTATTTTATTTTATTTTATTTTATTTTATTTTATTTTATTTTATTTTATTTTATTTTATTTTATTTTATTTTATTTTATTTTATTTTATTTTATTTTATTTTATTTTATTTTATTTTATTTTATTTTTGTTTGTGTTTTAAACCTTTCGTGCACGATTTGCCGGGGTGTTTTTGTTTTGTTGACACCCAATAAGGCGTTGTCAAGGAAACTGTTGCTATGTCAAATGTGGACACCCAATAAGGCGTTGTCAAGGAAACTGTTGCTATGTCAAATGTGGACACCCAATAAGGCGTTGTCAAGGAAACTGTTGTCAAAACACCTGGTAATAACTCTAGTGAAAGATTTAATTGTAGCCTAATATATCTTTTTATAACACAATTTAGTATGAGAACTGTCCCAGTGCATGCGTCGATGGGACGAACGACTTACTGGACGTTCGCGGGCATTGTAAAAATAAAATAAAATAAAATATTTATACATACTATTATTCCATGGGTTATTTTAAATATATGCTTCTTAGCACACGTCGTGTGCTAAGAAGCATATATTTAGATGCAGAGTTACCTTTTTGAGGGAGATTTTATGAGCTGCCATCAAAGGAAATATGCATCACTAAATATTTCGTTCTCACACCAATAGAAATTTAATGAAAATTTCCTCGTCTCAAGGTTGCATTGAGCTTATGTGCTTTTCTCTACTGAAAACTGTACTTTCGTTCAGTTAGAGACAGAATTCTTATTGACGTGCTCTCCTACAAAATTGCAGTGCATTCACAAAGGCCTTCTAATCTGTCTACTGCATTTTAAGAAGCACCAAAACGATGAAAATAATTTCGAAATATACTTAGTGCTTGGGTGTGACATTTGAACTATGGACTATACCCCTTCAGAATTCATGTTTTAAGTACCCCATCAGCGTCACTTACACAACCATTCCGGGAAAAAACACTCATCAAGTTAGTTTAGCTTTCAGTTTATTTTCAAGTCAGTTTTTACACAATGAAAATTTACATGAATCAATTTGAAAACGTATATACTTTTTTGCTACGGCTAGGTCTTGCGTCTAAACTAAAACGACTCTCGATATATCTTAAATTTGTCTAAATGAAGAAATAGAGAAAAATAATTACGTTTTAAATTCATACGAATTAGTTTGAATTTCTAACTGAACAATACATATAACATCTTAGGGAGTTGAGCTGAAGCTGAAATGTCCACTTTACATATGAATTGAATTTTCCTTCTCTGACTAAACGAATCCCATTGGCTCTAAAAGAAGAAGGAAAATGTTGTGAATAATTTGATTATATTTAAACTTTATTTTTTGTCAATGTTTCAGTGTTTAATCCTATAACTGAGTAACTGCGTACCATTTACTCAAATAACTGAGTAAATTTACTCGGATAAGTGAGTTACTGTGGATGCACCGATTTACTCAAGCTTTTAAGTAAATTTACTCGCGCGTTTTTGCAGTATAATTGAATCTGCCGTAAGATAATACATTTTTATTCGCAAATTGGCATGAATCAGTTTGCAAATTTACTATATAATTGCTGTCCTCGGGGATGACAAATTACATAGTAGCAAATTATTTATGCTTGAAGTTACCCATAGCTTTCTCCAGAGTTATAAAGTTTCACTGATTACGATGGATGCAACATCCTCCACAACATCTTAGGTTCTGTTTGCCGCAATCTTTATCCTTGTCGCACTGATGAACAAAACATTGAATCTTTGGACATCCAGGTTCTGAAGCTTGAGGATTCAAAAGCGTTAATAATATAATAATAATAATATATTGCTTGTATAGCGCTTATACAAAAGTTCTAAGCGCTTTAACACAAAATGATAAAATTTTAAAACTATAATTACAATTGAGGTTGCTATTTTCATTTGTTTAATCTTTGTATGCTAAACAATCACGATTTTGTTCTTTATTGCCAAATTACAAAATACAATTAAGTTCAATTTAATGAACCCAGACAAACGTAAGTTATAAACGAGATTGAAGGCTGTTTATACTGTATCGAGTAAAGAACACTTTCGCTAAAAGCCCATATTGAATAGATAATAGTTTTTCCCCGGGATTTCTTGTTCTGTTTCCCACTTCGACCCACTTCTAGTTATCTAATAAGAACTTAATTTTAGGTCCCCACTGAAAATCACGTCTGTGAGTGGGCAACCTGTGTAAAGATTATAGATTATTATTTAACTACTCGCCGATCACCAAGTTAGATTAATGAGACATTCATCTGATCTGTGAAAAACTAGTATCGACATATTGCAACCGCGAGGTGTTTTCGTTATCTCTATTTTGCATGCATCAGAAATGATAATCATAATTTTTACATGAAAATAATTTGGGCTGTTGCTATACATACTTGGAGGCGGACAGCACTTGGCGTAAGCGTCAGTGGGGTGGACATCGCAGTACGAGCCCCCTGGACATTGCTCGATCCTACAATAGTAGTCGTTACCAGTTTCTGGGTTAACTAGAGGCTTTCGACCGTCACAGGGTTCTAAAAAAGGTTCAAAAAAGAACATCGAAACGTCGTTACTCGGTTGACCTACTTTAAAGTACATCTAAGCTTTTTTTTAAAAAAACTAATAAGAGATTTTCAAATAAAAAAATATTTCAGTATTCACTCGGAAATTTTGTTTCAGTGTTCTGTTCTTTCGGTTTTAATTTGTCGCGACGAAGTGTCTATGGAGCTGTAATGCTCTAACTTCAATTTATTCCTAACGCCAACAGCACTCTACTATTCTGATTTTCAGCTTATGTGGTCTCGTAAGCCAGAACCGTATCGACACGTAAATCACTCTACGTATCAGCTAGACGTTCTGAACATGTCAGTTTTATTTAGCGCCAGCACAACTAGTTCTAAAACTACAAGAATATGACTGATATGAAAACATAAGAATTAGTGACAAAAAGTGTGCTAAAATATAAACGATAAAAACTCTTACTGTCAACTTTGGGCTTGCATGATACGCAGACCTAAAAACGTAAAAAAATGAAAACATAATTTACAAAATCAAAGCGCATTAAGCACGGCCACAATGAGTGGTCATGCATGATGGTTTTGCATATAACTTAGCGGTCACAAACAACATACAATATCAGTTTACAACTGATAAAAATTGTTTAAAACTGATTGATAAAAATTACAATCAAAGACTTACCAGTCCAATCAAGAACACGATAACAAAACTTGCAATTGCCTTCATTGTGATGTCCGTCTACCTTTTTGACCGTACTATAGTTCAAAATGGCTTTACCCAGCAAAGCATGGCTTTTATACACAATCTTGGTGAATCTGATTGGTCAGTTAGTAGAGTGACGTCATAAGCTGCGGTTTTGTTAGTTTCCATCTTCTCGAGAGCAATTTACATTACTGAGGACAGCATTTTATGTCGATGCAAAAAAATTGGACTAAGCTGATTAAAACATTTTCTCAAGAAGTTAGAGAGCACTATAATTCTTAACTTTTAACATAACTTTTTTATCTAATACATTTCTGAGATTCTTTCTTAAACTAACTTATGATTTCATCATTAGAAATATCGACTATGTCATCGATTAAAGGTTAAGTTTCCTTTTTGAAATCCGTGACTCTATCTATGCCTCGATGCACCGCGCTTGGTCAGTGGATTGTAGTCACAAACCATTGACGTCATTTCCGGTTTCGTGCAACAATTTTGCAAGCTCACCTGTGCCTGTCGAACTTTTTTAAACATTACAAAACTTGTGGCTCAGTACCTCTAAATATGTGCATATTCACCGTAACATGTTAAATGTGAGGAAACAATTCTATATTCTATTCTATGCGAGCAGAGGGACTGATTTTTAAATCTTTGACAGTGAAACTACCATAACTGATGTACCACTCTTTTCAACCATTGCCCCAAAAATCCAATCAAAGATCAAGAAGTGGCAGTCATGTGGGAAGAACGAAAAAGAGACGCCAGTGAAAAATCTTTTGTTGAACTTCATCCAAGATGGCTGCCGCCGTGACGTCACTTCCAATCTCGGTCTCCAGTTTACGAAACGTAAACAGAACACCAATAATGAACCCTATCTTCCTGAGGCAAAAACATTACATGCTTTCTATAGCTACCGATTGGACTGGTAAGTCGTTGATTATAATTTTTATATATTTTTTAAAAACATTTCCGGCATCAGTTGTAAAATATTGTATGTTGTGTGTGACCACTAAGTTATATGTAAAACCATCATGCATGACCACTCATTGTGGCCGTGCTTAATACGCTTTGATTTTGTAATTTCTGTTTTCATTTTTTTACGCTTTTAGGTCTGCGTATCATGCAAGCCCAAGTTGACAGTAAGAGTTTTTATTGTTCATATTTTAGCACACTTTTTGTCACTACTAGCTCCTTATGTTCCTGTAAATATACCTAGCTAGCGGACGCCATAACGACTTCGGGATGTTGCTGAGAAAGTTGCGTGTTGTCGAAGTTATTGATGTTTTTTTCCATGGGTCAGCAATTTATCATTACCCACGAAATCTCAAGCTTTAGTCACTGAACGCGCTTAAACCGGAAATCAACCTTCTTGATTACGGATCTCATTAAAAGAAATTGATTGAATATCGTCATAAACACGTATCGTACTTTCTAAAAGTAGAGAACACGTACTCATAAAGGAAAAACATGTTTAAATTTGTGCTTCGTGGTTAACTTTATTCAGAGAGTATCCAAAATGTTTTGGGTCTTAACAGCTAGTAGCTTGTCCTACTAGTAGCATAAGCTTTTCACAGCGGAGTAGATGGCCTTAAAGGGAAGGATGAGGGGCTGGGGGGTTGGGCGTTCAGACCAGTGAAACCACTGTTAGTTGTACCTTTTTACCGTTCTACCTTTATACCTTTTTACTGTTCTACCTTTATACCTTTTTACCGTTCTACCTTTATACCTTTTTTATCGTTCTACCTTAATACCTTTTAACCGTTATACCCTTTGACCGTTTTACCTTTTTATTGTTTTTATTGTTATTCTCACCTCCTGAACAGGTAGAACGGAGAAAAACCATTAAAATAAGAAGGTCTAAAGATACAGATAAAAAGCAAAAGGTGTAAGGGTAAAAAGGTAAAGCGATAAAAGGGTATAACGGCAAAAAGGTAAAAAGGTGTAAGGGTGAAAGACCTTTTTTCTATAAAGCTAGTTAGCGACCAAAAGAATTTTGGAAATGACGCAATCTGCCACGGATTTTTCAAACTATTAAATAATATGCATTTTGAAACTACCTCAAAAATGGGAAACGTTTAAAACTCAGCTTATATTTATATTTCACTACCCTTTTTTATCGAATTACTTCAGTTTGTGTGGCCTCGCTAACACAGGAAGCCCAACATCGATTGTTGAGAAAACATCTACAGCAAACAGCACAGTATAATATAGTAGCTATATCTATATGTTTTAAATCATATTTTTGCTTCCACCGAAGTTTTTGTGTAACGTTTAGTTTTGGCGGAATTTGAGCATTTTTAAACGAAAATAAAATATCGCGTCATTTACGAACATTAACTGACCTTGGGCTTCCTGTGTCATAATCCGACCGTACCGAGAACTCTATATAACGACCTCCCAGTCGTTCTCCCAGGGTGGTCGTTGTAGAGAGATTGACTTGGAATTCGCTAATTACAGGTGGCTAGCTATATTTGAAGTATCCAATGCTGACAGACAAGTCAAATTGTTCTGGTACCAGTAATTTTTTCGAACGAATTACCTTACGAACCAATCACACTTCGATTGAGAGACGTACGCTTCGACAACTTTCGTTGGCTTCAATAACACGTTACATATCCATCTATCTACAGGAACACGAAAGGGATAATTTAAAGTGTAAATTTGGGGCAGGTTAGTGTATCGATTCTGTAAAAAGGCTAAGTGAGTTTGGTATAATACGAAAAGTGGTCGGGAAAGGGAATTTCTGAGATATTTACGTCTTGTGTGATGTTATGGTTGAGTGATCGAATGTCAGTCAAATATATAATACGAGTTGACGCGTCTTTCACAACTCAGTTTACAATTGTACATCGCATTATTGGGTAGTCAATCAATTCCGCAGAATTTTATAAAAGAATTGTGTGAATTAACACTGATATTTGGTTTCGCCCTTCTAATTTAAGTTATACATATTTGATCTTTCAATTAAAACCAACCGGTACGGTACGGGAGTTTATTAGATGATCTTCATTAAAACCAAAACTTTTTACTGGATTTAATTTGTGATCGGATGTATTCAGTAAAGTAATGATAAGTAATACGGATTTTGAAACCAAAATGATTATTGACAACTATTATCATAATTTAGTGAGGCTGAATTGACTACTTGAGTGAACAAAAAATGAACTCGCAAAAAAAAAAAAAAAAAAAGGAGATAAAACGGCCAGAGAGTCAGAAAGATGAAAAATGTTCATATTTCCTCCCTTTTTGGTTTCAAATTCTCTTTTCCTTTCTCCTTTTGACACAGGACTGCCATGATATTCATCCGAGAAAGATGTACCGTGAAATGTTAAATCAGCAGAGCATACTTTCTACAAATATATACTGAAGTAGCATTAGTTCAGGCATGCCCAAACAAGGACCCTTTCTGATGTTCAGTTGGCCTTGGTAACCAAGCCTTATTAACGATTAGTGAGTTAACAAGTCGAGTGCTAGTCGATTAATCTTCAAGTGCTTAAAGACTAATTATGATGCTGATGACAGCATACCATCAAGTCAGATCACGTGACAATGACGTCACTGAAGAGACCACTGAGAGTGAAACACGCAAGGAGCCGTTGTCAGAAAACACAAATCAAAAGTCGAATAACGATAAAATTTATAACAAAACAGAGCTGTTTCTTAAATCAATTACGGTAGAACCTGTGATATTTTGCTATGCATTTGGAATTATTCTTCACGTTCCCGTAATTCAGCAATATATTCATAAAAGGCTTAGTAAAGAGAAAGGTCTGATCTACAATATGACTGGCAGCCGAAGTAGCTGCGAACCATTCCCGATGGCTGCAACTGAGGAAACCTTTCGACTTCAAAGGCAAGTCCAGTCCGAGGCTTCGTACATGCAACTCGGCCTAGTCCTTTCAGCAAGTACACCGTCGTTATTGGTCGCGCTCATTATAGGAGCCTGGTCTGACCACTTAGGACGCAAAAAGGCCATGGGTCTTCCCTTATTTGGAAGTGCGATAGAAACTGCAATGGTTTTAATTGTCATGTATCTTCGTTTGCCCGTAACGATGTTTCTGATTGGTGGATTTGCCGTGGGTCTTTGTGGGTCGTTTCCTACACTGGTACTCTCAGTGTTTTCTTACATCGCGGATATCACTGATGAATCCCAGCGTGCATTTCGGCTTGGAATACTTGAGGCTGTTGCATTTCTAAGCGGAATGATTAGTCACCTCGCTAGTGGTTATTTGATAAACAATATGGGTTTTCGATTTCCGTACTGGATGTTACTATTCCTACACACTTTTGCTCTGTTTTATGTAGTTTTTATTCTCCCTGAATCAAGAACTCCAACGGCTTCGCAGCGAGCGAAATTTAAATTCTTCAGTCTAAGTCACGTGATTGCCATCAGTTCTATCTTCAGTAAGGAGCGTCATGGCGGACACTGGCGTATGGCTACTCTCATGATCATCTCAGGAATCATGATCATTTGTTCTATTGGGTTTGGAAGCATTATAGTTCTATACGCATTAGACAGACCGCTCTGCTGCAATGCGGTAATGATTGGTTACTACTTGGCGTTAAGTTTTTTCGTGCAGGCCTTGGGCGCAGTGCTTGGTCTGCGGTATCTTGGTCCATTGTTGTCCGAGCACGTGTTAATGCAGACGGGAATGCTGTCCATCATTCTGTCGTTGCTCTTCATGGCGTCGGTAAAAAGCAAGCAAATGTTGTTTCTAGGTAGGTTATTCAAATACTGAATTGCTATACTCGGCGGGCGAGCTGGATGAATTATAATTGCTGGGTTTCATCCATTCCTTTGGGAATCAAAAGACAAAAAACTGGTAGCCATGATGAACAAACAAGTTCATCCAAGATGGCTGCCGTGACGTCACATGCAACCCAAGAATATGCAGTTTTTTCGTTTCAAGATTTTCTAAAAATTTTCAGTTGAATGACTGGCAAAAATTTTTGACAAGTCCGGTTCATATCCAGTTTTGGAGATATTTTGTAAATACTACTTCGGCCAATCAGAGTTGAGGAAATGTGGTTATTATAACAACTGTCAGCTTAAATCATTGACGAACACCACATTTATGATACTCAATTTACAAATTCCATGTTTATGCAGTTACCTTATATTCAATCATACATATTTTTACAATAACCTCAGTTTTGTAAAACTCTCTTCCTTGCCTATCCGGCAAATTAGAATACACATGAGTAAGGAATAAATGTTCTCATGTTAATTTGAACTGTTTTGATTTTGCCGCGGCGATTTCATCGCTGCTGAGAATTAAGTAAATTCTGATAACAAATAAAGGCCAAATTAGGATTGAGATAGTTAAAAACTTTATTCTATCACATCGAGCACTGAATAGGCTTCAAAGGGCTTTCAAAGAGAGCCACACAACGAATAGTTTTAGCAAGTTCAATGAAAATATTTATAGCTAACTTTGAATTCATGACCTTTGGCCGTCAGTCTGTCACGGCAACTCATGACTCTTGCAACAATCGAAAATATCGTTAAAACCTACCCAAAAATTCTTGAGCTGCTCCAAAACTTTATCTTTACGATAGCGATTGTCCAAGAATCCAAAATGAATTGATTTTGGCCATCCAAAGAGATCCAAGGACTCGAGATTTACAAGCACAATTCTTGACTGGCAAATAGTTCAGCCGTCCTCAAATTTAAACAAGTCTTGGCCCATTCACTTTTGGGCTGGCACCCAAACAAAACCATCACTGTCTTGTGCAAAAACTCAAATCCTTTCAGAAAATTATGGCAAACATTTCTTTAAAAGCGCGGAAGATAGTAAAACCTTCGAATTAGTGTATAGTGACAACGGTATTTTTATTGCTGAAAGACCCGTAACTTGAACTTGAGCTCGTTAATATGACGTCTTCGAAGCTTTGTCTGACATTGAAAAGACACCACGGGATACCTGCATAATAATAGACTTCACAGCTTGAAAAGTGCTGTGGATATGCATTGCCATTTCAAAGAAATAAGGGAAATTATAGAGACAACTTGATCTTCAGTTTACACACTCCATTTTGTCACGCCAGTCATATCTCCAAAACTGGATATGAACCGGACTTGATAGTTTGATAGTTGTAGGAAACTTCCTATTTGCATATATACTTACAGAACGAGAATTACATCCTACAGTGAACCTCTCTGCAAGACGTAGGCTGTCCCTGTGGCCCGTCATTGTCCGATACATTTGCACTGAAGCAAATTACCAAATTAATTAATTAATTAATTAATTATTAATTTATTACCAAATTTAAAAGGGCACGCAAACACAAGAAAAACGCTATACAGCTGTTTCATCAAAAACTACAGTTTTTTATGAATCATAAAAGTGACAGGTCTTTTTATGGAATACAAAAGTGCCTACAGAAATCGCTATTTATTTGCTTTCATTCAAATTGTTGGTTATATATAGTTCCATTTGTGGGATGTCTTGGTGGAATACCAACTCCGACAGTACGCGCCATGATGTCAAAAATGGTGGAAAACGATGAACAAGGTACAACAATCACTAATAGCTTTATAACTCTGCTCCCTCCCTTTTATATAAATACAAAAGTCCACGGCAAGGGAAAAATGAGATAAGAGAAGGAATTCCCCGTATTAATTACCTTGTAATTACAAGCTCCGCCGGTTTGATGCTCGAATTATTTTGGGGAAGAACCTGAATTGTTCCACCATTTCAGGTGAGGTGGCATAGTCCTCGGTGGCATAGTCCTCTCGCACTCGAGGTCTGATAACTTTTACAAAAAAAAATAATAATAAAAAATAAATAAATAAATAAAAATAAAAAAAATTCAAGATTTAATTTATGTCCGCAATTAACGCGAAGGTGCAGTGTTAGATGGCCCCGTTGGCATGACAACGATGTCAATGTCTCGGGTGCCAAATCAAAGAGTGCTCACAATGGTGTACGGGGATTCCTCTTGCGTATTTTCTCTAGAGCAACAAAAAATTTTCCCTTCCCCACCTCGCATACAGATCGTAGTTATACACATTATTCTCCCCCTCTCCGGCTGCACATCCAATTCGCATGGAAAATAGCACAGATATGAAATCTCTCCCCTGTATCCCAATAGATAATAAATGCAATTATTTGTTTTCTTCATCGACTAGGAGCTTTATTTGCAGCCATTGCAACACTAGAGACCCTTTGTACGTTGGTAGGAGCCCTGGTTTTCAATTCAATTTATCCACTTTTTCTACAAATGGACTTGAAGGGACTTTCGTTTGTTGTCATGGCCATGTTTATGTCAGTTGGCTTTATACTTGTTGAGTAAGTATGAAATTTGCATCCATCCATCCATCCATCCATCCATCCATCCATCCATCCATCCATCCATCCATCCATCCATCCATCCATCCATCCATCCATCTATCCCATGCGACTAGACCGAATTGGAGCGTGGGTAGTTTTGTCACTTTTCGGCTTTGGTGTTGTTTTTTTCCACCATCAAATGAAGGTCTTTGGCGTATAAGGTTGAGGCAAGCTGTAGCTAGATTTGTATCTGTACGGACCTGTACGTCCTTTCTCGTCAGTCGCGTGGACTTGAGGCCTTTTGCTTGACAACATGTTTTAAAATAGGGATAGAGAATTCTCATTATCAATCCAAGTTAAGCTGCTTTTTTTCGTTAAACATTTAGGATTGTAAAAAGGAAAGACAAGAAACGTTTACGGAAGGAAGTCACGGAGACTAAAGAATGGTAAGATCCTCGTTGAATTCAATTGCTTGCTTTACGAGACTCTCCAAAGTGAGACCTATTTTTTTAAGGTCTCAAACTTACACACTTTGCTGGCCTCGGATCAGGACAGTCCCGCAAATGTCCCGCAGGTTCCGTGTGTACGCGAGGCCGAAGTATCCCGGTTTGTGAACGGCCCCAAACTTGAACTGCCCCGTGTAAACAGCTGTTAATGTAGTATATTCATAGAAATATAATGAATATCACATAAAGAGAAAGACATGCAATGGAATACAATAGAATTTATGAATATATTACATCAACTAAGTGCTACGTAGGTTTTCCCATCATTGGGCAGGGAAGACAAGACAGGGACAGAGATGGATTTTGGGCTTCCTGTGGCAGATGATGGCGCAAATAGCTAGTTTTATTTTTGAATTTCAGATATGAAGACAAACAAAGCAACCATGTTATCAGCATTCTACATATTAGCTGCTACAATATTTTATTTATCCTTATCATCAGTTCTTTTTATCATATATTTTTTTATCAAAAAAGAAAGATTTTCTAACGTATACCTTTTTTTCATGGGGCGTAATTATTGCAAGCAAACCTTTATTAAGCGACCACCCCTGTTGTAAACGCAAAAGCGGTCGCTTTTTAGAGGTTTAATTGCAAGTTTACGTATTAAAACGCACTGGATGCATTTTGTAGCGAGACTGCAAAAAATAAGATACAAAGTAAGTTTGTTAACATACTCAATAGTCCCCTTCTCAGATCTCTGCTCCATCTTGAAAGGTAGCCATGCCTTTGCATCGAAGCGAGACGAACGGTGAACTTGCAATGATAGAGACCTGTGAATAATTGTCCTAGGTGTTAAAAAGGGATTGATCATTGCACGCTCACCGTTCGTCTCGCTTCGATGCAAAGGCACGGCTACCTTTCAAGATGGCGCAGGGAACTGTGAAGGTGACTACTGCAAGAAGCTTCTCGTATAACTATTACATAATATCGCACATAAAACATATAGAAAATCATTTTTGTTAAAAGTATCTATTTTGAAGTGCCTATAAAGTCTAGCCAAATCCTTTTGAATCTGCATTTCAGTTAAGTAGCAAAAATACTCACCATACCTTGTACTTTAGCTATGAGATTGTTTTGCAAATAGAAAAATAGTACAAAATTCGTATCTAGTGTATTTGTATATTTAATAATTGATTAAAAATTTGTAAAAACTACTGTTATAGGTCTGAGTCTATATATGATCAAAAGAAATTGGGATAAGCGACAAAGTTGACATTTCTAATTAAATATTATTTCTTATATGATATTTTCATATTTTGAACTAGGATCATCCTAGCACTAGGATCATCCTACCTGCTATACATTTACTGCATTCTGTTTACATGGAAATTTGTGTCTTCACTTCGGGTACTAGGATCATCCTACTAAATAGAATGCAGAAAATGTATAGCAGGTAGGATGATTCGCCTGCTAGGATGATCTTAGTGTCAGTGTAAACACCCCCTAACTTTAGTGCAGCATTGTCACTTATCACACAAATTATCAGAAAACAATGTCAGACAAATAGAATTTAATTGAAAGCGTAAAATGATATCAAAATATCAAGAAAATGGCGATAAAACGAATGTTTGTGGATTATGAGATTTCAACGCCTCCGCCTCCTAGTCTCTGAGACCCTCTCCCACACAAAACTCATTTATTGATACTGACTTCCTAAACTGTTAAACCATATATAAATTCAGTTAACAGTGTTATTACGTCGCTCTTCGAGTATTTGTGTCATCTTTATCTTTATCTTTTGGGGGGTTGGGGAAGTTGGGGGATTGGGGAGGGTGTGTTATGTTTGGGAAGCTAGATAGGGAGTTATCTGGGTTATCAGATTTTGTGGGAGAGGTTGTTTGAAACTCCAAAGACATATACTAGGAGAAATATGGGGGAGTTTTGAAATTTTTGCTTACCATGGAGGGAGAGACTGGGTAATATTTTGATGGACACTCCAAAAATAGAGAGAATATCTCTACTTCTCTTTGCAATTGCACAGAACTTTATTATCGACAATATGCAAAAATGTCAATTTTCATGTAAAATTCATCTAGAGTGCATGATTTTCCTTCGCCCGTGAAGAAAAAAAAATATGACTATTTACAGTTTGTATTAGTCGTTAAAGAACAAAAGAAAACAATGAGTTTAGAGTCTACTACAAACTATTAGTTAGTCTATTCTTTTAATTTCACGAGCGAAGGAAAACCACTCCGGCTAAACAACGTTTATAACCAATTAATAGCCAAACTGGGTCCAAACCTCTTTTCCTTGATGTGATATGATAGACCATTTGAAGCACAAAGGAAGTCGTTTTTGTTTTTCATCGAAAAGAGCGGGAAATTGACGCGTGCGCGCAAGTCTGTTTACGTCATGAAGATGCAACGTTTCAAACAATGGACGGAAATATCTGTCTCTAGCCAATCAGAAAGTCGGATTTTTAACTCTGTTTATAATTGGTTCTTTGGACTTTTTTCTCGATTCTTTCTAAATGTGTCCTTGAACCTTTTTAGCGGCAAGGTTTTTCTTGGGCGATGAATTAGAAAGCGCGAAGAGTGAACTGAGTCATGTATGATTTTTCAGACTCACAAGAAAGAGAAAGAGAATTCCTTTCGATGACTAATTTCTTGCTTTATATGACAGATTAGGAATAATATTCATACCCAGTCAACAAAGGGAAATTCTTGTTTCTTTTCCAAATGAATGTATTAAAATTACTTATATTCTTCTAACTCATGTACTCCAGAGCAGTTGTATTCAGAATGCCCTCAAGTTCACGTTATGCTTTCAGAATCATTCTAACATCGGGGAAAAGCACTACATAAAATAGCTAGTCAGTAATGGTTTTCCGTCAATAAATGCGAAATATTATACTCAGTATTAGCATCATAGCAGAAATGCTAATTGTTGTATTCATATTGTCATCCTGTCTCCATCATCAGTTTGTAAGTACTTTTATTCCTTCTAAAACGAAACTGGACATGACAAAATAAAACAAAAGAAAAGAAAACCGAATAAGCAAACTTACAGATAAACTACGTCGAGAAGTATTAGATATTGAAAACCCGCATTTCGCTTTTTTTTTTCTTCAATTTTTGACGCAATTTCCCAACCAAGTCGTCTTTCTTCTCTATCTGTACGCCCGCTCAAAACAAGAAAGAAAGAATAAAGGACTCTGCTGGCAAGAGGTGTAATTCACAAAGTTGGAGCCATTTCCTTTGGCTTTGTTTTCCCTTGCATCCTCAAAGAATTAGGTAAAAGCGAAGAGGAAATATAAGAATAAAGCTACATACTACAAAGCTAGAGATGTGAGAATAGCTGTGGCAGTAGCTGCTTTTGATTTAAAAGGCTTTTTCTTTGAAAGACAGACGTAAAACTGGAAGCTAAGAAAAATTCTGAATTTTTTTTCGACTGTAAACTTTGCTTAGTGTTGGCCACTGCTGGTAAGTTTATATCTGATAAGATCAAATCTCTAGTCAAAGTCACAGCGTTAATTAGTCATATAATATATATCAAAACTTGGGAAGCGGTTGACGAGAATATCGTATGAAATGTTGTTGATGCCGTGTAAATATCGTTTAAAGTCTTCACCTAAAACAGCTTTAGACCAAAAATTCAATTATTCAATTCAAAACTATACTTCAGTTAGCAAAAAATTATCATTTACGCTAATTCACATTCCCTTTCTCATTTCTTTAATTTCTTTTTCTTTCTCTTTTATTTGCTCCAGACATGATAGCGAGTATCAAACGTTTAAATTTTATGATATAGCACTGATCTAATATAACTTAAATAACTAATGAATATAACAGGCTACTTATTCAATAAGCTAAAAGATTTGAAGAGCTATTTTTCACAATGCTTTACAACGCTGATAGGCCGAGGTGTTACTTCCTGCCTCAAGCGATTTCCCGAGATTTAGTGAATACAAACTGAATGATAGTGATTCGCGCATGAGTTAAAAAGCTTGAGGCGGTTAATCTTGCGACTTTAGAACAGTTAAACTTAGCAATCAATAAGCGTTTGGGTGTAATGGCCTGATGCAATTATTATATTTGATATCTTAATTAAGTTGTGTTATATGCTCGAAGAGGAGGCGTAGGCACGCTGAGTAAAGCGGCGAATCTTAACTATTATAACACAATGAAGGGCAAAAAAAGAAGAAAAAAGGAAAAAACTTATAAGAAAATGATTTTTTTTTCAGTGAAACTTTTGAAATGAAACTGAAAATTAGGTACAAAAAGCGCACAGAAATTAAAGAATATGTGAATAGGAAATAAAATGGTATTTTGGAAATAGAATGAGATTATAATGTTCTAAAGCATCGCTTGTGTCGTCTCTCGATTTCTATTTCATTTTTTGTCTACCAGCATTGAACATTTTCACAAATTCAATACATTCAAACTCCTTGTATTTTAGGAACTATCACACAATACAATATATTCTGAAAAAATAAACAGTTTGATTTGTAACGAGCACTTGAAACTATCCTTTACACGCTTTCATGAAAATGACAGTAAACTTCCCCTAAAATGACCTCCTTTACGAGTAAGTGGTTCAGTTCAAGTACTGCTGAAACGCAAAAACCTAAGTCTCACTTCATGATCAATTTAAAAAATCGAATAAAATCAAAATTAAGTTGATCAAGAACAGGTTTTATGCTAAGCTTTCCGTACTCATGCCAAATTTTCCATTTTCAGTTTAATTCTGCTTAGAGCATTATAGAAAGGTTTTGTAGAAACACTGAGAAATTACACTACAAGTTAAAATGTGTAGAATTTCAGTATCTTCATTGCCATGCTGCCGTTTTAACGCGGTAGTAAGAATCTCCATACTTACAGCTGTTATGAATAATTACTACCAGATGAACGTCTTCGTTTCTAAAACACATACATAATCACCTCGCAAGCAATATGTTATTGTGTTTTTTTCATGCTTTTGTTTGTATTTTATCTAATTTAACGCAAAAAAAACTTCCAAGGTTGTTCATGTAAACGCACAGTGAGTACGCCTACACTTTTTCTCGCAAAATACACTCCAGTGAGAGCTACAGTTATGTAGCTTATTCAATACCAACTTTTATCGAAGGATAATTAACTCGATTTTCTCGCAAAATTGTTGTTTTGAATGTATTTTATTTCAAGGCAGTGACATGAAGGATATGACTTTACAAAACGTTTTGATTTCTCAGTTCTTTAAAATGAGGCAAGCTAGCTATTGTGATGCACAAGTTTTAGTTTTGATTTGAGTTTTAGTGTTAGAAGGCCCTGCTTTGCTTTAGCCTGAAAGCAACAAAGTACCAGGCCTGGCACATATCACCACCAGACGAATTAGCTATCGTTTTTCGAGCTAGTTTTTAACGAAATGTCGTCCGTTTGCTTCAAGAAAGCAAGAGCAACTATTCCTAATCTTGCATGCTTTATGTCTAGACCTGTCGTTAACTAGAACTCAGTTAAGTATATTAATTGAATTGATATACCAACATGGAATAAGACTTCAGAATAACAACTAATTAATGAAATTGAGAAGGTCTTGATGTAATTCTTTGCAGTATAGACATAAATGTTTTTTCTTTAAAATTTGTTCAAGCGGAAAAATGACGTAAACGGTTAATTCGGCGATTGTCAGTGTTTTATATTTCAGGATGCATGACATTGTATACGAAAACGTTCAAGCTCTCACTCCAACACTTCTATCCTACAACTTTCTCTCAGAGACTGACAATATTTTTAATGGGATGATTGCACGAACATAATCCGTTAATAAACTGTACTGATTTACTTCAACTCAATAAGTGAACACAAATACTGAGGCTGGACAATTCGTATTCAGCTTGGACACATACATTTCTCCCAGAGAATCGATGACACCCAATCAGTAATAACACCTGAGTAAGCACAATTGCGATGAAATCAGCTCTGGTTTTAGACTGAATTGATAGAGTTTTCGTGTGTAACTGTCAGGGATTAGAAGCCCACAGGAGTTACTTTGGCTCAGACGAAGTCGGTAGCAAGATTTAACAAGATTAGAATCCCTTATGATATATACCATTTGGAATGAGCTCAACGCTTAAAAATCACTGTTTTTGACCATAATATAATCTATATTCCCAAAGTCTATAACTGAACGATTCAATTAAGAAGTGACTTGTCATAGGAGATAAGGTTATGAAGTTCAGTTTGAAAGAGAGAGAGAGAGAGATAGAGTGTATAGAGGATTGATAGTCGATGGATTATGGGATTAACGATTTCCATTTGAACCATCGATGCGTTTTTTCAAGTGTCTGAACTAATATTGTCAGGACGTGATGGTTAAGTATTACAAGCTATAAGAGTAATCGTGCAACTCTGCATAGTACATAGAGTTGGCGTCTAAATAGTGTATACAGCTAAAGAGGACTATTAACAAAATGATACATGTGAATAGTAAAAGTATATCTGTAAAACTGTTAAAAATGTTTACTGATAGAATAGATAACGCATTTGTCTGTAAATTTGTGGTACGAACAATCTACCACGTGTGTTCTTCTTGTTAAAGACGAACGAAGCTGGGTCGGGGATTGAATCAAGTTTAAAATGACTCAAAAAGACGAACTCATCTGAGTCAATGGTGTTTTCTTTGTTCATAAAAGCGAAGCAAAATTTCTTCAGAGCAGCTGTCAGTGTTATGTTACCCAATTTCAAGACTACCCAGCTTGTTCTAGACGGTCAGTAGTTTCACATGTTCTTAGCTTTTCATCAACAGCGTCTTTTTGCATCCGTTTGTATTTTGTTTTGGGATCAAGGCATTTCAGGAAGCGCTCAGCCATCAAAACTAAGAACTAGGTCTCGGTTGTTCCTCTGAAGTATGCCCTTGGGGCCGAATTGGATTCAAAACACTGCTATCTGAATAGAAAGCACTTATTTGTAGGTACAGTTAAGTATATTGGAATACTGGTATTTGCTAATCTATAGGTTCAATTAATTCTAACTTCCTTTGTAAAGTGACACAAACAAGCTGAGTTTTGGGAAACGTGGATCACGGAGTCGCATGAATGTTGTGATTTTCTCTGTCTTAATTCTAATTGAATTTATAACACGTATGTGTCTGTATACCATTAGCATTAACAATCACAAATGAATTGACTTAAGACGGCTGCTACATTCACGACGTGTTATCTTTCATGGGCACAAAAAATCAACAGCAAAGTGACCACGCCCATTTTCCACCCTTGTAAAGAAGTATACATTTCAGATTAAAATTACTGATAAAACTTTCATATTTATTCCGACAAAGACCCCACACTGTGAAAAACAAAGACAATTAAGAGGAGAAGGGATTTCTCTCAGAAATTTGGGCAAAAACTTCACATAAATCTTCTAAATTCTTGGCATGTCTAAGAGGGGGATAAGAGGGAAACAGGGTGTCAAGTTAAGATATTTTTCTAAGTAAAAAAGAAAGCTAAAGAGACGCGATTTTCCCAGCTTGCAAACCTGGATTCTTTCTTTGTTTGACGGCTACTTGGTTAGTAAAAGGCTGACAGCTCTGATGATAAACGATTTTTCAATAGCACAGTGGGAGAATGACCTTTTCACTATACGCTTCTTGGAGTACGTTCAATGGCGGCGAGCAATTGTCCACCCGCTCAACCTGGGCATCTTAATCGGTAGCTCTCCTTGAACTCAGCAAAAGGCTTTTGTTTGGAAATAAAGCAGCTTTTAGTCATCAAAATCAGCTGAGCCAAGGTGTATAGTTGTCGGTTGTAATGTACTTACTAGACATGCAAAGCTGCAAGACTGTTCAAGTGGTCTTCCAAAAGACTAACAGCCTCAGAATAGTTCGTTTTTCAACACAGACTTAATTCACATCTAGTGAATGACACTTTAGGACAAATAAACAAAGCTTTTCATTCTTTAATGTAGACATAATTCGCAGACTAAGTTACTTAGAGAAAAAAAGGAGAGGAAATTGATATTCCCTTGTGCCAAAGCTACAAAATCTCATGCCTTAGAAAGACGTCCTTACCAGATATGTTCGTTTTAAAACTATGCCCAATTTTGTATATCATATTGCTTTGATGCTAACTCTCATTTGGAAAAGTCAAAAAATCAAAAAAAGAAAAAATTAATAGTTCAATTTGGATGTGTTGTTATCTCAAATGTGTGACTACTTAATTGTTTCAGGGAGTATCATTTCTCTAAACGCACATCAAGCTGTTCGTGTTATTTGTACATAAGTTAATGGCTTTCTACTTTGCAAGTCCATGGCATTTTTTCACAGTGAAGTAGTCTACCTTGAATTTTTGTTCGCAAAAAAGCTGTGGATACGACTTTCAAGAAAGTATTAATGCACTGAAATTTTCTCATTTGGCGTCGAACAAACTATACTTGATAATGTCGCTCTGATGTAAAAAAAAAGGGTTTCTCATAAAGCAAAATATATTAAAAAGACTAAAAATGTAGGCGTTGAACTGTGTGAGCAAGTTCGTGGTTTATGTTACAACTCTGGATTTTCAAGAGAGTGTTGCCTTGCGCCTGAAATTCTGTCGTTTCACTTCGAAAAAACTCTTCTTGGGTGATGTCAATTAATGTATCAATAGTTCCAATAAAGGAAAGTCAATTAATAAAAGGACTAAAAAAGTAGCAAAATATAATCGTAATTTTGGCAAGTACATGCATGTGACTTCCTTAATTCTTAAGTTTGCTTCAATTTGTCTCCATTCTCATGTTGTTCTTTATCAAAAACGGCGAACTAGAAATGTGCTTGAGTATCTGTTCGTTTCTAAATGCACTTTTAAAGCCAAAATCTCAGGGAACAATCGGTGTAAGTTATTCCAAAATATAAATTCACTAAATAATACCTTTTTCATATTTCTTCAAAGTATAGTCGTTGTTCTTCTACAATGAAAAAGTTGAAGACTTGTTTGTTGGTTAATGTTCTAATTTAGATAGCAGAAACAGGTTACCCTTTTTTCACATGTCAAACAGTTCCATTTTCTATGTTTCTTTATTCAAAAAGACAATTATATTAACTTGACTATTAGTATTCAGTACTTCTCCAAAATCGCATTGATACCGTAACAAGTTTGATCATGATGATGTTGACACTCGATTAACGTGGGAAAAACGATAAAAACGACAAAATCGACTTATCTACATGTAGCTTTACACGACTTGGAGGTGTGTGCTCGTAGATGAGATTGTGAGAACTGAAACTGATCCTCGAAGATCGTCTTGTCCTTAATGCATTGTTACTGTCGAAGGGAAGCTTTTTACACGCGAAAAGCAAGTAATCAGACGAAAGGATGTACTGTGTACCGTCAAAAATGAGCTTTTTGAGCTTCAACTTGAACTTCTATTTTTTGCAATTCATTGGTTGTGCATGCGTACTGACTGCTACCATTTCCCTTCGCTAGTTTCTTTGAAGTTGGAACTCTTCCCCTACGGCGTACATGGCGGCAGAGCGTTCCTTTCTAATTTTCAACAACGCACAAAGATATAATCGTTTATCATCTATATAACTAAACTGCAACTAATTAAAAATATATTACATTAAAATTGAAAAGATAACATTCATTAACAGGTCAATGATAGTACATCGTAAATGACTTTGGCCTTCACTTTACCCACCGCTCGGAGATACTCTTGACAGAACTGGGAAAAAATGGCTACGAAAATTGAAACTCCCCAATCAGCGGAGCAACTAAAAACGACCAACTACTCCAAGAAAACTTAAGTGACATTCATTTATAATAGAAAGAAATAAAGAAAGTAAAACTGATTAATCTATTTTCGTATAGAATCGCCGGCAAATTTTAGGATATTTTCAGTGTTTTTCCTGAACCGTGATAAAAACATTGGTGTAAGTTTGTTTGTATGTATCACCGGTTGTACACTGAACGATTTGAAAGGTTATTAATTGTTTAATAGAGTTAATTGGGCTACAAGCAACAGGAAGGCTAACCAACGGCTTTTCTCTTCTAATGAATGAGCTGCGGATGCCAAAACGACTGCTAAACAGTAAAGCAAAAACGGAAGATTGACCCAACAAGATCATCAAGTAATTTACTCATTTAGATTTTTATGTAACATTACAGCGAATGCCGATTGTCAAGATTCCTCATTTATTGTCAAGACATAAAAACAGTTTTGAATTACTAACTGGCACTGCGATAACACACTCGTATAACATTGACTGACCCACAAGGATTTTATCTTGCTCAAAGAGCTTTTTTTCAAGAAAAGTGGACAGTTTACAAAACGGTTCAATCTAGAACAACAAACGCATCATTTGTTGGAGAAACTGAGTCAACAATTCCAGTGTTTTCTTGTTTAGACACTTGAAAGACATTTTCATTGCAAAGAATTATGTCTGCTTTTGATCATTTGGGAGATCCAAACACATTTTTAATGCAGTTAATTCGATTATTTAACTTCTTTAAGTGAAATAAAAAGCATGTTAAGATGGTTGTTATTCTTGCTATCAAAACCCTAAGAAGTGTTACTTTGACTTAAAGTGGCTCAGCACAGTAGGAAGGTGGCGGCATATTAAGTATTTTAAATTGCACTAAAATTAGAAATCTTATTGATTTTGAGAACATCACGAACTTAATCGATCATGCAGTGAGTTTAGGGGCTTTTGCTTTTTATTCAATTCGTTGTATACCTTTTATTTTCACTTTTAGTAAGACTAGCTCAAGTGTGTAGCGTATGAAAAGCAACGCAAAATCTAGTTTTAAAGCTACTTTGAGAAAATTCAGTTTAGATAGCTTTGACTTCAAAAAGTTGACTTTAACATAGACAAACGCATTTTTATAAACAGTTATTGTTTACACTCACGCTGATCTATTTCAAAGCCGCATATTTTCAAAGTAAATAGCTTAGTTTGTTCCGTTAGTGAAAATTATCAAATACGGAAAATCCTCGAAGTGATTTGCAATACTTCCGCTACGAACACCCTAGAACTCTTGCCACAAAAACAGAAATGTCAGAAGAAGGACTTTACAATTAACTAGCAACTTAACAAAAGACTTGCCAACAGCTTTGAGTGAATTTGACAATAGCACTATGGGATAAAACAATTATCTAAGTCTACTCATTGAATATTGCCTCAACAAGGTTACTAAAGGAGAGATACGCTGGCTGACAGATAAACAACTGATAGGATAGAAACTTCTGTATGTAAGTATATTCGGTTATCTTTTTTGCAGATAAAATTCTCTTCAATACTTGGAAATTAACTCTAGGGAGATTTGATAGTTTGATAGAGTATTGAGGACAATTCCTTTTTTTTTTTCTTTTTAAAACTTTTGAAATTCGAGTTGATACACTGTTAGCGTGAAACGAACAAATCTTTTTTCTTTCTTCATCGAAGGCTAAATGTGAGAGCTCAGAAATAAATGTTATCAATTAAGGCAATAAGTACAGTGCTTTATCAGCTAGGGTTAGAATATTTTCTGAAAAAATGGAAAACTTTGAAACGAGCCCTCAAAATCGAATATGATGTCGTAACAGTGAAGGATGCAATGCTAAAATAGTGACCTGAGAATTTGTCATGGAATCAGTTTCAATGCAATGAGTACGTTGACAGAAGCTTAAAGTAGACTATTTGTGAAATATTGTTTATTTTCTGATCTCACTTGTACAAGAACAGCATTGCAAAAGACGGAAAAAAGGATGAATGATAGGATTGACTGAGTTAGTATATAATAGTCCCTATCAGCAGAAACTAATAGGGTATTGAAATTCATTTTTGGAGTTTGAGTCTTTAAGTTACATCTTTGAACTGTTTCAGTGAGTAGAAGAAAAATGGAAGAATCACTGCAGGTTTCCGAAGACGTTTTGAACATGGTTCTTTATGGCAACCAACTATATGCTAGTTTTCCTTACAACATCTATAATGGCGGTGTGGGAGGCGCAAGATTGCTCGAGGTGGGTCCACCTTCGTTTTGTCATTCAGGTAAGCAACTTTTCTAAATAATTTCTAAATCAGTGGCAATAAAACTAACTTTGAATAGCTACAATTTATGCTTGATTGGTTCTTTGACTTGTTAGTTGAGTGTGAGTTTGAATTGAATCATGTAAAATTGACTAAGTATTGTTTATTGTGGAAAATATCTGGGCTAAGATTATAGCTAAAAGGAAGAAATACAAGTGCATTATGTAATCACTGAGCTATGAATCAAAGATTACACGATAGAGGAACGAAATCCACTGCGCACTTTCACTCGCCATTTGAGTGCATGGACGGCGAAAAAGAAGAAAAAGAAATACGTTATCAATTCTCCGGATTAGTATATACGTAGTCTTAACATTTGCGTCATCTAACTTAGCCTAGCTAGCGGCCTACCCTCGTTATTCCCTGTAGCGACTTACATATCTTTATTTCCAAAGGCTATTAAAATCGCTGCGCTGATTTATTGGAGATTGTTCGCCATTCAATTGAAATGTTTTAGGGCAATATGCGTTGGAAGGTCAAATAATTCCGGTCCATAATTCATCAATCGATTTTGGACACAAATGTATATTTTTGTAATCGGAACCAACGCCCAATTCAACAATATTTTTGATAAAGTGACGGCTTGAAAGAGGATGACATAGAAGCGTTCATTAACGAATATGAATCTAGAATTACCGTGTAGCAACAACTTTCGTGCGAGTTTAATTTTGCCGATGGGTGTTCTTTGTGTCAGTGTGTTTCTGCCAATCTTACCCCAGATTTTTTGTGGGAATCGAACTACTTTTTGAGATCGTGAAAGACTTTTTTCTTGCTTAATTTTTACGATTTTAAGCTAAAACTATACGAATCAATCTCCAAGCATTCTCAGAAAAGGGTGGAGGATATTGCAGGTGTTCTTCGCGATGGAGTATCTTAAGGGAATCCTTTAATGTAAATCTTGTAGCAGCTAAATACTTGTAGTGTACGTAACCACTGCAGTTTTATCAGTTTTGTTTCTGAACATTACATGTTAATAGTTATCTATCTATCTAACTATAAATATAAATATACATATAAATGCAACAGCACAGTAAATTGACTTATTGATTGATGTAATCTAGCTTCCTATAACGTGCGGTTACTCGTTACTCTAAATGCACAATTATTATTTCAGAATGTCACCCCAGCGTGACATAGGTAGGCGTGACATAGATAAGCGTGCCATAGGTGAGCGTGACTTAGGTAAATTGCCAACATATCTTTTCAAAATGTACATATAATCCTTACTTATAACCCATTTCTAAGCTTCAATTGAACTTCCGTTCAGTAACCACTCTCCGAATTTTCTAGCCAATTTGCAAATGAAGAGCGCTACTCGCGCGGTACAATGGGGATTTTCCTCCTTCCTCACAACCTCTTACCACCTCTTCTAATAATAGCTACAGCGGTCATTTATGAAAGGTCTTTTTATTTTTCAAAGACAAATTGGAGGAAGATCTCAACCAACTGAACCAATATGGTCCCGAGCTTCCACGTAAGCAGTTGCCAAATGGCTTGAGAGTCGCATATGTGTCCCATGGCTGGTGTTATCGTTATGGAGTGTTCTGTAGTGAAAAACCCATTAAATCAGGAACGCGCTTTGGTCCTTACGACGGGTCTGTCATTCGTGATGATGAACTTAGTAAGATTAAAGATAATGGTTTTACATGGGAGGTAAGGCCAAGAACTGAAATAGATTTTACGTTTGAACAAAAAGGTGATCATCGAATCGAGGAAGCCCGATCGTAAACACGGCTGTGACATACTTATCAATTAGACAACAGAAAGCCGCGCGCCCATGGCGTTATAGACGCACGAGAGAAAATATAAAGAACGATTAACAAACGTAAGAGTGGCACGAGGCGTAGCCGAGTGCGACTTTAGTTTGTTAAGAGTTCTTTATATTTTCTCAAGTGCGTCTATAACGCAATGGGTAAGCGGCTTTCTGTTGTCTAATTGATTTATAACAGAGCCTAGAACGTTAAAAATGAAGCCGTGCAGCCCATGGGGAAATAGTTCATAGATTTTTCAGCCAATCAGAGCGCGCGTTATATGTGTCGCCATCTTAAAAACGAACGATTTGAAAAAGACGATGACGAAGATAGTGCGCGCGCAGTGCAGCCCATGGGCAAATAGTTCATAGCTTTCTGGCCAATCGGAGCGCGCGTAAGATTGTAGCTATGTTATAAAATACAATACAATACAATACGTTTATTAGTAATTCCCAAAAGGGATTTTCAATACTAATTTACAAAAATGAGTGTATATATATAAATTCTAATGAGAATACATTGTATGGTAAGAATAAATAATTTATCAAAATATATGGACTATTAAGATTGAAAACAGCAATTAATTATAAACGGGCCTCACACGGGGTGAAAAAATAGGGTAAAAACAGGAAAAAGTTCGTTCTAATAAGTATTTAATGGGCTTCCTGTGGTCAAGACGCGGCTCGCGAAATTTTGCGTGCGCGCAAACGTTACGTAAACATACGCAAATATACGTTTGACCGCGGTGTTCGGTATTCCTTGGATTTCAACAAGGGGCTAAAAATGGGGTAAGAAATAAGAGTAAATATGCTTCGCCATATTTGTAGGGCACAGTGTACTTAAAAGTACAGTAAATAAATAAAGGTTGTCATTCGCTCCTTATTTCTCAAAGGTTTTCCAGGAAGCCGGCGGAGTTAGCTATTACATCGATGGGCGACAATCACTGGATAACTGGATGAAGTTTGTTCGCTGTGCGCATCATGTCGACGAGCAGAACACAAGTCTTGTACAACGTGGAAACAAACTTTATTACGAGACGTCACGTGATATTAGCGAAGGCGAAGAATTACTTGTGTGGTATGGGGACTGTTACGAATTGATTCTGGGGGTCCCCCTAGGGTTGAGGGCCAAAGAACAAGTTCATAAAATCGAATCAACAGGTGAGACACGTAAATACGAGCCTTGTATTTCACTCAACGTATAACCTCGGACAACCAGAGCGCACCCGAAAAGTGGAGGGGAGTGGGAATAAGAGGGAATGGGAGGGGAGGGAAGGGGGATCGAAGTGAAGCAGAGGAAGGGGCACACTTGGTCGCCAAGGATTCAAAACACACTATTCTGATAAATTATCCCAGTAAGTTGACACGGTTATCATATTGCAAACTAATTCCAAGTGAACAAAGCAGACGAAATTCTTTTTGTGCTGTAACAGGGTGCAGGTTTTCTGTTACTCATCTCACATTGCAAAAGATGTTGGCTGCGCGAATCATTTCATGATCACGAATTTTATACGTTGTAACATCGATAAACGTTGCTGCAGTATTGTTTTCTTGGTATAATTTTATGCGATGCAGGGTATACATGCTTTAATGGTTAGTGCAACGTGTTTCGCAACACAATTGTAAGACGAGTTACAGAAAGATATTTCACTGTGTAGCCGCGCCTTTAAGATTATTTTGAGATTTTAATGCGATCTCTTCTCTCATTTCTAGTAGACAGTCCCAGCTATCCATGCGAGCGTTGTGGTAAACTGTTTGCGTACGAGTACTACCGAGAAAAGCACTTAAAGTACACCCGATGTCTCGACAAAGGTGATCGTCGTTTTCCCTGCTCGTTGTGTGACAGATCGTTTGACAAGCGTGACAGACTACGTATTCACGTGCTCCACGTGCACGAGAAGCACCGACCTCACCAATGCACCGTGTGCAGCAAAAGGTTCTCACAGTCTTCCAGCCTGAATAAACATATGCGAGTCCACAGTGGTGAAAGACCTTACAAATGTCCACACTGTGATAAGTCATTCACGGCGTCTTCTATCTTGCGCACGCATATTAGACAACACAGCGGTGAGAAGCCATTTAAATGTAAGCACTGTGGGCGCGCCTTTGCGTCACACGCCGCACATGATAGTCACGTGCGTCGCACGCATTTGCGCGCCAAAACGTGGCCGTGTGAGTTTTGCGGGATGACGTTCACTGACGCGAAACAACTTCACTTCCATCGTGCTGTGCACGGTCAACAGCGGTCCTTTCCGTGCGAGTGGTGTCATCGAGAGTTCCAGACGAAGTTTCTTCGTGATATTCATCAAAGCAGCTTTGAATGCCTTGTCGGGGACAATTCCTTTCATACCGATGACATCATGATCTAACAATAACGCTTTCCATTGATACAAATGCGCCGGCGCAGTTAACTAAAGCATCCACGAGTTCCGCAATAGGCCAAGGTGATGTTACTCAAGTATAACATGGCGCGCCTCTACGATTTTTAGACCACCACCGTTTAGGCAACACGTTGCAGGTTTACGACGCATCGGTGAGAAGCCACTCAAATATAGGCACTGCGGGCGCGCCTTTGCGTCACACGAAACACACGATAGTCACGTGCGTCACGCAATTTGCGCGCCAAAACGCTGGCATGCGCGCGTTGCAGGATTATGAACGATTTTCATGAAGTCGCAACATTGTTGCCAACAATTCCTTGTAATCGCGCGTGCCATGTTACGTTACGCCACGTTTTAACGCGTCAATGTTTACCATATTCCACTGTCCACACGCGCGCGTTCATTTTGTTATTTCACATTCACCATGGGTTTTGAATCACGGTTAACATAAAATCACTACAAGCAATGTTCTGTACAGTATTTTACGTCGGTTTGCAATTAAATTAGCTTAAAGGCCGCATAAATAAAATTGTCAGTGTACATAGACTTGCATAATCATCAAAATAAATTTTTAAGAAAAACCTTCCAGTGTCCTCTTGTAATTAGAGTTCGCTAGCTTCGATGATCGAAGTATTTTTTTAATACTGTAACTGGTGTTACTTTGGCTGCCGAGTCTATGTAGAATAAACTCAAATCGCTTATTTTTTCAAATTCCAAGCTGTTTTAGAGCCTTTAGTCGATATAAACCAAGGAATCTTTTCCTTTTATAGCACAATATCTGTTCTGTAGAGCTTTAGGAGTTCTGGACCAGCTATTAGTGTCCGACTTAGAGGGAGTTTCATTCCAGATAATGTGGGGGAATATAAAAACACGGAACCAGGCAAATGTGTCCACCTTAGAGAGGTGTCAGCATTACAGGGGTGTCCGCATTGAGGGAGTTCATTGTAGAATGTATTTGTAAGCACTCGCCCGAGAGCTAAAAACACACACCAACACGAATTTTTTGTGTCTAGCTTGCTTCGTCCTTACACACCAGCAACCTTCGTTTGTAGTTGTTAAAATTTACGACCAAAGCCGCAAAGTAAGCGAATTGAAGTCTACCTATACTCCTTCTCGATAAGGCATCTTACCTGACATTTTTAGAAAAAGTCATATTGGAATTGGGCGATCAATTTTGTGTAATTTACTTTCAGTTCTTCGCCATAATGCCTGGCTTTTCCAGCTTTTAAATACATTATCCTACAAAGTGCCCAATACCCGGGGGTACCGGGGATAAAATTACATCTCCGGGTTTTGCACCCTCAATACGACAGGTACAGAGGTACAGGGGATCATTCCTACTTCTGTTATCACCATGGAGATAAAGTTAGGTGGCGTGACGTCATATACTAAATTTAGAAGATGAAGATTTGGTATGTCTCTCCATCCTCCTAGGATGTCTTTTTGGTAGTGTTTTGGTAGTGACACAAGATCATCTGGATCACCTATGACAAATGCAAAGAAAATATTTTATGTGGTTCCTGTGGTCAGCGTCACCACAGAAAGCCCACAACAAAAAAGAGATTGTGAAGAGTTGTTCTCTAACACTGTTTTAACTCCAGGCAATCTTAAAACCAAAGCTATCAGCCTCATATTCAGTTCAATAATAAAATGGATCAGAGGCTTGTAGAGGTTCTAGGGTAGATTTCGTATGAGTGTGAAACGGAACATGCTGTGCCACTGTGATGTCTATAAAAACATTCAAAATTCTTGCCGTAATCATGCTGTGACCATGCGGTACCGTTTTCACAGTCATATGAAATATAGTCTATAATTCGAGCAATAAATTTATTAGGTTCTATATCGCCTCATTGCAGCTATGGCACCTACCCTCCATAATTATTAAGTAGCGACAAGTTAAACCCTTTCAACAAGTTTATCCTTGATTAATCCAATGGATAGCACTATCTACCCTTTACAGCTTACCTACTATAAACACTTACCTAATTCATTGGAGACAAATGAATCAGTCTGTACTCTTTCACTAAATTTGTATGTCTCACAGCAAACTAAGACTGGTACATTGTAGGCATTGGCCATTAAAGCAATCATGGAGGTACCCACACGTGACTTAACGTACCCATTAGCTAACAATGCATGTGCACCAAGGAAGACTTTGGAAACCTAAACATGCAAAGTGGTTGGGAATTTTGGTAAGGTCTTAAGGATGATGAAAAAAGTTGGTATAAATTCACAACACAATATCTAATCATAAATCTGTTAAATACCTCTTTAATAACATATGACATGGCTGTAATATGTACATAAGAGCATCTTATTCCATGGTTGACAAGTCTACGAAGACACTCATGACCTACAGACAGAATACTGTTCATAAATAAACTGTCCTGCTTGTATATACAGCGTAGAGTCAATTTGCGCAGCAAAAGAGTATTGCAGCCACACATAAATTTCACCTTCAAGTTTAGGTCTTGAGTCTACCACAATTACTGTAAACTTCTTTCCGTCATCATGAGCATCTTTAAGAACTTTTACCACCAGTGATGAGCTGTGGATAACAGACAACAACACAACATCAATAGACAAAACAAGGTGTATCAGGTAGACCCTCTCAGGGGGTGTTGCCTTGAGGAGATTAGGGAGCTAAGCACAAGATGTTTTTGTCAATACGGAGGTTGCACATACTTTATATCCATGTGCGCATTATCATAGATGAAATCTAGATTGTGAGAAAGCCCCAATTAATGCAAACATTGCAATTACATTTGTAAGCGCCTGAGAATGCACTGTGTCCCCCATGACTTCTCGGGGAACCACTGTACAGTCTGCTTGCTTTGTCTCAGTTTTAACTTTGCCTAAATTTCATTCAGCCACATAAAACAGTCTTATTTACCATGCATAAGTCAATATAACATCGCCATCATGTATCTTTGATTTGGCATAAGTTTTTGAGATTGCCTCGTCTGCTAGACGAATCCGTTCATGAATGAACCTTTCAATGGTACCAATGAGTTCTTTTTTGGCCTAAAAAATAGAAATAAAGAATTTGTGAATTCATGTAAGTTACTGAAATAAAATGAAATGTGATGATTGTGGATATTTTCCCTATATTTCACTAACAACAATGATTAAAGAAGAGTTGAGATATCTCACACACCATTATTGTTTCATAAAATATCTCAATAGAAGTTGCAGTATAAACAATTTCAAGTACCACTCAAATATAACTTTGTTAAGTTGTTACTCAAATATTCCGTATCCTTGAAGCAATAAATTGCTCCATTTCCAAATACTATCCAAAAAGATAATACCATTACCTCATCTTCTGGTTTATCTGGTGGTATTCTTGTTATGTTATATTTGACATACTTGATTGCATTACCCATGCTTACTGATAAAGGTCTACACTGTGTTAAAAAACTGAAAAAGCAACAATAAAAGAATTGGCTCTACTGATATTTACAGCAATTATTTCAATATTATGCAAATTCTGACATCAAATCAATCTGTTGGAATTTGGTTATTCCCTTACGTGTATTGATAGGTTAAGATTGTAATTTTGGTATTAGTAGTGGTACTTAGTATTTGTTTCTTTTTTAACTTTGATTGATGGAAGTAAATAATCAAATTCCAACAGACTTGTTTCAATGTCTGATTTGTATTATATTGAAATTTGCTGTATTTTATACCTTGTAAAGTGATTGAAGGAAATGGACAAGTGTTGTTTCTATACACATTAGAGCAGATTTCGTATGAGTGTGAAACGGACTGCGCCGTGCCGTGTCCTGTGTCAGCGCTGTGATGTCTATAAAAACATTCGAAATTCCTGCCGTAACCATGTCGTGACTGTGTGGTGCCATTTTCACAGTCATACTGAAATCTACTCTAGAGTAGATTTTGTATGACTGTGAAAGTGGCACCATACAGTCACGGCACAGTTACGACAGGAATTTCAAATGGTTTTAAACACAAAACAGCACCGACACAGTGCCACAGCATGGCATGGTCCATTTCACACTCATTCAAAATCTGCTCTATTACCTGATATTTGGTTTAAGTTTGGCTTCTAAATCTCTTGATAATTCTTTTTGTGCAGGAGTGCTGTAGTCAGCAATAAACTAAAATATAAGACCAATAAAGAATGAAGGTTAGAACAATGACAAAGAATGAGAGAAGCACAGGGAAAAGAGAAAGTAGGAAAAAAGGAAGGAAGGGTGAAAGGGAGAAAAAGGATGGAGTGAGAAAGCAAGAAAGAAAGAAAGAAAGAAAGAAAGAAAGAAAGAAAGGAAGGAATGAAGGATGAAGAAAGAAAGAAAGAAATGAGGAAAGGAAGGAAGGAAAAAGAGAAGGAAAGAAAGAAGAAGGAAGGAAGAAAAAAAAAAACGAAGGAAAATAGAAGGAAAAAGAAAAGAAAAGAAGAAAGAGAAAGAGAAAAACAAAGAATGTAAGAGAAAGAAAGAATGAATCAAAAAAGAAAGAGAGACAGAAAGAAGAAAATAACAAAAGAGAGAAAGAAAGAGATTAGCTAAAAACAGTGTGCAACAGACACAGTATTAAACCATGTTTTACATAGAAGTGTAAGATTCATCATACCTTCTTAAGGGCCATTAACAAAGCAATACATCTTGCATTAGAGCCACATATAATTCCTTTAGCATATTGCACACCAAGCTTGATTATTGAAGGGTGAATGTTACCAACTGTACCTAGACTGAAAAAAGAAATATCCAACTAAATATCATCCCATTCAGTAAAGTTTTATACACCTATTTCAAAAAATGTTGTTGGGCAAAAGGCTTCAATCCTACGTGACTGGACCAAAAAGGAATATGGGTAGGTACTAAATTTAACTCGTTTTTTAGCTTTAACAGGAGTCAGATTGTTTTTGGACAGTTAGATTGTTTTTGGAAAGTGATTATTAATCGAAATGCCCGCATTTTTCGATTAATAATCGAGATTGACGTGCCAAATTCGTTTAAAAATGCGTATATGAAGATTCTGCTTTTTACGCGTACGAAAGCAGAATCTTCATAAAACTTTAATTCTTTGTTCTGCAAAATGTATTATGAATATTTTTACTTTTTTTGACGTTCTCAAAAATTTCTAATCACTTTGTTTTTTGTTTGGTTGCTGTGGTTGTCTTCAGAAGTTTTCCTGGACTTGGAAAGCCAATTTGAAGTCAGCTCATTTTTTTGTTTACATATAATGACAGACAATCATCAAGCGAGAAACGTTTTCTGTTTCTCCGCCCGCTTTTCTCCGCCCTCATTTGCATATTGATCAAGTACGCTTCAATTGAATGCATTTTTGTTTATCAGTGTCAGTAGTTTTATAATTCACAAATCAAAAGTTATAAATTACACAAGTTAAATTACACAAGTTGATAATAATCTGGAGTTTTTTTTGGCGTGAATTCACTTTCAAAAACAAACAAATATATTTTTTTCCTATTTTACGTTCTAGAAAATTTTCATTCACTTTGTCTTCTCTTGACTTGGAAAGCCAATTTGAAGTCGACTCATTTTTTGACCAATCATCGTTTGTTTACATATAATGACAGCCAATCATCAAGCGAAAACGTTTTCTGTTCCTCCGCCCGCTTTTCTCCGCCCTCATTTGCATATTGATCAAGTACGCTTCAAAAATGCATTTTTGTTTATTTTATAATTCACATATCAAAACTTATAAATTACACAAGTTAAATTACACAAGTTTATAATATTCCGGAGTTTTTTTTCGTGTGAATTCACTTTCAAAAACAAACAAATATATTTTTTTCCTCTTTTACGTTCTAGAAAATTTTCATTCACTTTGTCTTTGACTTCCAGGTTCTCTTGACTTGGAAAGCCAATTTGAAGTCGACTCATTTTTTGACCAATCATGGTGTGTTTAAGAAGAGACAGCCAATCACCATGCGAGAATTACTTTCTGTTTCTCCGCCCTCTTTTCTTCGCCCTCATTTGCATATGCACTCTTTAAACTAAAGCAAAACATTTTCATTTTTGTCTCTAAACTTCTGAGTTAAAAATTCAGGATTTTGTACATTCACGCCAACAAAACTCCGTAAAATTATAAACTTGTGTAATTTATAACTTTTGATTTGTGAAGCTACCAACACTGATAAACAAAAATGTATTTTTGAATCGTACTTGATCAATATACAAATTAGGGCGGAGAAAAGAGGGCGGAGAAACAGAAAGTAATTCTCGTATGGTGATTGGCTGTCTCTACTTAAACACACCATGATTGGTCAAAAAATGAATCAACTTCAAATTGGCTTTCCAAGTCAAGAGAACCTGGAAGTCAAAAGTGAATGAAAATTTTCTAGAACGTAAAATAGGGAAAAAAAATATTTGTTTGTTTTTGAAAGTGAATTCACGCGAAAAAAAAATTCCGGATTATTATAAACTTGTGTAATTTAACTTGTGTAGTTTATAACTTTTGATTTGTGAGTTATAAAACTACCGACACTGATAAACAAAAATGCACTTTTGAATCGTACTTTATCAATATGCAAATGAGGGTGGAGAAAAGCGGGCGGAGAAACAGAAAATTTCTCGCTTGATGATTGGTTGTCATTATATGTAAACAAAAAAATGAGCTGACTTCAAATTGGCTTTCCAAGTCCAGGAAAACTTCTGAAGACAACCACAGCAGCCAACCAGAAAACAAAGTGATTAGAAATTTTTGAGAACGTCAAAAAAGTAAAAATATTCACAATACATTTTACAGAACAAAGAATTAAAGTTTTATGAAGATTCTGCTTTCGTACGCGTAAAAGCAGAGACCTTGTTCCTCGCTCTTCTATAAAATCATAAACTAAATTGTCAGTTTTCGGCTCTGTCCTGACAACTACGAAATTCACTCAACTGCTTTTTGAAATGAGCAGTCTATCAACTTGCGAGCTCGGAATGAATTTAGCACGTAAAACTCAATTATTAATCGAAAAAATACGGGCATTTCGATTAATAATCACTTTCCAAAAACAATCTGACTGTCCAAAAACAATCTGACTCCTGTTCTTTGTTCTTGATTTTTAACATCAACGAATGAAGTTATTTTGTCCATAAGATCAAGACAACTAGTTGAGAATAGTTGTGTTGATATTCTCATGGTTTTATAGCTTCTATTAATTTCTACCCATAATCCCTTGCAGGTGAGTTGAGTAGTCTTGAGGCCTTTTACCTGACAACGTTTTATACAGGCTAGTACAATGAAAGGTGCCTAATATCTAGACACTAATATGTCATCTTTATTATATACCCTTGTCACGCTCTGATTGGCTGACAGCTGTGCTTTATCAGAGAATGGAGCACAGTTCTGATGTCAGCAGCACGAGCTCGACCGCGCGCACGCACCTTTTTTTTGAGTTTTTTTTAGGAAAGAATCGAACTTTTCCCCTCGAATATTTACTTTAAAATATATAATAAAACATTTTAGAACATCTTTTTCCATGCTCCATTCAGTGATACAGCACTTAGGAAGTGACGAAAGCACTCAAGAAGTGTGGAGAGCACTCGCCTTCGGCTTGTGCTCTCCCTACACTTCTTTCGTGCTTTTGTCACTGTATTACTGAATGGAGCACGGAAAAAGCTGTTCTATTTGTTAAATAATGCTGAAATATCCCTCGGTAATGTTATGCAAAAAAAGTGTTGGTTTAACAGGAACAGATGAACTAGAGTCTACAGCTCTTGACACCTATATGTATACAATGGATTGATGTTCAAACACAAGACTATGCTGAGAGGAGTGGAATACTCCCCTAAAGTGTATGATGAGGGTCTGCCTGAAATGGGTACATGTTCCTGATGTGTGATATGGTACATGTATATACATGTAAAAGGGTATCGGTAATACAAAATGGATGTTAGTTAGTGCCTCGCTAGGACATAAGAAACTTTAATGAATACCCCCTCACCAAGGGAGATGCCAACCAGCACAAGTAGCTCTTAAAAAGATCTGTACCTTAATTCCTGAGTCAAAGAAATATCTTTTTCGTACTGATGTAAGTGAGAAAATAATCCAACTTTCTTTTGAGATATTGCTCTAACTGGAACCTAAAAGATGAAATGCACAAATCAATGAGAATGAAAAATTAAATGAAAGACGGAAAGCTATGAAAATATTAGACAAAGCATAAAAAGCAGTCTTGTTATTCTGTTACGAGGCCACAAAGGAAGAAAATGGACAGATGACATCAAGGAACTGACTGGCCTGTGACTTTGGCACTGTATCACAAATAAGATGTTTGGTGTAATTTTGGGACGATTTGAGTGATTTATAAAAAGTTATTAAAAATCACTACAAAAGTCGCTTGTGTTTATTTTCATCCCTAAATTGTGCAGGACAGGCAGCAGTGGAAGGACATTGTAAAGGCATTTTCCATGATCTCTGACCCTTAATCATGAGGATTGAACATACACAGTTCTCTGCTATCTCCCTTTTAGGTTTGGCCCCGCTATAGCCTTTACCCTTGCCCCACTCTCTCTACCTTTCTCGTGATGTCAAACATATCCATTCATTCAAAAGATATTTACCTGTTCCCTGGCCAATTTCTTGGCCACCTTCTTTTGAACTTTGGCATCATCAACTTGAAGGCTTGGTGCTACTTGGACTGGTCTATGAGCTTAACAGACAGAAAATACAGGATGGTGAAAAAATAGTAAGAATGGTTGCCATGGAAACTTAAAAATATACTGTTCTTCCCTGGGGATAGGGAACTCCAACTGAACAAGGGCAGAGATGCTTGTTGTCGTACCTTTTAAGGATCAAAATCAGTGATCTGTTACCTTTTAGGGTGACTCAAATTTTATTGGACTAGCAGAGATTAAGCTGGTACTCTTCAGGACGTTTCAGTGAATATATTATAAAATACCCAAGATAAGAATTACAGCAGCTACAATTTTTAATCATTTGACTTTTGTCACTTAGTACTGACATCAATCATTAGTTCTTCTAACTACAAGATTTGGCATAACTTGTGAATCCTCTGGCTTATACTATCTGAGAAACATAAATGCTCCCTAAGCTTGCCACTGAATTATAAAGAGAATCATTTATTACATGTAGTAGCTCAATTTACTTTTCACATGAATGGTTTTGGTACCAACCACCAAAATAAAATAGTCTACCACCTTGATTATGTACTATCATTTAGCCTGAACTGAAGGCCATAACTACAATAATCATTAAATTGTCATTAATTATTGGCAAATGATTATTCTTACCTGCACTGTCAGTGCGAGGTTTTCCACCATCTGTTCTTGCAGCTTTGGCTGCTCTTTGTGCTTCCTTGATGGGGAGGAGAAAAATGATTAGATTATTCAGTTATACAAAATTCTGAATTTTTGTGCTAATGGGATCAATATTGAGCAAATTACAGCCTGTTCAAAAATGCTAGAATTTACAAAGAAATTTATGTCTGGCAACCATACATTTCTTTGTATTTTTGAATGGCTGTAAGTTGTTCAATATTGACCCAACTAACACCAAACCTTGGGATTTTGTATAGCCCAATGTGCTCTATCTGACTTATATGAGACATATATTTATATATATTTTGCCATCATCAAAATTTGAGGGACTTGTTCCCAGTCCTCACAGCTTGGAATCCTACAGTGTTTGATTGTTGGGAAAATTTGTACATGGTGTTAATATGTTGCAAGTTGTGAGAAATAAAGTGGAACCTTTATTAAGAGGCTACTTCCTGTTAAGGGACATAACCAGTTGTCCAGGTCACATTATAACATAGCTACAATCTTACGCACGCTCTGATTGGCCAGAAAGCTATGAAATATTTGCCCATGGGCTGCCGTCTTTTTCAAATCGTTCGTTTTTAAGATGGCGACACATATAACGCACGCTCTGATTGCCTGAAAAATCTATGAACTATTTCCCCATGGGCTGCACGGCTCCGTTTTTAATGTTCTAGGCTCTGTTATAAATCAATTAGACAACAGAAATCCGCTTGCCCATTGCGTTATAGACGCACTTGAGAAAATATAAAGAACTTCTAACTCTCTACGCCTTGTGCCACTCTTACGTTTGTTAATCGTTCTTTATATTTTCTCTCGTGCGTCAATAATGCCATGGGCGTGCGGCTTTCTGTTGTCTAATTGGTAAATGTCCCATGGGACCCTTCACTAACCTGTTTAGCACGTCTTTCTGCCTTCAGTTCAGCTTTGCTTTTCTGTGGCTGCTCTTTTGCTTGTCCTTCTGCTCCACCAGACCCTTCCGTACCTCCATCTGGTTTAGGTTTACCACTTGAAGTTGCTGATTCTGGGCGATTCTTCCCTCCTTCATCTTTCTTATGATCTGGTTTTTGTTGGGTTTTATCACCTTTATCTTTACTGGCAGATTTTTGTTTTTGCTGTTTTTCTCCTTTAGATTTTTGTTTGCCTTTTTTCTGCCCACCTTGTCCTGGCTGACAAATTAGATCATATATAAATTCTTGATTCTCAAGTTAATCAACCTGTTAATCATCATTGAAGCTTTTAGGAACTTACGTGTGAATCCTGACGTGATGTTTGCCTGGGCACTTGCTTTCCTACAACCAAAACGTACAGATAATAAGATAAACGTGTGTAACGTTAAGTAGTTATCATTCCGTGCCTACCTTTGCCTTGATGGGGGTCATGCTTTTCTTTTTCTGCAAGCGAAAGATCTTCTCCAACGCCCGCCATCTTGGATTTGATGTTAATGGAGGTTACCGCATGGAATAGAAATTGCGGGCTCTAGATGTAGCTCATTCATTCATTAGTTCATTCATTCATTTATTTCTTTTCTTATTTATTCATATTGTTGCGCGTTTTTCAAATTATACATTTAAAGTGTGTAATGTATTGAAAAGAAAGAAATAAAGCGAGAGAAAAAAGAAGAAGACCACAAATACTATTAAAATGGTAGGTCAGAACAATTTAGCAGGTTTCCTATGAGTATGGAAAGAAAAAGGACCGCGCTGTATCTCGGCCGTCTCAGTGCAGTGATGTTTGTGTGATTCCATTTTTTCCAGTACAAATAAATACGAAAACTGAGCTGCGGGACATGTTGCGGGACCGCGCGGGGATCTTTGAAGTTGTCCGCAAGTCAGTGGTCAGCGTTCAAGCGCGTGACAGTCAGCCATGTGATTAGACAGAAATCACGTAAGAAATGGACTCAACACAAAATGGGTTTTTGCGTAAATATCTCCTATCGTCTGCTGCAGCCACCTTTGCTGAAACAGGTAGCAAAATATGATTATCATTTCTTAATTATTTGATGTCAAATAATGTTTGTCTTGTGCGTCAAAGATCATAATCGTCATTGGCACCATCTTCCACGTATCCAATATCCATAAAAGTACCTCTACATTTATCTTTTTTACTAAACTGCTGCAAACCTATAACGATGAATCATCTGAAAGATTGTTTGTTAGTAGTATTGCCAAGAAAACGTAGAAACATTTTTGGCGACGCATATATGATAAAATTTGTAAAAGTTGTTGCCATGCATGTGTTCGTTGTAATGTAACAGACCAGTCAGTGTTGTTTATGCCAAACAAATCAAAATAATAGGTCAAGCTTAAAATCATTATTGTTTTAGCGATTTAAGTTCACGTTGTTCAATTTTCACTTATTTTTTCTTGCTTTCCACTTGATACAGTTAGGATATAACTTGACTTGGGCTGTTTTATTTAAGAGTGTATAAATGACTTTATAAACAGTCCAACTGAGTTACGTAAGCTTATAAAATAAACGGACTTGCTAGTTGAGATGTTTTATGATATATTTATTTGCTGTATTCACAATTCTAAGCCTTTTCTTTCAAGCCCGCTTTAGTTGTTGTATAGTTTGTTTTCAATACAAATTCTTTGAATCAACAACATCAAAACAAAAACTCAGATTTCCATTTCATTGAATTTTTTAATTTTTAATCATTTGTTAAGTGTTATTGAATACATCAGGTGTGAAATCATCTGCAGTGATTCCATGGAAATTGTAGGAGTGAAGTGGTACTGAGCAAAGAAAACAGATTCTCTCAAATTAGTATTAATAATAATTTAATTTAGTAGATTTTTCACTTCAGTGAACTGACTGAAGTTTTTGAATCTTAAATAATTGAAATCAATCAGTTGAATAATTTATCATGTCATTGGTCACAGACCACTAATACTGGAGCTATGCATGGATAAGGCTGCAGTCATTAGTAAAAATTGAAAAATACCCTTATTTTAGAAACCAGAAATGCTTCAAAACTGAGAACCAAGCTTTATTTGTAATAGCTAGGCCATTTTCATTTATTAATGAGTAAAGCTATATAGGGAGGACACCAGTTGATCTCTAGTAGGTATAAACAAGGCTGACCTTATTGCAGCATTGAGTTCTTATAGTATAGTATAAAGAACGAGAGAGAGTGTTTTATCGGATATAAAGATCCGAGACGTAGGCGAGGATCTTTATACCAATAAAACATGATCTCGAGTTGTTTATATGGCTTAAAAAACTCCAACACATATTAGAGTTGTACGTTCTCTAAAAGAAAATCAAAAATATCTTCATTTATCTTGGAGAAAATCGAGGTTAAAGTTGATGTAATTTAGGGCCGAATCTTATTATAAGATATAAAGACACTCGTCACGGTGGCAATTTTCATTGTGTTTGCCTTATGAATTATGAGTTTTTTAAGCTGTATTTAAGAGATGCCACTCCAATGCATCAAAGAACTTGTCCCATGTAATCTATTAAATGTATTCTTATTCCTTTTTTTTTCAGTTACATTTCCTTTGGACATCACCAAAACTAGGCTGCAGATTCAAGGTGAGAGAGCATCAATGGCGCCATCAAGTGGACACACTGTAGCTTACAGAGGGATGGTCCAGACAGCGGCTGGTATTGGTATGTGTTTGATTTAATCCTTGTCTGTAGCACTCCACACATTTATGTACTAAGCCTTTATTGTTATTCATATGGTAATCAGAAAACTTGTGAAAAGTTATGCTTATTGTGAAAATTGTTGGTGTATTAGCATTACAATATATTTTTGTCAGTAGACAATGATAATAAGTACTATGCTATACACTTGCATGTATTTTTAAAAAGGTTTTGGTACAAATAGTGATTATAAGAATTTGTATATAGCGATTACTGAGAAGAATATTATATGCCATTCAGATGATGGCATTATAACTTTGACTTTGCTGTCCTCTAAATGGTTGCTCTTAATCCAAGTGTCAGCAAAAGTAATACCACTAATATTACTATAAAGGCCTTCTGCTTATTTGATGACAGCTTGATTAGTATAATAGTTAAAATTAATTTTGCTTGTCATTTTGCAGTTAGGGAAGAAGGAGTACTACGATTATGGAATGGTATCACCCCTGCTATAATGAGACATATAGGTATGTACATGTAATTATTTACTGGTCCAAATTTGTATTAATATTGTGATTTTATAATGTGTAAGCCTGAGTCAGTGCACTGCTAAATGTGGTGTTTTTTTATCAAGAAAATATAACTTACAACAGTGTTAGAATGGCAGGATGCACACCAAAACTCCTATTGCAATATAATTTTCATTTATTTATGTTAAGTTAACTTGCACAGTCTGTATCTAATGTGTGCTTTTTTGGCTGTTATATAGTCTATACAGGTTCGCGGATGACAGTGTATGAGTTTCTTCGCAACAATGTATTAAAACGTGACAAAGATGGGATGTTTCCTGTTTGGTAAGTGATGATGCAAGATTTTTTAACAGAAAGTCAATCCATTGGCAAGACTACAGATACTTGTTATTGAAAGTTTATTTTGGTAATGTTTAAGACAGCCAGGCAAAGTTGTCTTAACATGTACCAACAATAATTGTGCCAAAGCCCAACCATCGGGCAAACCTCTACTGCAACACTTGTCATAGACTATAATGGCTAGTCTGTCACTAGCAATGGGACTGTTACCTCATTGAAATAAATGTGGCAAAATAAAATTTAAGCAAAGTTAAAATCGACACAGTTGCTGCATGACCAGCAGTTTTTGGTGTTGTGGGGGCACCCTAGGCATTGCAGGGTCATGTGGTGCTTGACGTTGTAGATCAGTGAGGATTATGTTGCTTTGCTTGCTGTATTTGTGAGCTGCCAAAAAAGTCTTAAATCCTGTCAGCTTGTGTCAAGAATGGATGGTCGACAAACAAGAAATAGCCTTTCTGCTGCTTGTGCCACAGCCTCGTCAGGCATCTCCCTCCAAAACTTATCTGTGCCAATGAGTTTAACACGGGACAAAAAAAACAACAAGCCATGACGGGATGTCCTTTGTTCAGTGTTATTCGGTAACTGAGTTAAGAATACAGAATACATTGTGTGGTAAACTAATGATATACATATGTATTATATTCATATATAATACAATTATATGTATAAGTCGACTGTTAAGATTATGATATACAATGGTAGATTATCTAGACATCTTATTTAACAGCTTTCAATTATAGTTAGCTGCACTGGAGCTAACGTGACGAGGCTAAACACGGCTGCGAGGGAGACTACTGCACTGTAGGGTCCAATAGTTTTTGTCTTTTGTAGGAAATCAGTGATCAGTGGGATGACAGCTGGAGCTGTTGGTCAATTCATATCAAGTCCAACAGATTTAGTCAAAGTGCAAATGCAGATGGAAGGAAAAAGAGTTTTAATTGAAAAACGAGAACCTAGGTAACTAATGTGGATGTTATGTTGGGCTTCCTGTGTTGATTTACCACAGGACTCCCAAAATAGAGATTAATCTTCCAAATTAAAGTGTAAATGTTTCTGGTCAACAGAGTTCGAAGTACCTTGCATGCTTTTCGAAATATTGTCAAACATCATGGTTATAGAGGATTATGGAAGGGATGGCTGCCTAATGTACAAAGAGCTGCATTAGTTAACATGGGAGGTGAGAATGCTGTAGCAGTGATTGGGTGGCTGCCTGACTAATGTCTGCGCCTGGATATCTCTTTGAGTCAGATTACAGGCTTGGTACTAAATGACTGTCTTTAAAACTAGTTGTCCAACTGAGTGGCTGTTTGATTTACCAACACCCTAGCTAGCTGTTCTAACTGATCCAACTGTGAAATTTCTGACTGTTTGATTCACTGTTCAACAGACTGATCAACTAACTGTTTGACCTTGCCACTGAATGAACATCCAACGACTGATTCTGAGACTGTGTGAATGAATGAGTGTCTGTATAACTGTCTGAGCAACTCTTGCTTGACAGACTGCCTACTGTTAGGACTGTCTTCTGGCTCATTGATTAACTGGCAGATTAGTAAACTAAATGTCAAAATTTGATCACATTTCTGGGCTTTTGTTTCTAGATTTAACAACATATGACACAGTTAAACATTCTATACTTAAACATACAAAAATGGGAGATAATTGGGTCCTGCACACCTTGTCTAGGTAAGCTTTATCATCATAATCATCATCATCATAATCTGTCTTTTTTTATATTTAAACATATATTTTGATCTAACATTAACCTCAAGAGTGTAGCGCTCATTGAGGGGGTCTATGTCTAGATCTTTTTTACAAAATTTGTGCATGTAGTGTGACCGGAACAGGAAAACAAGAAAGAAGAAAAACTAATATAAAGCATTATGTAAAGAAGGGATGTGTACTGTTATTAGAAATATATAGAAAAAGAAATGGAAAAACTCCTTATCCTGTGCGTTCGTGACAGTTGCTTATTGAAATGCATCATCATCATCATCATCATCACCATCATCATCCATGTTCATCATCATCCATGTTCATCACAGTCATCCAACTAACACAGTTACTGTTTGAATAAAACAGTGTATGTTCAGGATTTGTGGCATCAATCATAAGTACACCAGCAGATGTCGTAAAGACAAGAATAATGAATAACCCCTCGGGGTACCGGGGATCAATCGACTGTTTTACCAGAGCTGTAAGTATATCAATAAACTGTGTATCATGAATTGCGGGTAATTAAATTTTTTCATTAGGGCCGTAGGTATCTATAAATACCGGGTATCGGGGATTTTTTAACGCTATCGTACTTGTTACGTTAACTCATACAAATGTAGATACGAGAGATCGTTCATCTGGGATTGTTTGTTAAATCGTAGCACAGTTACCCGGTACCGGGGATTGATCAGGTCCCTACACATGCCAGATAGTTCCAAGTATTCAAATAAAATAGTTCGTCGGGTATAGGTTCGTATAGGTAGAGCATCCGTCTAGTTAATCGGAAGGTCGTGGGTTCGGTTCCCACCCGGGGCTAAACTTTACGTTCCATCCCTGCAACTTTGCACGTAACGCGTGGCACGTAACGCGTATTTTTCTGTACTGGTTGATGTTGTGTTTTTTAACGTGGAGTTATCATTTATCCATAGTAGTTCGTGTTTTTGTTTCATTATTATACTTGTTTCAATTGAAGCATTGTTTTTGTAACATCTTGATAAGAGAATTGTTTAGATATTTCAAAACACCAGCATTATTTGTCTGGAAATGTATTGCTAGTTTATAGTTCATGTTACCTTCATATTTGGAAATGAAGTTGAATTTTTTTTAAGTGTGTTACCATCTTGCGTGTTTTCAACTGTTTTTCTCTGAAAACCGAAAGCTCGGAATAAATCCGTAGATGAGTCGTCTTCTATTCAATTGTATCCAAATATACAAACCTCTGTGAGTTACTTGATATGTTCGATCAGGCACTGTACTTTGGTACTTTACTGTGTCTTCTTCCTTACAATTGTGTAACAATGTACTCAGTAAGTATTGTTCTTATTACAGGTAAAGCAAGAGGGATTCTTCTCACTTTATAAAGGATGGCTACCTACATGGTCCCGTATGGTAAGAATTTAGAGCAAATCTTGTGGAAAATACGGCATCGAAGAAATCCATTTCTCTTGACTTTTCGTCTTTCTCTAGGGTCCCAAATACATGTATTTGGCGTGTGTCCACCTCTGCAACTGTTGCTCGTAAGCAGAGTTGCAGGCGTAGACACACGATTCAACACACACGTAAAGTGCTCAACGTTACGTAGTGAACTTAAAGCTGATGTAACACGAGACGATTTGCAACAACGATTTTTCGCGCAACCTCTCCTTGTTCAAACCAACGCCTCGACAATTTTGAATGGTTAAATTCGTAATTTTTCCCGTAAATTAGCGGACCCGTAAGGTTATCGGGTCTTTCGGGAAACGGGCCCAAGGAGTGGACACACGAAGCAACCCTACCGTTGAGCGCAACGTTGCGAAAATGGTGCATCGCGCGTCTAAAGCCCGCAGCACACGTTGAGAAACTGCATGAGGAAACTACCACGCGAGGCACTTATCATACGATTTCTCGCCGCAGACGTTGCATCTTTGGCTTCGCAAGGCCGAAAGTATCAAACAAAAAATAGCACACGGTGAGGAAAGTGCCTCACGTGGCAGTTTCGATTCCTCACACAGTTTCTCAACGTGTGCGGCGGGCTTAAGCCTTCAATGTGTTTGTTATTTAACGAGAATTCATTGCACAATACAAAGAGGTTATTACATGAAACGTTGTGATAAATTGTTTATTTTACGACCAACTTCAAGGAAAAAAACAAATCTTACCTTTGCGCGCTCTAAACCGTTTAATACGGCTTTCAAAACCGTGTAATACGCTCGCATATTTGCACTCGGTTTAGTCTTTATTTGCACTGAAAAGCGCACGGTCGTATAATAAAGTTTCTGATTCTACTATCCTTTTTCGACAGGCTCCGTGGTCGCTGACATTTTGGCTAACGTATGAAGAGATACGAAAGTTAACAGGGGCTCCTGGATTTTAGTAAATTATAGAGGAAATATTTGTAAAAAGATTAATTATTATATGCCCTTCAAAAAAAAGAAGAAGAAAACAAGGGGAAAACAAGGGAAATTTTCGTGGGTAAAAGCTCTATGAACGATGGACGTTACGCAATTGGGTTTTACGAGATACATCGTAAGATATTGTATCGTTTTGATAATAAAGGATTATTATTTTTAACCATAAAAATAAAATAAAAGTGGTTTCACAGCATTGTAACAACGTCCAAATCACTTGACAATTCCATCGACATCACTGACACTTTTTTTGGAAATTTATTTCGGAATCAAAAAGCGAATTTTGTTTTCTTTGTTTTCAAAATTATAAATTGCTTTGTAATAATCAATATAATTTAATCTTTGTATCAAAATTAAAGAATCGCAACAAAAAAGAAAAAAGAAAAAAAAAAAAGAAAAGAAGCTGTCGTCAGCAGGGCTCGAACCTGCAACACCAAAATAGGCACCCCCCTGGACGCCAAGTATACAGAATAAATTATTGAAAATTAAAAAAACGAAAATTGAATTTTGGGACGATTCTCCCGAGACATTCAAAGAAGCTGAGACATCGAATCGACTTACGTTAAGGATGAAGATTTCGGCCCCATCCACGCTATCCCGGTGCTACATATTACAGTTGACTTAGCCCGAAGGCCAGGGAGGGAGACGATATCCGGACCCTAATCCATACCTTTAGATATCACCTTAGACCACTGCGCTACCTAGACACTTAATAAATTTAATGACTAATTGGGGTAGTCTATTCGGCGAAGTTTCATTATGATGCTAATATGTTTGTCCCAAATCCTTAGGGACACAAAGAAACCAATCAAATGAATGATCAACATAATATGTGCAGAACACGCGTCGTTTAAAATGTTGCGCGCAATTGCCCATGCATCAGTTGATGGATGATCATCACTGAATGTTTTCAGTTGGAAGCCACACTTACAGAGATTATCCTAAACCATAATCGGATCGACGAGCACCGATGCGAAGGTTTAATGGAACATATCAGTAAAGATAAGTTGTTTTAAAATTTGTTTTTCCCCTCGATCGATTCTACATCGAGAAGCTCATACTGACTTACTCGTAGTTGTACGTTCTTTAAAAGTATCTTTGCGGTATAAGAATTTACATATGGAGACTTTGGTATCAGAGAATCTCATTCGAAATTGTAATAAAGTATCAGAGTGCAGGCTTTGGGAACTTTGTGAAAATCTTGAAAATCGCGTTTCTCAAAAAATATGTTGGGCTTCCTGTGTCGCTTCTCTTTTTCCAAGATGGCGGAATGAGCGTGTCAGTCCCAATTAATAAAGTGTTTGACTTAATTTATTGTTATTCTTAAATTATAGCTAAGTTTAATTTAGGGCTGCTGCGGTCCGTTTCAACACTCATACGAAATCTGCTCTATCAATGTGCACGCAATGTGCATCAGGCAAACTTCAAGTAACTACTAGGCAGCCGTAAAGAGATAGAGTAGAGAACATGGGCTAATTGACCAAACAGTAGCGCGCGTTAATTAGGGCGTAACGTTTTGTCCAAAGAAATAAAATCACATGTCATCAGATCCCTCAATTTCATGGAGTTTTTAAGCATTTAATTATTGACTAATTTTTCAATGATTTTCCATGGAAAATACATAATCAAATCAACATTTATTTTGACACGACTGATAAAAACGTTTTGGCTGGTCAACCGCCATATCAACAGTATCCACGGAAGGCTGCAGGGATGGGTGAACACAACCCTGTTTACGTTATCAATGAAAAATACACTCGATTATTCACAGGCGATTTTAGTGTGATTGTTTTTGATTCAGCTTCAATAAAGATCATTGTTTTGCCGAGTGTTTGCAGTGTTAACTAAACAGGTAGTCTATCGCAGGTATGACACTTTAGGTTCCACTATTGGCCAAACACCAAATTTAAAGTAAACACAAAAAAGCTTGTCTTCCCGACGGTAAATCACCAAAAAATTGCGAGGATAACGTTTCCTTGGATTGAAGAAAAGCATTAGAGGATTTTGAGTCAAAGGTGGGTCATTTCATAGAGTTTTGTAGAATGAAATAATAGTTTCTTGACATCTCTCTGTTGTAGGGGAATTACATAGGATTACACATAGGTACCAGTTAAGGTTCTTGGCGGTCAGTAAATTATGACAGCAAAGGCCAAAGTTCTTGAAATTTGCTAGTAGGCACTTGACAAGAGTTTGAACGGCGACAAATCAATAGTCTACAAAAAAGTTGACTAATTTTAGAAGTCAACTGGGTGTACGCCTTTACCAGCGAGTAATTCGTAAGTCGTAATTACTGACAGTTACAGAACGAGTCACTCGACTTCAAGGCAATGCATTACGAACTTCAAATCCTTTTTCGACAACTTTATCATTAAAAAATGTCTTTATTTTAATGTTGCTCCGAAATATTACAAACGGACCTAGGAGAACTCTTAGCCTTTGGGATGAAAGATGGCTGACGGAGCTCCAAATTCTCATTGTTTACGAAAACGTCTGAAAGCCTGCAAAGATCTAATGCCCTTCTTTCAAACAAATGACAAAGTGTTGAATTGACGCCCTTCGTACTTCAGGTTTTACTTGAAGCGCGACGAATCAGTTCAGTTCAGGCAAGTGTATTGAGAAATTTGAGCTGGCATTTGTTGAGTTTCTTGAAAGCTCAGTGATAAGTATATAATGAACCGATAAATATCTTTTTCATTTATTTTTGTAAAATAGATCAAAGACTTGACCATTGACTTTCGTAAAAAAATATAAGCGAACAATACAATGTGAAATATTTAATTTCTCTTAATTTGATAAAAAAATTGGAAATGCAGTTAAAATGATTTGAATGTCTGAAGCATTTTTGGGTGATTACAACAACTGTTTTATCAGAAATCCTTTCATCCGTGAGTTTGTATAAAGGTGATCATTGATGCTCATAACTATCTCATGGAGGGTATAGGCCAAATCTGTCATCGCTATTTCATAGTGGTGTAGGATATTACAGAGTTTTCCCATATTCGAATTATATGTATGTACGGAATCAAATATTAAAATATCTCAAATTGTATAAAACCGTAGGAAAGTGGAAAGAGAGAATAATAACCAGTTGTTTAATTTTATGACCGCGTGCCTGGGATTTTCTATGAATGAATAATTTGTTTTTTTGGTTGAATGCATGACCGGCCAACATGAATGTAGTGAATTTTCCAACTTTGTATGCTCTTTTTTTCTGTTTTATAGCTAATGTCTATTGTTTTGCTTAAGAAATTACAGTAACTCTTATATTATTAATATTTGAACACTATATCTCATATCAAACATGTTTGTTGCACTTAACCACAGGAATCCCACGCCTGATCCACACAATACTTACTACGCAATCTTCGGAATACAATAATCTTAGACCTAATTCGAACGTCGCATCTGACCGACCAATGTGTTTGATTGACGAAAGAGAATCGCCAAGTTTTATCTGTTTGTTTTGTAGTTCCTTGAAGTTTGTTGTAAAATAAACAAATTATTACAGGATAAGTTCTAAAATGACTCGTAAAAATACACACCCGTATTACACAACTTTTATTGTAATAACCATCGTCTTATGCCACTTGACAAATAGACAACAGCTATGCCTGACTTTACTTAAGCAATATACAACGCGCGTGCATGTCTCTGCATTGTAATATAAACACGATGGAAGATGTAGAGCAAGAGAAAAGCAAGCTTAGGAACACGAGGCGTAGCCGAGTGTTTCTCTTGCCTTTTGAGTACTCTACATCTTCCAGAGTGTTTATATCAAAGTACAGAGACATAAGTGATTATTTTTTATTGCTTTTATATTTTTTATATTGCGAGCCATGTCTATGTCCTCTGATATAAAGATGGTAGCAAGCCAATCAGCTGTGTGCGCGTTGTATCTCAAATATTTTATGATTAAAATTAGAAAAGATCTGCTCCAACGTACCGTGTGCAATTTTCATCAGCTAAATTAAGTTTTCAAAAGAAATTCTTCTGGTTGAATTGAAGCTCATTGGGGACTAGTTTTGTCTCCAGTCAATCGCAAATAATGAGATTCGTGAACTTTTAACAGCTGATTGATTGCAACCTATCACTGACTATGGGACCCCCTTCATGGCAACGTGAAATGAGGATTACGAAAAATAACACGATAACATCAAAGTCAACACCGGACTAGAAAGCGCGTAAGAACTGCGCACAGCAATGCTCCACAGGAAAATTTGTGATGAACTTTTCAATGTGGCTGGTTTACTTATATATTTGTTGTCTTTTCTCCTAGAAGACCATGTTTGTGGGTAAGCCAATCATGCGCGCCCTTCTAGTGACCTTACTAGTTAACATGGGTAAGACTTCACGATATTTTATTTTACTCGTCCATTGGGATCAAAACATAATTGACTCCGGCCCTTGAGGTAGAACTCCTTTATATTTTGGACGGGGATGATGAGGCCCCTTTAAGTCAAATTCATGGGGTTTGGTTTCTTTTAAGGCGCTGTTACACGCTGAAACTTTCCTCTGAAACTTGCCTCAATCGCCGTTGCGAGACAAGTTTCACAACGCATATCACCGTGTAACATGGTCATTTGGCTGAAACTTTCCCCGGTTCGGTTTGACGAGATGGTTTCACGAAAAGTAGAACTACTTTCTACTCCTGCAACAGAAAGGTGTGTCGCGAGTAAGTTTCAGGACGAAATTTCAGGGTGTACTGTAAAACCCCTTATGAAAATCGTCTCGCATTGGCGATCGACACAAGTTTCAGATAAAAGTTTCAGCGTGTAACAACGCCTTTAGGGTGTTCACTGTCAGAGGCTGGTACAAATGAACAACGAAGCGAAACGTGAAATCTTTAGGAATTCTTTATATAAGTACTGTAGAATTAAATGCAACAATTTGGAAAAATCTTGTATGTTTTTCATTGATACCTTTTAGGGGTTAAAATTGATATCCCTGACGATCATTCCTTGTCCAAAACCTGATTTGGGAGTCTTCTCCTCGGGAATGAATTTGCGGAATCATACAACGTGCAATTCACATAACAAAACTCTATCATGTGTTCATTATATTATTAGTTTTTCTGCAATTAAATTCATATAGTCACAGGGGGTTTCCTACCTGTTAATATTTAGCAGGGGTCAAAGAACTCCAAATTGCTGGTTACTCAAAGATACTACGTACTTACAGCTCAGGATTCGATGTGGCTCCTCTTTTTGCACTCCGTCCAGTCCTCGACTTCCTAGCTTCTTGTTCTCAGCACATTTTGACGTCATCTGTGCATCTATTAGAGTGCAGACACTGGGAAATGGAATGTATTTGTTAATTTTTAACGTCTTTCAGCCTTTTCCGACAAACGTGATGTATCATGGTTTGGTTCAACCAAGAAAGCCAAGATGGAATCTCCAAACTTAGAACGTAAGTATTGTGACCAAATGAACGAGGCCCAACCGACACTAGTGAAAAACGTCTGCGCATGCTCGTAGTCATGTTTTGGTGCTTTTGTAAACTTATGTAAATTTCGCCTTCAACAATGGTTTTTACAAAATGTCAAAACTTAAGGTCAGTTCTTGAAACTTTGGGCCAGTATTCACGTCTTCATTAATGCAATACCTGTCTCAAAAACGTATACAAGAGAAATTTTATGTATACACAGAGAACACGAGCATTTAATTTCAAGCTAAAACTCACACATCAGTCTAAAGAAAACATCGCAATATGCACGCATGCGCAAACGTTTTTCACCAGTGTCGGCTCAACCGGAGTCACAAAGATGAAGACTCGAGTGACAGTCGAAATGTCTGTAAATGATCTAAATACAAAAAAGTTAAAGAAAAACTACAAAACTATTTTTATTATGAATATACCTGACTGTAAAAAAAATCTTTACACTGATCATGCTCGAAAATTCGGGGTTAAAAGTACCGGCAATTCAACTGTCGTGTAATTATGCGAATTTCTCGTGTAATATTTCACCAGGGAAAGAGTACAACAAAAGCGACGTTTTAGGAAAAATAAGCACTAAATTTTCATGAACAGCCTTAACTTTCAAGGTTTGCTACACTTCCAATGGTTATATTTAATTAAAACGACCGCAGTATACGCAATGCGTTTTTCATCCGTTTTGCCCCGACCACACAAATGCGTTTTCTTTTAAAGCGCATGAACTTCAATTAGTTTTGCGTCCACACTTGGCCGTCATTGGAGATGTTTTTTTTTGCTAATGATATTTATTCCTTTGTAGAAGTACATATACAGCAACCACCACCTACCTACCAAGATACTCAACATCCTTTAAAAGAGGATTCACAAAAGCTGAAGAGTATTACAGGTAACGTACAGTTAAGTACAATCTTTGCCAAAATCGTTGGAACGATTGGAGTTTTGACGCACGCGCAGTGGATTTTGATCTTATGCCTGAACTCTACGAACTGTTCCATAGTACATGCAGTGCTGTAAGAAACATACGGTTTCAGTGACAAATCCCTTTCATATAAACAAGGCCTTAGAAGCATAGGCTCCCACGTAGCCGCAGTTTGCATTGTGTGTCACGCAAGGCTTGTTTGGGGGTCTAAGCCTTGCGTGACACACAAAACTGCGGCTGCGCAGGAGACTATTAGAAGCCGAGATAACTGCCGTTTTGTTCCTGGGAAATTAAAAACAAAACCTGTTATCCCGGCAGACAAATTGCCTACGTATAACTCAAGGCCTAACTAGTCTGCACCTTCAAAGTGTGCCATGGATTTTCATGTCATGCAGAATTGTTCTATTGAGTATTTTCGGAATAAACTTTATTACTTACGGTTTTTCGCTGTGGAATGCAGTGAAAAACTAGCAATATTTTTCTCTTACGATGCTGCCATTCTGTTTTCAGATGTTATTGATGAAACGTTAAAGACTAAACAGCAAGACACAGTCATGGCAGAAGCCCTAAAAGCAGGTCAGGAATTTAACAAGATCTATTGTACCGATTACGTTTCCAAGTTACAACTCAATACAACCGATTCAAAATCACTGATTGGCATGAGTACATACTATGCCGTTACTATCTTGTATGGTACAGGAAATATTTTTGCACAGTCAATCAGTTTCTCGCTTTCTGATTGGTCAAAAACTGTGGTAAATAAGAGTCCATATACCAACGATTTACGTCATCGTTTTGATTTTGCGCGCTCGCTCGAAGCTAGTTTGACGAGAAATTCCTTCTTCAATTTGTGATAAAAAACAAATTTACAATGGCTTTCCGTGATATGGACTCTTATTTACAAACTTTTAACTTTCTCTGTCGGGCGCCTTACAATGAAAATCATGGCGATAAAACAAAAACAACAATGACTGAACACTTTCCAGTGTTCTCTCGTCGCCTCACGTTTGTCAAACCAGCCTTATTTATTTTTCAGATCTCGCATATAAACCAGTTGGTTGCTATAAAGATGACAAAGTCAATCATTCTTTACCTGAAATACTCGCCGATCTTCAGTCCAGTATAGATTGGACTGACCTCAATAAAACAATCAAAATGTGCGCCTACGAGGCGAAAAAAGCTGGCTACCAAGTCTTTGCTATTCAGAAGTTTGGAATCTGTTACAGTGGAAAGGATGGTTGGCATACATACGATAGATACGGTGAATCTAAAGACTGTACGAAGGGAGTTGGACGATTTGGCACAAACTTTGTCTACACATTTACACGTAAGTATTTCTGTTGGCTGAGTAATGTGTGACGTGTGGACGAAGGAGGGGGGAGGGGGAGGGGAAGGGGAGAGGAAGGGGAGGGGGAAAGAGGAGTCGATGGGGATGGTGTTTAATCAAATTATCTAATGAAATCTCATTATAAGATTTATCGGTTCTCGTCGCATTTGACTGACAAATGAAATGAAATTTGTTTTTTACCACAAATTGGAGAAGGACTAAAAAATTAGATGTGTAACGGATACCCAGACCCACTTGTTTCCACCGTTTCGATAAAGTTTACGGATAAACCCGAGCAGTTTTCGTATGACTGTGAACACGGCACGGTCATCACACGACACAGTCACGGTAGGAGTATTTTATAGACAATCATTACAATGACACAGACACGGCGCGGCAGGTCCGTTTCACACTCATACGAGAACTGCTGTATTTGTCGCGTCCAGTCACCAAAGGCTTTCGACCTTTTCTTCTTCCTCTCCGCTAAAGCTAAGAAATATTTGTCACCGTACTTTTCGTTACACGCCCTACCGCAGCTACGATACCCGTAACCATCTTCAATTATATTTTCAGCACCTGTTGTTCCAATGAAACGTCCTACGGTATACTGCTTTCCAAAGGTCTCACAAGTCGAGACCCAAGACAGCCACACAGTTCTCATGTCGGATATACGGATTGGCGACCGGGTCAAGACTGTCGATCGACATGGCAAGACTATATACAGCGAAGTTATAGCGTTCCTTCATCGACAGGTAAAGACCACAGCCGACTACTTATCGATCGAGACAAGTAATGGGCGCACCGTTCGAGTGTCAGCCAAGCACTTAGTGTTCAGAATTGACAACATCACCAACAAGCTCACTGCAGTTTTTGCGGACAAAATCCAACTTGGTGACATTCTACAAACAGTTGGTCACACACTGGAACCAAGTCGAGTCGTCAAGATCACTATGGCAACGGCAGAAGGGGTGTATGCACCCCTTACAAGACATGGTACCATGTTAGTAGATGGTGTTCTGGTATCTTGCTATGCACACTGGGATTCCCACACTGTTGCTCACGTGACAATGGCGCCGCTACGTTTATGGACCGACTTGACGTCACTAATGACGTCAGTGAGTAGCTTCTTCGGTTTACAAGGTAACCAAGGTACATCTGTCCCAACATATGGAATCAACTGGTACGCTCTCTCGTTAATGAACTTCGTTGAGAACTTTGTATCCCTTCAATAAGCTCGCTCTGTATATTGATAAATCACTGGATCACTTTGAACGAATGAACACGTTTGAATCAAAGTGGTGCTGAATAAAACAACTGTACATGTGAACGTTTGGTACAAAACTAAAAATATACAAGAAGTATCGACATATTGAACATACATGTCCAGTATGCAAAGACTCTTTATAACCGGCTCCAGTTCCTGAAGGACCTAATCGCGATTCATTCAAAAAGAACAGTTTTCTCAGCCTACATTCATACTAAGCCAGAAAATTTGGGAACGACTCTTTTCGCTGCTGTTAAGGCGCGTACACACCATGCAGCTCTCAGCTTCTTTGTTTTGTGCAGATGGGTATATACAACATATAATTCCAAGAATGACCCATTTTAAGTTAGAAAATCAACAAGCTTAGTAACAATTAAGGAATCGCGTATTTTCTGCTGGACAAAATTCTTCAGTTTAGACAAGTTTCACTAACCCCTACTGCCAAAATGAACAGACATTGTAAACATTGAGTAGACTTTTTAATGAAATGAAATAAATCTCGAGAACTTCACGAACTGCAAACTTCGCAAAATGTTACAGTGTATGCTTGTACTTAGGATTTTCTAAGAAGCTTGTGCAATATATTAAAAATAGTCATTTATGATCCTCGGTTGCAGATCAAACTTTGTAAATACGTACAAGCCAGTGTTCTGTAGTGTAGGCTTCTTCTAGGACATCCAACTCGAATTCCTGTAACAATATTTATATATTCATTATATGAACTATTCTTAAATAAAATCTGAAGGGGATTTTTATCGATGTGATAGTTATTTATAAAGCTGTTCTCGTATGGGTGGGAAACTTACCGCTCCTGTACCGTAATGTCTATAAAAAACACTCGTATTTGTTTTCGTAAAGGCCAATTTACACGATACAATTTTTGCTTACAACTTGTCGCATGCAACAACCCTACAACTTGCTTACAACTGTTGTAAGGTTTTAAACCATGTTTTAAAATCCTACAACCTGTTGTTTTGTCGCACGCAACAGTTGTAAGCAAGTTGTATGGCTGTTGCATGCGACAAGTTGTAAGCAAAAATTGTATCTTGTAAAGGATTGGCCTTAACCATATCGTGCCATGACCGTGCCAGGCCCGGGGGGACTCCATTGTAAAAGGATCGGGTATGCTCGTCGTATCTCTTAGGGGGTAAAATTAACTCAGCGATTTGGTATCTTAAAAATTGAAGTTTAGAGTTTTACCATTTCCTGGTCTCTCTTAGGATATCGAATGATGAGCCCATCAATTGTTATCTTGTTTTCAAATGGAAGAAATTTGGCCAACAAAAGCGTGTCGACCGTTCAATTTTATGCTCATAATAATAGTGTTCATTAGCTTGTTATCGCTGGTATCTCTTAGGGGTTAAAAATCGTCCAAGCCACGCCCTTTTTAAAAGACTTCCGGTATCTTTTAGGGTATTTTCTTAAATTTCCGATGAGCACACCCGATCCTTTTACAATGGAGTCCCCCCCCCCTGGATGCCAGGGTTTCCCAGTTATACGAAACTGGCTCTAGAGATAGAATCTAGAAATTCTTCCCACGTCAACACTGCTATCCTAGGGGTAATTTCATCCCGGGTTTAGTTCTCTACGGGACGAGTTTCAGCCCGCGGGACAAAAAGACCTTCATCCCGGGTAGAAACACAGGCGACCCAAACTCAAAACTAGGGCAGTTTGACTAGCTGGATTTTTGAAAACTGAAGTGACTACAAGAGGAACGTTAACAAGATAAGAAAAAATCGATAAATTTGTGTTGAGGTATATTTACTGATTTATGTGATTATTTTTTCTCGCTTGAAGAAATTTTGAAAGTCAAAAATCCAGTCAAACGGTTCCACTTTTGAGCTTGGGTTGCCTGTGGTCTGCAAATCAACGTCTCGCCCAAAAATCTTTTGAAGGTGATTGTTTATGTGATGAACTCACCTGGGACGAAATCTCCCTTGTAGACGCACTCCAAGAGACACTTTTGAAGGTCTACAGAAGTTCCTCTTTATGACATCTATCTACTCATCTCTCTAAAGCCTGGCCGCGATGATGTCATCAAACTCAAGAAATTTGTGATTGTTGATTACCTCATAAGTATCACTGCTTGAATCCAAATATTAGCTGACTTACAAAAATATGTAAGTTTCCCTAGCAACGGGCTCCAGAAATAGATCCCAGCATTCTTAATCCTCGCATTTACGCTGCACGTGTAAACAGTGCTGGCGCTGGCATTTGCATTTGAGGTAGGTAGTTCGGGACTTACTTTCGTTCAAACTTTGCCTACTAAAAGATATCATGATAGATGAAACTTCAAAGATGAAATAAAAAGCGGGGTTACCGTGATCGTTCTGGAGTTGAGGGGGTGGACTTAGGCAGTTTTGTGCATAATTACGGTCAAATAAGATTTCTTCATGTTTTAATTACTCAGAAATATAATATTCCCTTTCAGGAAAATCGCTCAAAACCAATTTATAACTAGATAATAGGAGAAAATTTCCCAACATGTTATTGAAATTGCACGCGATTCTAAAAAGTTATCAGTAGTTTGTTTAAGTCGAATGCGTCTGGGATTTCCGATAAGTCACCTTAATCTACGGACGCGATTTTTCTCTGTCGGGCGCCTAACAATGAAAATGCTGTTAAAACAAAAACAACAATGACTGAACACTGAACACGTGGGACTGGATTCGTCTTTCAGGATTGTTGACTTTAAAGATGGAGGCTGCTTTTTTTGTTTGATAATAAAAGTAAGTACAACTCATTGTTTGTCTCTGAAAAAGGCAGGAGATAACACAACTTTTGATATATCTAGATTAATTTTGATCATTCAATCCTTATTTTAAAAGTTATTACAACCTTATGCACTTAAGGCTGTAATACAAATGAAAAATGATTGTGAAATATGCGGTACAATTTTCATTCAAGTCAAATTTCACGCGTTTACTCACACAACAACAACAAAACTATGGCGATAGAAAGTAAAAGGTTAATTCTTGTTTTAGTTACTAAATGAGAGCGATTTTTCTCTCGATTTTTTCCACTTGTAAGCGAGTTAGATATTCTGGATGACAAATGATATCTTGATGTGAATCGTTATATTCTGCAAGGGGAAAGTACAAAAAACTAAGCTGTAAACGTCCTTGACATGAAATCGCTTCCTTCGGTACTTGACATGGCAATTTTTTTTGCCATCTGGAGCATTCGTTTGGCAACTTTGAACATCTTTAATTCAGGAATTGCCAGCAAACTGAATGATGAAGAAAACCACCCAAGAAGCAACTGAAGCGACTGGATACGTTTTTTCCTTAACTTTTTAGAAACGGCCTTAACTTTTGAACTCAGTTTGGCGAGATTTTTATCTTTTGAGAAAAGCCCAAATAAATCTTATAGGCCACCAGTTGAGCCTGCGATGTTTTCACTGACCGCTTGGACGCGCGCGTTAGCTCATTTTGGCTCGTTTTCAGCCCTGCTGTCACTTACGGCGTATTGAACACGGCGTCGCGACGTTGTCACGACCGTGATCACGTATTAATGAATATGATATATTCATCATCAATCAATCAATTAATGTTATTTATTCACGGTAAATGGCTCAGCAAACTGAATTTTCAGACGTGCCGTCATCTCACCCACTGTCCTGGCGTCGCGTCGCGTTCAACTAAATCAACCTTATTCATTTTGCAGACCTCAAATATAAACAAGTGAGTTACTAAAAAGATGACAAAACAAGTAATGCATTACTAGATCGAGTAACTCGCCGATCTTCAGTCCACTATAGATTGGGCTGACTTCAGTAAAACATCAAAATGTGCGCTTGTGAGGCTAAAAAAGCTGGCTGCCAAGTTTTTGGTATTCAGAAGTTTGGAATCTGTTACGGTGGAAAAGAACCATGGCATACATACGATAAGTATGGGAAATATCGAAACTGTACGATGGGAGTTTACACATTGAAACGTAAGCATCTCTGTTGGCTAAGTAATTTGTGACATGCATGTCGACGGGGGAGGGGGTGGGAAAGATATTTAAAGAACGATCGTTAAGGGTGTTGAGATATATCTCGTTACTAAGCAACGTGGTTGCTATGCTGGCTGTAAAAGTCAGAGCTTATTGACGTCTTCGATTTTACGTTTTTTTAAAAAAAGGTGACATTTGGAATGCCCCCGTTTCTTTGGATCTTAAAGGTTCGCATTTTTTTTCGAGAAAGCGGGAACTGTGATAATTTTCATAAATCAATTTGAAATCAGATTTACAAAATAGTATTGAGGTTTTCAACTGGGTGCCCATTGGGGCGGGGGGGGGGGGGGGGGAGGGGGGATCAAGAAACACTTGTCACTGCACTTTTCCTACTACGTCCTACCGCAGCTACGATATCCAGTAACTATCTGTAATTATATTTTTAGCATCTGTTGCTCCAGTGAAACGTCCTTCGGTATACTGCTTTCCAAAGGTCTCACAAGTCGAGACCCAAAACAGCCACACGGTTCTAATGTCGGATATACGGATTGGCGACCGGGTCAAGACTCTCGATCGACATGGCAAGACTATATACAGCGAAGTTATAGCGTTCCTTCATCGACAGGTAAAGGACTACAGCCGACTACTTATCGATCGAGACAAGTAATGGACGCACCGTGCGAGTGTCAGCCAAGCACTTAGTGTTCAGAATTGACAACATCACCAACAAGCTCACTGCAGTTTTTGCCGACAAAATCCAACTTGGTGACATTCTGCAAACAGGTGGTCACAAACTGGAGCCAAGTCGAGTCGTCAAAATCACCATGGCAACGTCAGAAGGGGTGTATGCGCCTCTTACAAGACATGGTACCATGTTAGTAGATGGTGTTCTAGGTATCTTGCTATGCACACTGGGATTCCCACACTGTTGCTCACGTGACAATGGCGCCTCTACGCTTATGGACTGATTGGACGTCACTAATGAACGTCAGTGAGTAGTTTCTTCGGTTTCCAAGGTAACCAGGGTACATCTATCCCAAGACATGTAATCAACTGGTACGCTCTCTCGTTGACGAACTTCGTTGAGAACTTTGTATCCCTTCAATAAGCTCCCTCTGCATATTGATGAATCACTTTGTATAGACGTGCGAACACGTGTGAATTAATCGAAGTGGTGCCAACATAAAACCGCGATACGTGAACGTTTGGTACAAAACTAGAAGTATCTACGTGTTGAACATAGACGCCCAGTATGTGAAGACTCTTTATAACCAGCTAGCTCCAGGTTCCTAAAGGACGTATTCGTGATTCATTCAAAAAGAACAGATCTCCCAGCCGGCCTACGTCCATACTAGAATTTGAAAACTCTTCTTTTTGCTACTGTTAAGGACTGGACTCACGATGCAGCTGTTTCTCTCAAATAGACCTGTTTTAAAAATTATTTTCAACTTTAGATTTTGAGTTTTTATAACTAAAACGATTCTAACAGCGATTTTTTCGTTTACTGTGAAAAACATGCTCTATTCTAGACCTGTAGCAACTATATAAAAGTTTGAAAATTGTATTCAGAGGTACTTTAATTTCGATGCCGATTTCAAGATGCGCGCGCAATCTTGAGGAAAAGGGCTATTACGTGCAATACACTGCACAGTCATGCAATGTTTCGCACAACGAAAAGGTTGCAGAATTATAGCTCGATCCTAAACCTGCAACTCTTGCATGGGTGGACACACCGTGCAACTGTGTTGTACACAATATTCCAGGAAAAAGCTCCAAGCAAAAGTCCATAGTGTGGACCATTAGTCTTCCCTTCGTAGTAACAAAACAGCGTTTGTTTTGTATAAGCAAACTCGGTTTCAGTGTCGAGGCCGAAAACGCAGAAAAAAACGTACGGTTACAGTGGACGTAGACTATCAGCTTTACTTCCACAATGAACAGCAAGTGATAACATGAAGAGTATGCGCGAACCGCTGGACGGAAGTGGCCTAAATTACAGTTTTAACCTGGCTTAGGGCTACCTCTCTCATAAAGAGTCGCATATAGTCTCCCCAATTTTTTTCGGAGCATTACAGTCGAGTGGAGAAGTACGAAGACCTAGAAATTATCCTTTCAAACTTATCCTCTAGTCCAAGACAATAGAATTTGGAGACATCACTTGCTGCTGCCACGATGGCTTTTCTGGCCTTTCAGGGGCCACAGCTTTATATATGCAATACATAGTTCTACGTATTAACTCATATGTTGAAATAGAAAATCAACAAGCTTAGTAACAAGGGATCGCGTATTTATTGCTGGACTTGATACAAAATTCTTTTAGACAAGCTTCACTAACACCTACTGTCAAAAGGAACAGACATTGTAACATTTAGTGTAATAAATCTCTAGAACTTCGATAACTTTAGTGGGGTTGAGGGAGAGGTATTGACTAAATGGATAAAAAGTAAACAAAATTTAAGACGAGAATTTCTTGTTACTATAAGTCATTTATCAATGCAATTGTCGAGTGTAGAAAACTTATAGCTGCAATAAACAATCACGTCACTGACAGCAATACTTTCCAAAATGCTACAGTGTGTGCTCGTACTTAGGATTTTCTAAGAAGCTTGTGCAATATATTAAAAATAGTTATTTATGATCCTCGGTTGTCCAGATCTTTAACTTTGTAAATACGTACAAGCCAGTGTTCTGTAGTGTAGGCTTCTTCTAGGACATCCAACTCGAATTCCTGTAACAATATTTATATATTCATTATGAACTATTCTTAAATAAAATATGAAGGGGATTATTATCGATGTGATAGTTATTCATAGAGATGGAATTGGGGAATTCTTGTAAGATTAACACTCTTCTCTGACGGTGTGTTTACAGGGATGGTTTCGTCTCAGAATGAATTTGTCACATGACGAGTTCCTGCTCAGGACAAAAAGACCTTCATGTCAGCCCAGGTGGAGGACTCAAGTAAGCGTAAATGCATTCTTGTCCCTGACTTAGAACATGGACTTTCATAACATTATTATCGTACCTTGTTTCCAATCTCAGCGTTTCGCACACGATCGTACCCTGTTGGTTTACCTGCAAGTAAAGAGAAGATAACGTTAAAACATGAATGTATTATGTCATTACTAGCCACACCCACGACCACTATGCACCCCGATAAAGGGTGGGGTAGGGCAGCGCTTCAGTGGGGTGGGGAGTGGATTGTCATCCAAACCTTGTTCAGTGTAGACTTACCCCAAGCGAAAATAACACATCTTGTACTTGGTGGTGTGTGGGTGTGGGTGTGTGACCACTATGCATCCCGATATAGGATGGGGTAGGGCAGCGCTTCAGTGGGGTGGGGGTGAGGAGTGGATTGGCATACAAACCTTGTTCAGTGTAGACTGATCCAAAGCGATAGTAGCACATCTTGTACATGAGGCAGTTGAGAAGAGTCTGTGAACCTTCTTTATCAATACGGAACTCGCCAGCAGGCGTATAATAGTCGTGTTCCTTGATGTGCTTGCCTTTTTCTGTACTACCACCAATACGAACCATCCACAAGAACTTGTTAATGTCTTAAATAACAAACAGAAAATTGAAGTTATTCATAAGTTTTTATAGTCTTCCTTTGCATCCAGTTTTAGTGTTGTGATGCTGTAGAGAAAATAGGGAAGCAAGAGTGGCCAGGTGGTGAGAGCGCCGGTCTGTCACCTCTGTGGTCTCAGGTTTGACTGACTCCTGGTCACTTGAGTTTGTAGTTCATTCTCTCCCTTGATTTGATGGTTTTTGTCCAGGTGCTCCTGCTTTCCTCCCTCAGTAAAAACAAACTAGTGAACTGAGAGTTGTGGGCATAGAATATTAGAATGTAGTGGTAGTGTGTGTGAGAGTACACTGTCCCCCAGTTAGTGCACAAGCACTAGACACATTGGACACTTAAATAATAAGTTATTATTAGAAAATTTCAAAACCAGATGTCAAGTTTAGAGTTTCTGTAGCATAAATGATTTCTGGACGTAGTAGCTAGTTTTTGCCATGAGAGTCTTTATACAAAAATCCTTGTACAATCCAGATACAACCCTCAGTACATCTTGAAACATCCCTCCTCTTCCTAAAAAATATACTGCATCTTCTCCTTGGTGAACAGAATGTATGTGTTTACAAGCTACATTCTAATATTTTATGCACACACATTACTCTCTAATCTCACTAGATTGTTTTTACTGAGGGAGGAAAACTGGAAGACCCAAAGAAAAATTTTTGGAAGCGAGGGAAAGCACAAACTGTCAAACTCAATTCACGTAAGGTGCCTATCCAGAAATTGAACCCAGGACCACAGAGAAATGCTCTAATTACTTGGAACTTTTAGCTTTCTTGCATGGGTAGGTGTTCAAGATAGTGGCATTCTACAGTATATTTACCATCTGAAGCATAACCAGTTAATCCACCAAAGATAACCAGAACATAGTCCACGTCAAGTTCTCGCATGATTTCATAGGACTTGTCTTCAGGGGATGCCATGGCCTATTGGAGAAACATAGAGGAAATTCATAAGCAAAAATTACAACTATATGATTAAATATATGTACCATTCACCACTTACTTGTCCTACTCGTGATATATGGGTGTTGTTCCATGTGTTATTGTCCACAAGTATAGTCCTGTTAGCCATTGCTGTAATCTGATAGCCGTAATCCCACCATGACATCACTTTAGAATTCTGACAAGAAAAGAGAATTTTACAGATCAATATCTAAAGTCGGTAATCATGAACAATCTGCACCGTATGGTAAGTGGTCGGTAAGGTAACGGTAAGTGGTCAATAAGTGGTTGGTAAGTGGTCGATAAGGTAACGGTAAAGGTGACGGTAAGGTAACGGCGAGTGGTCGACGAACAGAGTTACCGACCACTTACCGTACGGTGCAGATTGTTCACGATTACCTCCAAAGTCTGGATCAAGCCTGTGACACAAAGCATAAGCACAAGCAACATATGCAGACTCAGGAATGTACTGCTCATTAGTAGTGCTTGTCTTTTCACTAGTGACATAAGTATAAGCACAAGCAACATACACAGACTCAGAAATGTACTGCTCGTTAGCAGTGCTTGTCTTTTCACTAGTGACATAAGCATAAGCACAAGCAACATACACAGACTCAGAAATGTACTGCTCGTTAGCAGTGCTTGTCTTTTCACTAGTGACATAAGCATAAGCACAAGCAACATACACAGACTCAGTAATGTACTGCTCATTAGCAGTGCTTGTCTTGTTATTAGTGACAACTATAAGCACAAGCAACACATGCAGACTCAGAAATGTACTTCTCAATGGCACTGCTTTGTTTTGTAATGTATTGCTCATTAGAAGTGTCTTTTCAGTAGTGATATACAGGAAGTACAAGTACTGCATATGTAATGTGTGCAGACCTAGGAATACATTGCTCCCTAGCAGTACTTGTCTTTACTCACAGCTATGTGACAAGTTTGCAATATCAGCATGATAAGTGTGCGTGATATGAGACCCAAATATTCTTTACACGTTTGCTAGGGGTGTACCCACTGCAAAGCTCAATTAGCAACTGTATCTACAAACCTCAGGAGTGTTCTGTCTCAGCCAATAATAAGCTTCACGGAAGTCATCAAAAATCACTCTAGAGCCATCGTGTTGTTTTGCAGACAGTACAATGGAAGGTGATGAGTAGGCTTCAGATGTCACCCATGTGCAATGGAATGTATAGGTGACTAGAAAAACAGTCATAAGGCCAACCATTACACTGGCGACTTCATTCTTGATGGGATAGGAGGGGTCACTTTTCTTAGTTGTCTTGGTAGTACGACGTCCTGGTACATCTAGATTCTGCAATAAAATATTGTAATTATTGTAACAATGAGAAAACGGGTTTTACAACATCTACTATTGTCACTCAAGAACAATTAAATAGGCTGGGTAAAATAGAGTGGTTTTCGAATGAGTGGAATTAACTTACCGTATCAGTTATGGTCAATGCACGGTATGGTTACGGCAGGAATTTCAAATGTTTTTAAAGACATTATGGTACTGACATGGTCACTATACAGTACGGTCAGTTTCCCACTCATACGAAAACCACTCTATCACTTAGGGTTTACCATATGGCAAGGTGGGAAAAATATTAATTGGAGAATGAAAATGTTATTTTTATTGTATTGTGGTATTATAATAATAAATGTTCAGTGTAGAAAGCTAACCTTCATATAAGTAGTCAAAATTGTTGATACACTAATGCCAGATAAGATACAAGCAACGGGAGCCAAGACCAGCATCAAACGTACCATCACACCCTTTAATAACGAGATAAATATAGTTATACAATGAACAATGGATTTAAGAAATACTGTTACAAGATGAGTCATCTCAGTGGAGGAATTACATGTAATTCTGCTGCCAAGCACAAAATTAATGTAGGATAACACAAACAATACTAAATAAGCAGCAGCTGTAACATACTGTACTTGGAGAAACTACATGTATACATGAACTATACTAACAACAACAACAACAACAACAACAACAACAACAACAACAACAACAACAACAACACAAAAAACAACAACAGCAACAGCAGCATCAACAATACATCTACAACAGTACAATAGCAACAACAGAATTGGTGGCAATAAGAACAACAAACCAATAGCATACAGCACCTTTAATAACATACATGTAAGTAACATTGTACTCGAAGTACAAAAGTACAATGTACTTTCTAGTATACTTACAGCAAAGTAGATGCTTGTAATGCCATACATAATAATAAAGATGTTTGCATCAGTCAGCTTGGAAAAGCAGTAGTACAAGCCAACAGGGAACATGAAAACTAACATTTGAAGATCAAAATAGAATGATGACCATGTTGTCGGCTGATGTTCAGAAACAGATGCAATGATGGGGATATTGTTCTTGGCATAAGAAGGGTCAAGAAGGGAGTAGAAACGCCCTGTCCATGGAGAGATCTTTCCGGTAGCCGTGAGAACACCACCGACGATTGACACCCCAATAACAGCAATACCAACGACTACTTTGAAGAGGAACTGGAATTGTTCACGGTGCATGCGGGCACGTACATAGTCAACAAAGGCATGGATTTGACACAAGCCAAACACTCCAAAAGCCTACAAGATAATTAAATTTGGTAAGGCCTCAGTGGATAATACAGTAGAATCCCCTAACTCAAACTCCCAGGGGAGTTTGTTTGATGTGTTGTTCTCCACCATGCCACAAGGGTTTTTCTCCGGGTCTCGTTCCTCTCCTCCGTAAAAAATCAACATGTGAGTTGAGCAATGTATGAAAAATATTTAATGTAGAGGTAGTGAGTGTGAGTGCCAGCAGAAGAATAGCCACTACGTGGATCTGCTGTAGAAGACTATTTATTTATTTATTTATTTATTTATATCTATTTATTTATTTATTTATCTTTCAACATGCTGTCTAGGGTGTTCAAATGTCTACAAATGTAAAACCACTTACAGCCATGTGTTCACTGGATTGTACAGGCTGGAAGCCAACAAATGAAATCTGCATTGACAGAATGGTGCCTAGACAAAAGAACTGAAAGAAAGAAGAAAATTAGCATCCCATCTGCATTGAAAAATGTGGATAAACACTTCAATATCAGAATATATTCATGCATAATGCTTACTGCAGAGTATGCCACATAAATTCGGTGGGAGAATCTTCCAGTTACCATGAGAACCAGAACATGAAGAGGTATAAGGTTGATAAGGAAGACATATCCACCCCATGATGATACCTATATAGTCAAAGATATATTATTATAATGTGACTGAATGTCATTTAGGCAAGGTTAAACTCAATACATTGCTGGAGGGGGTGGATTTGGGGGGGGGGGGGGGGGCAGGGAATGTTCAGGGACTATGTGTACTCATGCCAAGTCTACATGTATTTGACCTTCTTTGCTGATTGTTGCAGATCATCGATCTTTGCCCCACCCAGCCTTGACCTGTAGAGGGGTGCGAGATGGTGGACTGTGGCAGGGTAACCATGGTGACCTCCTCAAGAGGCCTGTATGGGTGATGCCAGTACCTCTGTTACTGCACCCAACCCCAAGCTCATCTTATGACGATGAGTTTCAACTATATGTATGTGTTGTACAAGTATATACATGTACAGTTCTTAGTCCAATGAAGGAGGCTTTGTATATTACAAGTGCTTATATGACTACAAATGTAGTGTTATACATTCTTAATATTGATCACAAACTCAGTTTACACTATTGCACACAGTAATACTTGTGTAACTTTTTTCCTTTGGTTGAAGTGCTTACATGTACATATCACAGAGCAGTGTTTGCATGAATGTGAAATGGGACTGCTCCATAGTATGACTGTTTCAGTGCTGTGTTGTTTATATAAACATTTGAAATTCCTGCTGTAATGGTGCTGTATGACGACCATGCCATTTTCACAGTCATATGCACACTGCTCTATGTTCTACAACTATTACTTCAAATTTGTGGCAGTTTAGGGTAACGATTGATTACATACCATGTAAAAGTATGCAAGTGCACAGATTGTTGCCCAGAAAAGAGATCCAGTCTTGACAGACTTTACCCATAATGCATAGGTAAGCAACATACAGAAAATGGCAATTCCTTCATTGTCATAGGAACCAGCAACAGAACGAGAAATGTATCCTGCAGTTGATAATAAATCAAATTTTATCAGTAATTTTTACTACATATTTTATATGGTAATCCAATGTGAATGTACACTGTACAGTTGTATGCCTGCTTTCTCTTTTTCTTGTCATGGTCACATCAAATTGATCACATACATTTCTTATTAACTCCCCTTAGAATGACATAATAAATGTATGCAAATCATTTGGCATCATATGAACTGTTATCAAATTTTCTTGTGGTGGGATTCCTGTGGTCACCCAATTTTGAGCGAGACTTGACACTTGGGTCATACCAAGTCCCCCTCAACTGTTTAGACACAGACTTCCCATGATTGTGTAGCTGTTTCATAATACATCTTACCAGGTACAATAGCAATCATAGAAGCAGCAACAAGACCAGCTCCAGCATCCTGTAATGAAGAATAATTCATTTTATTTGTTCATCATGGAGTACTAAAATGTGATATCATGGGGAAAAATATCTTTTTAATTTTTCAATTGATTTGTTGTTAATAACCTTATCAAGAGAGCATGTACATGTAACTATTGTAGGAGCCTGAGACTCCATGTGTGCCCTAATAATTTATTATCTTCAGTGGCCAAATTTGATATGTTGCCCTATATTTGAGCTACTTTAAACTCAATTTGAAGGCTGATAGCAGGCACTGAAAGCAAATGCATGAGAAATATTTAAAATGACCATTTGTACCCCCAAGTGGTTGGAGGTCTAAAAATAACCCAAATTGCAGGGTGATTTAAGACTCGGGCTCCTGGTGATGCTCTTCTGACCTTCTGCATTTCTTGCGAGAAACAAAAAAGAGAAAAGAAGCTACAGTGTGTATATTATACCTTGAGTTCCTTAGTAAAGTAGAAAGTCACAAGTGTTGTCAGTGATGAGAATAATGGTGCCAAAAACACACAAACATTACGGATATTGATAGTTATGTGGAAGAAGTTCATCACATGGTAGATCACAGCAGATGTCACCATCAAACCTGAAAGAAACAGAGAATTGTTTAAGATAATCTTTATTGAAAACCCCTTGTCATTTTTAAACACCTTTAGAAAAGGATGACACCTAACATCCATGGCCCTTGACCCAAAAGTGATCTTGCAGACAATGCACCGCCTACCCCCCTCCCTGAAAAACCTTGTCATTTTTAAACACCTTTAGAAAAGGATGACACCTAACATCCATGGCCCTTGACCCAAAAAAAATCTTGCAGACAATGCACCCCCTACCCCCTCCCTGAAAAACCTTGTCATTTTTAAACACCTTCAATGGATGACACCTAACAGCCATGGCCCTTGACCCAAAAGTAATCTTGCAAGGGGCAGACAATCCCTGAAAAACCTTTTGATTTTCAAACACTTTTAGAGAAGGATGATAGTTAACATCTTGGCCCTTGATCCAAAAGTGATCTTACAGGGGCCAGACAATGCACCCTCTATCCCCCTCCCTGAAAGACCTTTTGATTTTCAAATGCTTTTAGAAAAGGATGATACTTAACATCCATCAGGGTTCCCACTCATTTTGAAAAACAAATTTCCCTGACTTTTCCCTGACTTTTCCATGACCAATACCCATTTTTCACTGACCACTCCGCACACTTTTCTTTGGTCATTTTAATAAAATTTTACCACGAAACTACAATAAACATGCGCAAGTCCTTTTTATACTGTTTTCAGTGTCTTTGCTACACGATCAATGTTTTTTGTTCATATCATTAGTTTCTTATACTGTTTTCAATTTCTTTGTTAGATGATCAATGTTGTGTTGTTCCTTATCAATTTCTTTTCTCTTTTCTTTTCCCTTTGTCTGCAATGCATTTGACTTAACAAGAACACCTAGGTCATTCTTCTTTTTGGCTTTTGCAGCAAGTTCATCTGCTTCTTTGACAAGGTTGTTAGCCACTGTTTCAAGCTTCTGCTTTTTCTTCTTGGCTTGACGAAGCTCTTCCTCAAATCTCTTTCTTCTGAAGTGTTCTTTTTGAGTGACTTCTGCTGATAATTTCTTTTCTGACAATGAGGCATTGTATCTGGCACGAGCATGCTTGCAGGAAGTGAGAAGCTCTTTTGTGATGCTTTCTACAATGGGACAGTCGAGACTTTTGATGCCACTATGAGCTCTACGGTAACCCACTAATGTATCTTGGTGCATATTATTGCTCATGATCATGTCTTTATTGTCAGAACTGAATTCTCTTTCTATACAGGACAGACCATGAGACAGAATGAGCAACATTTTCACCGTTAACCATGCATAGATCTTTATACTTTGTTTTGTTGTCATAGTATTCAGCTAGAAAGACATCTAGGCCTTTGTCTGTTGGGCACCACAGAAAACCCATTTGAAGAATATAATTATTTCAAGGGAACTTTTAGGTACCTTTCTTTCCAGAACAATACCAGATATAAATTCCCTGACTTTTCCCTGACTTTTTAGAAAAAATGAAAAATTCCCTGACCAATCAAAATCCCTGACAATCCTCCTTGAAAGAAAATTCTAAATTCACTTGACTTTTCCCTGACCGTGGGAACCCTGTCCATGGTCCTTCACTCAAAAATAATTTTGCCGCGGGACGACAGTGTACCCTCTACCCCTTCCCTAAACCTGGTTTTTATGAGCAACTGAAGCAGAAGTGGAAGCAACATGCAGACTCAGTAATGAATTTGGCGAGAAAAGACAATGTGGAGTGCACTACTGAGTCTATGTATGGTGCTTCTGCTTCTTCTTCTATCAAAACTGGGCTTTAATTATTGGTGCTTCATCCTATGTGTATTCACTATGGATGTCACTGAAGTGGTTTTTAAGGTCAGAAAGACATGTCATGACCATGCCTTCAAATGTCTGTCACTCAACTAAAAATATCAACTTTTTGTCTGCATTTCCTTCTGCATGTGTTGACACCCTTTTGAGTTTACTTACTAATTGCTGCGAGTGAAGTGATCAGCTTACTAATCGTGACAACAGTTCGATACCATAAGCTAGAGATGGATGATTCCACAGGAAGCCCAAGCTGACCATATTTCAGAAAATCTAGATGGGATTGCACAACTTTTATGCCTTACTTTTTTAAGTATTTGATCCCTTTTATCTAGAAGTTTTGATTTTTGAAGATGTGTAGTTCTATTTTTTCTCACCCTCTAAATACAGAGTTTAGCGAATAACATTTCATCTTAAATGTCACCGTCTGAAACCACTGAAACAGAGATTGACATCTCGCAGCATTTCACTTTCTATTAGAAATGGCTAGTAATAAATGTCATGATACTGATGGTGCAAAAAGGAATGCTGACTAAAAAGTTGAAGTTTTTTAGTGGAGACTGAGACATTTTGAAGGTCTAGCCATGACATGTTTTTCTTGTGAGAAAAAACACTTTGTGATACATGTATCTGTAGTAATACTGTACGATAAGCTACACAGGTTAGAAGGAAGTCAAAACAATGTAAGAATTGCACAATGTGATGGGAATTGCATTCTTAACCTCTTGCCCAGAAGGTTTTAACTACCCCACTAAGTCTATCGCCTAAACTTTTTCATAGTCATAGTAAAATGGTTCCAATAAAGCAAATTTCGTATGAGTGTGAAATGGACCATGCAGTGTCATGGCCATTTTCTTTTTAAGTTCAACCAAGCACAATGTGAAATATCCAAAGTCAAAGTCCCACATCGCCACTGCTCATTTAAATATTCGCTCGTTAACTATATAAACACTTGAAATTCCTGCCGTAACTGTGCCATGACCATGTGGTGCTGTTTTCACAGTCATATGAAATCTATCCTAAACCTACCAGGATAAATGGTTCCACCAATAATACGACCCAAGGGATACCATGCTCTATCGTCAAACCAGTTGTGGAAATCATAGAATCCTTGCTCTACTAAAAATCTTGTAGTACGGTAATTGAAGTAACTGAAGAAAAGAAAGAGATATGATGTGAAATCGATTTACAGTACAATCTATTGATGCTAAAAGTAAATGTATATTTTATGGTATTATCAGACTGAAAATATTTACCCAGCTGTTTTCCCAACATATTCAAAAATATGGTTTGAACATTAGAGAGCCTTTGCTAGAAGTTTAGGATATATTAAGTCTAAAAATGTGATTTTAATTACTTTTTTTAAATATAATCATCAACAGTTCCTTGAAGACCATAGCTGATCTTTTAATTTTTGAACACAAAATGAAAACTTTGGTCTTAAAGCTATTTCCTCCATCCTCTATTTTTGCAGAAATAAAATTGGGGAATTTCCTTTAAATGTTCCTGGTCAATATTCAATCTTGCTTTTTGCACTTCTATTGTCCCATTTTTTGTAACAAATCGAAACCTTTTTATGGATAAAGAAATTGTAAATTGTAAATACTGAATGAAAAGTATTCATTGATTTCATTCATTTATTGTTTTACAATAAAACAATAACAACCTCTATCAAACAGCTAATAAAGTACTTTATCACAATCAAAAGGCTAAAAAGATCCTCTAAAAGTGATATAACTTCATAAAGAATTAACTTACGGATCAAATTCGTGAATCACACTCTCAAACCTCAGCACAGAGAAGAGTCTTGTTGAAAACGCTGCAAAAATGTATAAAAATATTGAACAAAATCAAAATTTATTTAGAAAATAATGGCGCAAAGAAGCAATTAAATTATCTAAAATCAGGCAAAATAACTAAGCATGCATTATCATGTGAGTAAAATAAATTATGCAGTTTCTGCTTACTTCGTGAACAAATCCAAGTTCTTTGTTTTTTTGGATATTACAATGTATATTTGGTCTTGCAAGCTAAATTTCTCATATTTTGCAGCCATAATAAAAGCAAAACTAATACTCTATGCTACGCAAATATCTACTTATGCGACAAAGAAATCGTAGATAAAATTCGAGCGACTTTACTTACACAAAATAGCAGCTATCGACAAAACCAGAAGTTTGAGCAACGTGTCTTGCTTGTCGTGCGAGAGTCGAGGAAGAAATGCGGGCAACACAAAACCACTCGATTCCTCCTTCATTTTGAACGTACAAGCGAAGCTAACGCTTCTTTAAAGAATAAAAAGAGCAGTTGTATGGAAATGTTGGAGGAATAGAAAGGCTAATGGCTGAGAGCCACGTTGATAGGGACCTTTGTTCCACAACCAAGATGGCGGAGAGGAAGTGACGATTGATCACGTGGTGTATTAATAGACCGACGAGAGAGCGAGGGGGCACTGGAAACTACAAATTTAAAAGTTGAACAAAAAACTCAAATAAAGTGAGAAGCTATTTTTGATAAAAAAGAAAATGTTTTCAGATGTGTTACTTGTTCTTCAGACTGACTACTTGCACTAACGATGGAAATTCACAAATTAAAATCGCTCTGTTAATTACTTTCGGTAATTCTCGTGTGTTTTTCGTATTCCAAATTAAACTTGAAATTGTAATAGGAAATTACACCGTTCGAGAAGCCAAAATGAAAAATACTCCGTGCGTATTTGGTGAGATTAAAGCGGTTCACTAAATATCACGTAGCAGGGGTGGTATTAATAATAATAATAATATTTATTAACTTATATAGCGCGAATATCAATTGGGATATTTTCATCCGCGCTTAGGTATTCAGCCCTTTTCATCAAATATAAGCGGTGTTTTTCGTGAAATTGGGTGAAGAGGGTGAAATTTCCCGTTAGAGACCTTAACATGGATTGACGTTTACGGCAAACCGCTAACAAACGGCAAAAATTGACTTTGATTTTGATCTTATATTTTACACTAATCCTTAATGAATCAATGCAACAAGCAAACGAAGAACAAACGGCTGAGGACAGACGGTAAATTTTACCGTTTGACGGTTGCCGTTCAGCGTAAACGTCAATCTTAAGGTACAGTAACACATTTACACGTTTACACATTTACAACTAAACACACACGTTCCTGAGTCAGATAAAAGGCGAAAACTTGCGGGATGCGTGCTATTAATGAATTGCACGGTATTAAGGAAAGCAAACAAACAAACAAACAAACAAACAAACAAACAAACAAACAAACAAACAAAAAACAGCTATTCATCCATTCAGAAACGAATATTTTTGCAGATGTGTTATTAATGGTTTTGCATTCATTTGCGTGACATTTAAAAAAATTTTAATCCAACATAAATAAAAAGTATGCTGGGCAGAATGAGACACTAAAATTAGTCAGTAGTTTTGATGAATAGCGCCCAACTATGACGGCCGGAGTCGACTTTGGCTTTTTTCTAATTTTTTTTTGAAAGAATTTGTGGTGACTTACTCTACAACATCGAACGTGAAAATCCTCGCAAGGATTGAGAATTTTTTTTCTAATACTCTTCTGCCACTATCAGACGACAATCAGATTAAACCGGCCGAAGTTAATTCATATTCTTTGACTTCTTACTAGAGTGCTTACAATATATCCGTGAAAAACCTTATAAGAAATTGCACTAATTTGCACTAATTAAACAATGGAAAACAAAGGATTTCGCGCTATTTAGTACAATTTAATTAGTTCGCTAACTTTTTCACGGATATATCGGTAAGCGGCTACCTTCGTTAGCTCCTGTCTACTGTATAAAACTTGATTTTTTTTGTTGGTTCGTTTACTATAAAGTTGCCTTAGCAACAAGAACTGATAATAATCAAAGGGCCAAACTGAGCACTGCAAGGTAGGCGACCAATACAAAACAGTTGCGGTTTGGATGCGCAAATCGTGACTCGAAAACGACTGTCACTCAAGCGATAAATCACTTGCTAATGGCATTGGAAATACCAATTAATTAACATACTTTTTATGCAAACAAATAATGCTATTCTTTACATGTATAATATTCATTTCGCAAGCGATCTAGGCATCAAGAAGTTACTTGTCTTTGCGGAAAGCTCGTAAAGAGTACGGAAGAGATTTATATTCAATCATCTCAAGTTACGGAAGAGCCTGTCGAGTTTGCTGTCTGGGGTCGCTCCGTCAAAGTTTCAAATTTCTCTGGTTTGTTTTGTAAACGACGTGTGATAACTTAGTGCTTGCATTGGACTACGGTTTCTTGAGTTTTATCCAATGATTCATGAATGGGTTGAACAACAAAAAGCTTCGAAGTAACAGAGCGTGATCATGTCAAAGTTATTTTTAATACGACCTGGTAAATCGAAGGAGATGAGAGATGATTCTCCAAAGAAGAAAGAATGGTCAAGTGATTCGGATCTTCACCGCCTTCCTCCATTATCACCATCAACGTCGGCCATAACAAGCCCACGGCTTTCTCGAAAAGAGGATCAAAGACTGCTTACTCCGAGGCCTCCTACACCATGTCCCAACAGAAGAGAAAATTTCATAGTTGGAAAGTCACGCTTAGTCCCGTTATCCCCCACTAATTCTGCACAGAGATTGTCCCTTAATCTTGATACTCTTAAAGAAGAAATTGTGGCTATTGAGGATTCAAGGAAAAATGGCTCTCCAGATCGAGATAAAATCTCGCTGTTGGACAGTCCTAGAATGTGTGTCAGAAGCTTGCCTTCTAGTCCTATCATGCGACGATCTGTCTCTAGACAACGAAGCATTCCTCTTAGACGCTTGAACAGCGATTCGGAACACTCTTCAAAAGAAGATCGGATTGTTGAATGGATTCGAGATGTTCAAATGTACGAAAACAGTGTATTTTCTGATGATACTGTCGAGTCGACAAGTGATTCCAGCGAGCAGGAATTAAGTAGCAGTCCCGGTTTACCCGCAATACAGGAAGATGTTACATACCGATATTCAAGCTTAAGTTGACCTTGAATTTATCAAATTCACGCCATCGACTCAAAGTTGCAGAGCAACTTGTCGTCAAAGATTTATGGATAGAGAAAGTACAATTAAGGAGGTATTGACAAAGCATTACTCGAGAAAGACATTGTGAGACCAATTGAAAAAGGCTTCAAAGAGGGTAACTAGAATAATACCGGATAAAATATTATCCTCCATTTAGAACGGATTTTGATTAACAAAAGTCACCATTTTAGACTGGCTTTGGTATTCAACGCGGGACAAAACAACAGAACCTAAGAACTATAAACTAAGTTAAACTTTTTGTTATCTTTTGTCAACAAAAACATAATGATGTTTGCTTGTGAAATTCTTTCCTTATGCTTTTGCTTTTACTTTATTTAAATAAGAAAATACATTAATCTTCAAGTTTTTATCGACATTAATTTACGTGCTCATCATTCCGTATTTCAATTAAAAACTCAGTTGGCGTATTCGTCTGCGCAGGCTATAGAACAAAGACTCACTTAAACAATCTTTTGATTGGCGCCACAAGTAGTAGAGTCGGTGTTTTGAAACTTTACTGTAAATATTATCTGCATATGAACTAAATGTCAGCAGGTAGTGGAAAATGCTACTACTTCCAGCTGACTTCAATAACAAGAAAAAGCCAAAATAATACTGTTGATATCAGAAAGTGGGTTTATTTCTGGCATTACGTGTGATCATTTAAAAGCTTCACTCCTTCTTGACACCATATTATCACGAGGAAATGATTCACTTTTGCTACGAGGGCTACGGGCCACACACGAATATATATATTCAAATACCAGTAACGTACATCACACTGCGCGCAACTGACTGATGCCTACGAATTAAGAGGAGGTATTTTTCCATGACGAGTAATAATGGCGAAAAGCGCCAAAAACTAGACCTTCGTGCGAGTTTTAATCCAAATTTTCGTTCAGGATTAACACTCAAATCCTTTTTCTTCCGGTTAAAAACTGATTTACCAAGATAAAATGCCTGTTTAGTGTTTAAAACGGATTTTTGAACTGTACAAAGACTTTCTTGAAGTTGTGTTGGGATTAAGCTTCTTCAAGCTGAATATAAAGAAAACATATAGCAAATGAGCAATTGGGGGAAGGCCTAAACGTCATTTTCAATCCAAATTTTCGCTTTGGATTAACACTTTGATTCAACCGTTCATCGGCCAAAACTATTTACAAACAACTTAAACTTTCTGACAGAAATGATTTTAGTTTTGTACAACAGCTATTCTTCAACTCCGGGCGGAGTTTTTGTCGCTCACTGCTCGAACGTGAAAAAAAATTCCCTCTTAATCGGTTTAAATAAGGAATGGACGAGATCTGCAACACCGTATAAGAAGAGTACGGTCGTTTCAACAAACAAACAAACAAACAAACAAACAAACAAACAAACAAACAAACAAACAAACAAACAAACAAACAAACAAATAAACAAACAAACAAACAAACAAACAAACAAACAAACAAACAAACAAACAAACAAACAAACAAACAAACAAACAAACAAACAAACAAACAAACAAACAAACAAACAAACAAACAAACAAACAAACAAACAAACAAACAGACAGACAGACAGACAGACAGACAGACAGACAGACAGACAGACAAAAACAAGACAAAACAAACGTACAGTGACAAAACACTGAAAAGTACTCAGTATACTCAGTGCATTACTGACTTAACAAAAACAAATTACAAACAAACAAACAAACAAAAACAAACAAACGAAAACAAGACAAAACAAAAACAAACAAAACAAAACAGAACAGAACAGAACAGAACAGAACAGAACAGAACAGAACAGAACAGAACAGAACAGAACAGAACAGAACAGAACAGAACAGAACAGAACAGAACAGAACAGAACAGAACAGAACAGAACAGAACAGAACAGAACAGAACAGAACAGAACAGAACAGAACAGAACAGAACAGAACAGAACAGAACAGAACAGAACAGAACAGAACAGAACAGAACAGAACAGAACAGAACAGAACAGAACAGAACAGAACAGAACAGAACAGAACAGAACAGAACAGAACAGAACAGAACAGAACAGAACAAAAAATCCAAAACCAAAACTACAAAACCGATGACGGGCCAAATCTCGAAACGTCAGAACTGTAAGTACTTTCTATTTGTACGGTGTTACAAATCATTCCATTCATTTCTTATTGCATCGTTATACACTGATGCAGCCCAAACTATTAATTTCCGGTACTTTGGGCTGAAACGGATGTGCAAGTACTTGACTCAGTTGACTAAACTTATTAATTGAAGAGATTCAGATGAAAATTACCTAAGTGACTGTTCTAATGAAGTTTGCTTCAATGGAGCAAATTGTTATTAAGCCTTTTTTCTAAGCCAAATATCAATGTCTGGTAATTTTGGAAAGCATTACTTAGATTATTTTCATTTACAGTCTTCAATTGTAATTACTCGCTAGTTCCGATTGCACAGTACGAACCGGTAACTAACGAGTGCCGGACATTTCATGCTATCAAGGATTCAAGGATTAACACAACGGGCAACACGACAGCTATCCCGCTGCAAGAGGGATTTCCACACAACAACCAGCACGACAGACAAGAACACTCAGTAAGCCAGTAAAACAAACAAGGCGGGCTTCTAGTTCTAGAGACTTCTTTGAGACTCAAAGACTGAACACGATGACAACAGAGAAATGTCTCTGTCATAAGACTATGACAACTAAAGTTTTGACGTGCTGTAAAAATTTGCTCTTCTATTGTTGAGAATGTAACTAATATTTGCTTACAGGCTGTGTGATTGGGTCCAATGATTCGCACTTGGAGGTCCATAGATGTGAGCTCTTCCAAAACGTTTTTTGATGGGTTTCGCATCTTATGTTGGAATTTGCAAAAGGACATTTCACCAACTCCAGAGTTCTTTTTCAGTGCCTCTGCACTCTCATATACATGCACGGATAACATCAAAATGGTTGATGAGAACTACATTTTCAAATCTTCTGTGTATTTGTTAGAGTATACCGCTGACTAGCCAGCATGGTTTACTGAGGAACGGGACAATAGTTCGGAAGTTTTACAGTTGGCTATTCATGATCATAGTATTGCATTTAAAATGATAGTTGTTGCACTTTACGTTAAACAAATGCACATTTTTAGATTCTGTGTCAAAAAGTTGTTACATTTCAGTGTTAAGGTAATGCGCTCACGCATTCGTGCGCATCACTTCTGCGCATGTTTTCAGTTTTGCGCTTTTGAACGGGCTTCCTGTGTTCTAAATATTTGAATATGGCGGATGAAACGTAGCTATATTTACAGGCTTGTGTTTATAACAGAAAATTTAGCACCGTGACTTATACAAATTCTAACTTGTTTCGGTGTATTTTAACCAATGCTAGGACATATCAAAAAAAGAAAAAAAATGTCGATAGGTTTTTGAAAAAATCGTGAAAAATCATCAAAATCGTTCAGTGTCATAGCATCGAAACTATCATCGTGATCCTCGATCCATTTTCTTTATTGTTTTGTTGTTCCCAACTCAAAAAAATCAGAGAATTGAATGTTAGTCAGTGGACAAAAGTTTGAAATCAAAAGGCAGAGTCATGCAATCAAACATTTTGGAATCTGGGAGCGTTACCGCATTTGGTTAATAACTAATTGAACTAATTAACTATTTTTACTATAATGAAGGACTTGCGTACGAGGGTACGAAGAGCCAATCAAATAACAGCAAAACAGAGAGAATACATACAGTGCCAATCATGACGTAAATGGTCAATCGAATGAACCCTTTGGCAGTATGTACGGTTTAACAGTCTTCGCTAGGTTCGTCACCTATCAGGAACAGTTAGCAAAAGCCATTTTCCACTATCAACAGCCATTATGAACAAGAAAATCGTTCTCGCCAGTTTTTTTCTACTATTAATCTTTGGAATTTATCTTGAGGAATGTCAAGCATTAGCCGGAGTTTTGACTCCCGTGGCTCGATCTCATCGGCGCTGTCGTCGTTCCAAGCACCACTCCAGAAAACGAACCCGTTGCCATCGACGCCACAAGCATCGCAACTCAAATCGACGAGGAAGAGATTTAACTTGGCTATGGTAAGGTATATATTCGTATGCCGTATCAATAATCAATCAATGAATCAATCGAAGAGCATCGCGCGTATCAAGTGAAATTTAGTAGTTTATTAGTTCAGTAGTTCGACCTTTTTTGTATCTATAACATGTTATTCCATGTAACTTATCATGACGCAATGGAAAATAGCCTTCAATTCTCTTCTTTCCTTAATTCTCTCTTGTCCCTTCTCGTTGTAGGTCAACATCACTTGAGAGTCTCAACAACAAGGAACCCAAAGTGACTCCAATAGTGGATGTCTTGTTCCCGGACGACTGAAATATCACAATGCTGGAAATAATTGTGAATCAGAATGCATTATCATTATGAAACACTTTCATAAGACAGAAAATATATGAATTAACTCTTTGAGTTGTATTATTTATAGAAATATATATAGAAATAGCTATGCTATATTATATATATTACTTTCATCGAATTATATTATTACATATCTACACATATACATTTATATTAATTAGTTTTTCTTTTTCTTTCATTAGTTATTGTAGTGATATTAGCTTTTCGTTAATCTATTGTATGTAAAATAGCGCTATATAAATAAATAAAATTATTATTATTATAATTATTATTATTATTTGTACCGTTCAGTTTCATTTCAATATGTACTGTAGCTAGCTTTAATTTTATTGTACGTGGTAAATAAAAATCTTTGAATCAGACTTATTGTGAGTTGCATAGAAAAACATGTATTGACAGCAGACACTAGAGCAGATTTCGAATGAATGTGAAACTTACCGCGCCGTGCCGTGACCGTGACCATTTTATATTTTAATCGAACAGGAACAAAAATATAGTATTTGAAAAGAGCACACCAAAGTTAGCAAAACTTCAAATTTTGAACGGAGGTAATTTCGATGAATAGCGCCAAAGTTATGGGCTGCCGAAGTTGATGCTTTTATCATCATTTTAACGTTTCTAGCAGCGAGTTTCTAAACAAAAAGCACCAACTTCGGCCGCCCATAACTGAGAAAACGGAGCATTATGCTTGGGCTTGCGCTTGCGTTGCTAGTGAAAACCAGGTTTAAAGTCAAATAGTCACAAAATAAACAATCGATTTACGATTTACAATGTGTATTAGCCTAAAATTTATTTCGCGAGGGTGCGGGAATTGCAGTAATTATCGTAACTAACCTTGTGAAAATAATTCAGCGTGATTGGCTGCGTTGTTGTGATTACATCAATAGATAATTACTTGTAAATGACTCTCATTGTGGAGAAAGGTGTTATTAAGATTATAGTCCAAATATAGCTAGTCAGTTCGTCCTTGTGCGGAACACAAATTACAAAATAAATCTTAATGGAACTATGTGCTATGTGCTAAAAACAGCAGCAATTTTGTACTGTTTGATTGGAGTAATAATGTTGAATTCGCAGCTGTAAATACGTAAGAAGACAATTCGTCATGATTGGTTACGTTGTAAATACGTCATCAGTTCACCATGATTGGCTGTGTTGCTATAATGACGTCATTAGATAATAGTTTGTGATTCGTCTTGGATAGACTTGAAGGACACTCACTTACTTGAACTGGTGCTTTCAATTTCTACGAATTACAGAAACAAACTATTTTACTAGCCCTTTGCAAGGGTATAAAAGTCGATCACATTATGGTGTAATGAAAGCAAACAAACTCGCTTGTCTCACAACCACGCTCGTTTTTAGTCTCTTTTTAAACTTTTACAAAACAGGAAACCCAACGGTACTTGGGGGGTGGCTTCATGAGCCCTGTCCGAACACGTCCGTCATTGTAGGTACGTAAGGTGATATACCGTTGTGATTGGCTCGCATTGTTGTAAATACGCCCTCAGTTCACTGTGATTGGCCGAGTTGCTGTACTGACATCATTAGATAACAGTTTGTGATTCGCTGCTCTACATCGTACAACCTATGTCCGATCACGGAGCACAGCTCAAGATCTAAAGTGTTGGTTTTAAAGGAAAAACTGACCGGCTGAAGGAGAGAGACCGCCAACTAACTAAACGCACGTAAACGCACGTTATTTAATACTTCCACGTGACACAAAATGCCTTTTGCTTTGGGGGAAAGCTATAGTAATTCAAAACAAACAAAATGGCATCGGGATTGGCAAATCTAAAGCTCAAAAGAAGTCTACAAATCCCTTGCAGTTGATTTTGCAAAGTGTTTATGCAAAAATTCTAAATTCTAGCTGACCCCAAGGCATTATGGGCATGTGAAAGTAGAGAATACCATGTTTCAGCTCCCTAAAACTGGATTTGACTCCGACCTCCAACAGCGTTGAGAGGCGAGCCAAGTACTACACCACTCTTGGCACCCATAGCCGGCTTTGCCAGTTGCGAAACAAGCAAGAATAGACAGAATATATACGAATGCGAAGGGCAGGCAAGAAGTGAACAGGAAAAGATGGAAAACTGTTTCGATCGGATGTCTCTATGCTGTCCCTTCTTTACCTTTATAAAGCCAGTTTGTACGGATACAGTGGTCGTGCGAGTTCACATCTGATTTCGAAACCAGAGACCGAACACTATAACCAACTCACTTGTCCTGCCATGCGCATGCGTACCTTAGGGTTTTTGGAATTTTAAAATAACTCGGACTATCCACACGATAAGAAATATGTCATGTCTATTCTGTTTTAATATCCCAACCTTGTGCGCAAGAGGTCAATAGTTGTATTTGGGTAATGCGAGATTTTTTGACAAGGTACTAAAACCTGACAAGCTTGTCAAGATAGCTTCAAGATAATACAAGTGCAATACTAATTAACGTTTAGATCAAATTTGGTCAGGTATTCCACATCAAAAATAAACAATATCTATAACAGACCTCATGCGGCTTACAGCCATACATTAGTATGGTTTTGGTTTAATTGTCTTCTTCAAATATTATAAGACATGCAGTGCTGATTTTTTATTTTAAGTTTACTTCAACGAAATGAACAGAGTAAACTGCGGCTCTAGCGTGACTTTTGGCTCCATAAAGTGTTCATTTGTTAATGGCTTTGTTAATGATCCTTATCATTATAATCACCATCGGTATTTACCGTAAAGCTTAGTCAGTAAAGGTTATAGTGCGGTCTTTGTGCAGCCATTGTTGTAATGGAATGGAATGCAAGGCACCCATACCGGACGTAATCCCAATGTGGTCTGTGCGTCTGTTCACTGATAGATAAACGCACAAAGCACCATTGGCCACATATTTTCCTTGGAAAGTTTACATTCAGTGGTGTATATTATAGTGTTGTGATTCAAACCCTTTCAAGAATATCAAGAAACTGTCTGTGTAGAAAGCTACTGCTGACGCTGTCAGTCCAGCAGACGATAATCTTGCTCACTAATTATGGGAGAAACAGGTCAAGCCTTTGATTTTAATTTTCGTGAAGGAAAACCATCAGATCCAATTCAATTTTATTCTGGTCACGAGACAGACGTAGTTTCACCACTACCGCCGTCTCCACGAAACCCAGGGTCGCATTCAGATCGCACTGCTGACAAAAGAGAGAAAATCGACAAGCGTAAACTGTCGCCTAAACCGTCTAAACGAACAAGAAAGATTTCTTTGTTTTCACAGCTTCACTTTAACGCACGATTTGATGACAAACATGGCAAATCAAGAAAAGTGTCCGCTCCAACGATTTCGTCTCTGGTGCCATGCTCGACTTTGCCATTAACGGGTTACTCCACAGAGGATATATTACCAGATCTCAGCTCTGATTCTTCAACAAGCAGTGTCCAAAGCTCAACAAGTCTTCCCTGCCAGCTTGCAGTGGATAACTCTATGATGTACGCAAGAAGGAAGTCTAGTGGAACGTGCAATATGGCAGGGAATGAGAAAGAAACCGCAAGCGTCAAGGATATCATTTACGAAACCTTGAGCCTGCAGTTTGAAAACGTTACAGAATACAAACGAGAAGTTTGCGACAAACTTGGTAAGAATGTAAGCGAATTAGTTAGACGCCGAGTCGAGATAATGAAAGAGGCTCTTGGACAGCCTTGTAAGATCGTCACGCTTGTGTATGTTGGAGCGATACGAGACAGCGGAATTGATGTTGCTACTCGAGCTGTTTTAGATAACGATAAGGATATATTTACAGCGGCGTGTTACCGAAATGGTCACGTTTTTGCTATGGCTGCAGCAATGGTAGTGGCACTGGATTCATGGTCCTGATTGAGTGGCAACTTAGGTTGTCACCGTCTCCTAGCCTTACCCTTAACCTAGTTCTAGTGTCTGGGTCTTTGGAGTGGAGGGGAGAAGAGGGAGAAAAATGACTCATTCTACCTGACTTTGGACATCGGACACAACACACAGTACAGCTAGGCAACGTGCCTCCTTCTTCTCAGCTTGTTCCCAGCTTTACATACGCCTTGCATGGCTTCAGAGTATGTGAGTGGGGAAAGAGGAGAGGGAGGGTAGGGTAAGAAGGGGACGTTAGGCTCCTCTACATGAGGAAGGAAAGTTTCTATGACTAATATTTTTTTGTCCGTGTGGGTTGCAATGAGGAGAAAATTTGACCATATCTCGTATGACAAGTGCATTTTCTAGAAAGGTGAGGTGTTAGCCTTTTTGCAAAGAAATTTTTCAAGTGAAATTTGTTTGTACAGGCGATTTGTCAAAAGACATTTATCAACTGTCTCGCTCCTGGGTCATCGACTAGAGCTTTTCGCACGGTCAAGATACGAGGATAGCTATATTTGGATCATTCACTGTATGAAAACCAGAGCAGGCATAGTGATCATGGGAGCGAACCTGTCAAATGTCATTTGTTCGATCAGTCATTTATACGGGCAAATAATTTGTCATAGAATAGTTTGGCCGTGTCAGCGACGGGATTTTAAGAGGACAGTTTAAGTAGAAAGGTATTCTACCCTATTTGAAAAGATGTCTTAAAAACAAACAAACAAACAAACAAACAAACAAACTGACTGAAACAAACAAAAACAATAAACTCTATTTAAATTCGGATTTTTTGTAGCAACTATATGCTAATATCTAGTCTGTGGAATACAGTAGTTCTGTGTGGAAATATAATATACAAGTGAAAACAATATTAATTAAAGTAAGCTTTTATGAGTCTGACAACAAACGGAAATCTGGAATATATAGGTCATGATATATATAATAGGTCAAAGATTATAATATAAAATAGAAAAATAGAAGTAAATTATTTATATTTTGATTTTACAAATATTAACTTGTGTTGTGTAATATTTTTTAACAAAAGCATTCAAATGGAACGATTGTTTTATCTCTTAGTGGTATAATTGTCCATTTTCCCTAGTGCTCACTCTTTACAATGACCCCGCGCCACCCACCATGCCCAAAGGATAAACGTTTGATAACCTCTTTGTCGTTTGTCGCTTATGGTAATCTTTATCCACGAAGGAATGTAAGCATATTGAAAGCATATCAACAAGATATGTGTGTGTCCTCAAGTCTTCCTTTAGCTTTAGCAGAGAATGTGGACCAAGGTCAAGTATCATTTTGGACATTCTCCAGGCGGGACCATTGATATTTGTCTTACGCAAATTGTTTTGAGCAGTCTTCGTATGGCTGAAAGGGGTCCCTCTGGTCTCTCAAGACAGAAGACACCAAATTGAACGCTCCCGTTGTATCAATGGGACGGCATTTTTTGGGACGCCATGCATTTCTCTCCCTTGAAGTTGTAGTAAAATGCTTGTAAATATCTTCTTTTAATCACATTTTCGTTATTAGACTTGATTTTCTTGAATTTTTGCACTGTACCATATCTTCGAGAAGATAAATTTTGAAATATGCGTCTCCTAAAATAGTCTAATGATTCCACGTGACTCGTGACACGTGACATTATTTTCCAGAGAGGCCAATTTCAAGTGTTTTTGTAGACATCATGGCACTGACAAGGCAAAAGCCCGGCGCAGTTCGCTTCGCACTCATTCAAAAACTAGGGAAATTTAAGAGGCCAAGAGTTCTATGACTGTAAAGCCGGCTCAATGATTTGTTTTGAAGCGGTCGCACGGCCAATCGCCGAATACGAAGTTCTTCCGATTTCCTTCGGTTCGAATTGGCTCAAAAAAGCAATTACTTGAATTGTTGCTGTTTAAACTGTAAAACTGAAGATAGTTTGTACTTGCACATGCATATACGAAATACAAACTCAATCTCATTTGGTAATCATGTGAAAATTTAAAAGGAAAAAGGAGTTTGGTTTTACTGCGAAAACGCTGCGACCGGCAAGTGTAAACTTTCAGTTGGATTTTTTTTTTTGATCCGCCAATCATGTGAAGGGGCGGAGCTCATGTAAATGCCCTCGATCCGACCTCGATCCACGTTTGCCATCCACCTTGAGTTTGCCTTGAGGGCATTTGCATAAGCGGCTCTGTCCCCTCCACATGATTGGCGGAAATCCATCTGAAAGTTTGACTCGTTGTTGGCCGCGATACAAGAGTTTTCGCAGTAAATAAAATCAGCAAAACCAAAAAAAGTACTCCAAGGTAGCAATTGTCGATTTTGAAATGTCACTGATTCCGTATATGGGCAAAGTCGTTTATTCTCAGCGATTCTATGACAGACAAATATTCTTATAGTTACTACCCCCACCCCCCTTCATGTGTTGTAAGATATTAGCCAATTGTTGGTAGTATAACGTTGTATATGACACTTTGAACAGGTTATAAGTTATTTAGATACTATATGACACCAGTTAACTACCAAAAAGAACATGGACACATCGCCAATGGAAACAATGCCAGTTTAACTGAGATACCCGTATAGCTGGTGTCCGTTTTTCTTTTGTTTCCAACTACGATTGAGCTTCTCAGACCAGAGTTAACTAGAATAGAAAAGATTCGCTCAAACTACATCCCTTGAACAACTCTGGCGATCACTTATCACTGGAACAGAAAAGTTTCTTTTAAGGTGAGTTGTTTGTTGAAATACGATGCGTTTTGGTTAGACCAAGTGACTTTCAAATTGTTTTTGAAAGCTGTAAAAGCAACGAGGGATTATCGGTTTCGCGTCATAAAGATATAAGTTCCTGGGAAATTGAAATCTTGGATACTAAGGTTATTACAGCTTTTGGAAGTTAATTTGTTCAGCTTATAATTTTTATCTTTGGAGGTCAGGGGGATCATAGATCATCTTTTCTATAAAGATGGCAGGATCGACATCGTCCAATGAACAGCAACGTTGTTATAGTTTGTATTGGGAGGTCTGCTCTCAGCGCCTTTGCCGTCAACACATAAATACAGCATTATCTTCAATTCACTTTTTCACTTCAGAGTAATCTGTTTATCGATCACTCCCTAGCTAGATCTAAAGCTTTAGACTTCTTTACTTTACACCGTTATATTTTCGAACAGGATTAAACTCGTACAGTGGCCTTTCTCCACAGACACTCCCATGATATGGACGATCTTGCGAGACAGTTTTATCTCCATTTCACTTCTTTGCTTCACATGCAGTAATCATGTCTGAAATCGAATACTTCCTAGATCTAAAGCTTAATTCCGACATTATTCTCCATTTTAGACTGTTGTACATTCGAACAAATGCAGGATTAAACTGACGTTTCCATAATATGGACGATCTGGCAAAAGCCTTTGTTAGGCTAATTCTATTTATATGTTCACATGACCATCACTTAAATGTTTTTCCAAAAAAAAAAGAAGAAGAAGAAGAAGAAAAAAAAAGTTCTAGTGGCTTTCGGGCAGCTAGCTACTGCTGGTACCGAAGGTGTCCCCCAGAGTTTCTTGCTGCACATGGCTACTAGTCTCTTTAAGGCAAATGATGTACGCACCTGCATTAAAGAATTTATGATTGGGTATATTAAAATGCAAGAAAATAAAACTTTTAACGTAAGAGACAGCATATTCTTTTTGCGATTATACATCACTGTTTGTCTGCATGTAGCTCTCACCACTGACAATCCGTCCATGGGAAACTCCCATATATTTGGGGTGGGGATGCTCGTCGTACAATTTAGGGATCAAAATCCGCGATCTGCATGGTACCATTTAAGGTGTCTCAACTGTTATTTGACTACCAGAGACTAAGCTGGTACCCTTTAGGGTGTTTGTCAGTGAGACATCCTCATATACTTTACAAGTAGGTGTTCGAATTAAGATTCTGTCTTTGAAAAATATAGTATTTATTATTTTTGAGTTGGTACCTTTTTAGAGGTAAAAATCTTGGGTTGCCACGCCCACCTGGATAAGACACAGGTACCTTTATGGGTCATTTTCAAAATTTCCGACGAGTGACCCCACCCTTCTATATAAAGGAGTCCTCCCTGGGCAATCCGTCACAAAGTTTCTCTCTCTCTTAGCTTTAATCTGTCTGATCCTAAATAGGGCTGGGGCCTGTAAGCTTTCAGTTCGTTTCTCTCCATTTTGAGACAGTCACGAGTGGAAGGTTGATAAGTCAACGCAAGAAGCACGGTCTATTGTGATTATAATGCAAATCCTAGAGACTTATTAGCTACTTTAACACTAAGAATAACTGTTGGGGCTAACTGTATAACTTTTGTATTTAGTGAAGACGACATTATGAAAGTTTTCCTGACTTGGTTACTTTGTACTGTAGTTGCAGCCTCCACTTCTACAGTCAAAGGTATGGTTCATGTCTTAAATCTATCCACATCGATCATCATCATTATTCATCACCGTCATCTTAACCACCATCATTTTGGGATTTGGACACTTATTTATAGACATCGCAAATATTTTGATAAGTCCAAAGCCTTTGAATAGGAGACAATTAAGGCCCAGATACACAATGTAGTCTTTCTTGTAACGTTGCGCACAACAGCCGAATTGCAGCGTGTCCCCACCTCTTCATGGTCAATAGCTTTCCGCGAAACAGTTGCATAAAAAAAAACAGTGGAAATCAGCGTTGCAGGAAAAGCTGAAGGGAAGGTTTAGGTTTCATGGTGTCCTGGCTTTTACAAATGGTTTTAGCATTTCCCATTGAAGGGTGGATGCATGTCCACGGAGGGGGTGACCTGTGGCACTACAGAAGACACACCTCTATATCCACACATGTAATATATACAATTTCTTTTTGTACTTCATCAAATAGCTCGATGTGTTGACCAATATGGACACTGTCAGGAGTGGAGCAAGGCAGGCTTTTGTAACGTCGTTGGGTACAAGACATACATGACGGTGATGTGCCCATACTCGTGCAACAAATGTAGAGGTATTTAATTATATCAAAGCCATAATCCATCTTATCATGGTTAGATACCCCTAGCTTATCTCTGAATGTGTTGGTATTGAAAGACTTGTCGCTGAATGAGCTGGGTGTTAGGCTGAAAACTAATCACTAGTCTGAAAAGGACTGGTAAAAATGAGGCTAACGGTTATGTTACACTAAGCTACAACTTAAGCGCACCATTCAGTGCACTAATAATCGGCGTTGTGTGACATTTTTAGCGCAATATTGTTGCTGCATGTGATTTTTGAACGACCTTCAAAAACTCCCGTCATCATTTCCACAATTTCTTTGCATGCCATGTTACACTATGCCAACTTTTATATTAACGCAATGTTGCATATAACACATGCTGTTGTAACATTATCTTGAACGGGAGAAAAGGAAAGTAGAGTATAGTATTAGATCACGAGAATTTATAATTAAGTACTTATTTTGAGTAATGCAATAGCAAATTGTCCCCTAGACATCAGAATCTTATATTTCTGTGCATTTTTAGACCACACAGTGACCAGATCATCAGGAGATGACAAAGAAGAATCAGGATCAGGTGTCGATGTACAAGAAGACGTGTCATCCACCACTGAGCAGCCAAATAATGCCAATGAGGCTGTTAATCCAAAAACTGAAGAAACTAAGGAGGAAGATGAACCACAAAGGAGTGATATTCAAGTAAATGCTAATCCAGAAACCTTTCAGGAAAGTCCAAAACCACCCGAAGACAAAAGAAGTTATCAAGGGCAGCAAACCCAGGCAGTTACTAATGTTCCTCAGGATATCAACCCACCTGGGGTACGTGAGGCTGTCACGCCCCAAAATGTCGACGATGACATTGATCCACGCTCAAAAATAGCGGTTCCACCAGTAAAACAACTCCATGCCATCGTTAAAACACTGAAGACAGTCGCAGGGACTACTCCAACTAATAAGGCGGTAACATCCGGGGAAGGTCAGCCCGACGAGATGAAGGACATAGCTGGTGAGGTGACGAGTGGATCGAAGATTTTCGAGGAGGATGTTAGTGAACCTGAAAGTACATCAGGATGTGCTTCTGGCTATGGATGTTTTTCTGAACCAGGCGAACAGGTGAAAGAATCTCAAGGTGATGAAACACAGGAGCTTGAGTCGAGATCCAAGATCGATGTTCCAGAGTCATATAGACAGGACACACCTTATGAGCTTGAGTCGAGATCCAAGATTGATGTTCCAGAGACTTCTAAACAGATCGCCGTGACACAAGTTGATAAGGCACCAAGGAATGAAAAGACTATCGATGGTCATGGTGAGGACATAGATGGAGAAACCAAGAAAGTCGCCGAATCTATTGATACTCCTAAGAAACAAAAAGACAAACCCAAAGACATTGATCACGAACAAGACATAGATAGAGAAAAACCTGCTGATAAAGAAAGTGGATCGGGTGATACCTCATCAGAGGCAAAATCAGCCCAAAACCAACAAAGCACTATCGACCCAAAACCAGTAGACGAAAAAACAGTCAAGACGATATCAGCTGATAATACCAAAACTGGCTCTACAGAACACAATTCTGTAAAATCGGGTGATACCTCATCAGAGGCAAAATCAGCCCAAAACCAACAAAGCACCATCGACCAAAAACCAGTAGACGAAAAAACCGTCAAGACGGTATCAGATGATAATACCAAAACTGGCTCTACAGATTACAATTCTGTAAAACAACCATCAGAGACTGCTGATAAAAATACAAAAGAAGTCCAAAAGGACAATATGAATGATGAGACATCTGAAAACACAATTAGTGGTTCTGGAAAAGATTCTGGGGCTGATACCAAACCAAAGCTCGATTCAATCGATAAAATATCGGAAGAAGACAAGGAGGAAAACATCGATGAAATTAAGTCGGTTGATACAACCACAAGCAGTAAGGAGAAAGACATTGATCAAGAGACTGACACCACGGAAGGTAGTGGTTCTGGTAGTAGACAGACACCTATCGATGATACTCAAAATGACGCCCCAGAAGAAACCCCAAAAGCTGAGAGTGTGGCTTCAGAGACCCCAACAGAGGATCATTCTGGCAGCGGTTCGGGGCACCAAAAAGTCGAAGAAGACAACATTGAAGATGCTCTTTTTGAAAAAGGGGAAACCAAGGCGGCACCTGCAAGTTTGGCAACTAAGACAGAACCAAAGGCCAAAAAGGAAGGAAAGCAAGACGTGGTTTCTTCTGTGGATAAAAACAAAGAAACATCAACAGAAAAGAAAGAGGAAAAAGCTAATTTTAAGGACTTGACTTCGCTTAAGAAAAAAGAAAGACTGACCTCCATGGAGGAGATGATAAACAACGGCAAACTGAAACCTCAAAAGGTCGTTGATGCTCAAGCAAGCACGAGGGAAGAAGTTCCAAAATTTGAGAACCAGGAAGAAGAGGCAGAACAACAATTTATTGCTGACAAAATAGGTAAATTAATGCAGCACAATTGGCAAATTGTTAATGTAGAATGGTAGTATGATCCATGCTTCAACATGGGCGTCTCAGAAATATACTGAAGAAGATCTGGAAACGAATTATGATCATTTGTATCTTGTGAAGTCCAATAGAGCAGTTTCCCCGCTATGATTGTAAAAAAAACCCCAAAAAACCCCGCAATGTGATCGTTTCAGTGCCTTGATATCTATAACTGTAAAACTTGGCATCTAAAATTCCTACCGTGAACATGCCGTACCGTATTGCCGTGACATCGACTGTACCGTTTACATGGTTATACGAAAACTGCTTTATAGAACTTGACCAATATCATCAATACTGCGCTCCGACAAGATGAATTAATGTGGACTTATGGTTCATAACTTTTATATCTACTCAACAGGTAAAAGTCACAAGATATCCCTAGTTCTGGATCAACATTATTACAAGCCATACGCCAATGAGGACTCTATGGCATATGAGATGCTCGCTTTAGACCTCAAAAAAGAAGTAAGTGAAAAATACCGGATTGTAAAGGCCCTTTTTGTGCCAGTAGTATTTTGTGAAGATAGGATGGAAACGGACAATAACTGATGAACTCATGATTGTACGGAGGACTCCAAACTTTGGCTAGGAGACCTGTTTTCGTGCATTCTACTTAGGAAATTAGTGATTCTCAGAATAGGTACTCTCCAGGCTACGTTCGCACTAAAGATGACGTATACTTCTGTTTTCACACCCTTTCTTCTACGCTTAGGCCTTCCATCCACACTAGTAAAAAACGCTGTTTAGCGTGGATAGGTTTAACGGTAGCAAAAACCTTTTTGAATTCAGTATCCGGACTAGTGTGGACGCAGACTCAGTCAGGTACCCTCTAGTTGGGATGGGGGTGGGGGTGATCACTAGTGTCACTCCAGAGACGCCTCAAAAATGAAATTCCCATGTATGGCAAAACTATTGAAAAATACTAACGATAAATACTTCACAGAAGTTGACAACCAGTTATGTACTTCTCAGCACTAACTGATAACTAATAGCACCCACTATTTCGTCTCAGGTGGAACGCGCAGTTGGCAATAATGCTTTGGTCTCACAAATAACTTTCAGGTAAAGAAGTCAATTTCACGTCTAGTAAGAATCATGTGAAATTTGTTTTACTTATTTGTTCTCATTCCCTAACTTTGTTGGCATTTGTATATTTGTAGTGAAATAAAGAAACCGGGTAAACTGCCAAGCTTTTCTCACGTTCTGGCCAAATTTACACTAAATGGAGACGAAAACAAACTTCGTATGGATGTTAAAAAAGGAACTGTTGGAGAGATGATGGTCGACAAGCACTTCTTCCAGTCTTCATAAACTGTTGTAGGATTTTTATAATATGAACTTAAATCTCTAATGACCTGGGAGCTAAAGATTTGACAGTTTCTTTGAGAAATCGTCTACACAAGCAAATTTCACTTTTGACCAATTTTCTTTCCCAAAAAGCTAACCTACACGTTAGCTTTCGAGAAAATGCATTGTCATATATTATAGATTTTGCCAAATTTTTCTCATCCACGCGGTCCAAAAATATTTGTTATATAAAATTTGCTGGTATACGAGGGTCTTAAGATAATTCCCAACATCAACTATTATTATTCACGCAACATGTTAGTCCACTTCGGGCGTCAATCATGTTGTCTCACGGAAGGTATGGTGGTACAGATTTGATTTTTCTAAACAAAAAGATGCTTTTTTAATTTCACTACGTTATTCAAGAAGGAAATATTTAAGATTATTTATAAAGTATATTTAGCACAAATGACAATGGTTGTTTATGAAACAGCCTGCCATACACATGACCGGAGAATTACTGCCTGTACGTGCACATTATACTACTTCGATAAGCTGCACGAATGTTTTGAATGTGTTAAAGTAGTTTTCAATAAAACTAGTATTCTTGCATGACATAAGTGTTTATTGATATTGTTAGTGATATGCTTAACATATTTTGCAAACGTCAAGAGAACGTGCGCACTTGTTTAAAGTCAGTACTGTTAAAACCCTCATTCAAAGGACTTTAAGGTCCAAACTATGTACTTACTGACTGTATTGTATTGTATTGTATTGTATTGTATTGTATTGTATTGTATTGTATTGTATTGTATTGTATTGTATTGTATTGTATTGTATTGTATTGTATTGTATTGTATTGTATTGACGTGAAGCTGCGAAAGCACCCTTTCCCTTGTTATATTGGTCTAAAATCGAAGCTCCCGATACCCTGATGGTCTCTCTCACGCCGAAGGCTCTCGACATTGAAGAATAGAGACAAATTTTAGGCTCTGATACTCACGGTAGGCTCCGAAGGAATGCGCAACAGATCAGAACTGGTTGCGACAATGTAAGCGTGGAAGACCAGCATTGCTCGTAACAGCCTACAAATTTCGAATAATACGTCCAAATTTTTATGTCGAGGAAAACAAAAACTTTATTGAGACATTGACGGTGTATCATTTATTCGTATGCGGAGTATAAATATTTAAATTAGTAAAATTGCAATGATTGAATTAATTGAAATTCGAGGTGGCTGTGACAAAAGGGCAAGAAATAGAGATGTTTATTATCAAAAGGTCCTTTTGTTGTCCAAGACAGCCGAGTAAAACCCACTAAAGTCATCTCCACGGCCCGTTACCCGGCCCTTAATTAGCCCCCCTGGTCGTATCATGGTTTGCTATTGCTCCATTTAAGTCGTCCTCGCTACAAAATTTGCTTTCTTGACTTCGCACATTTAAAAAATCTTTTTTATTCATTCTGTTTTCCATGCTGTGAAAGATGAATATAGTTTTTGTGCATTATAGGACAAGAAGAATCGAACGACACAGGAGGAATGCTTAGGGTTACGCAAGGGAATTCGAGAGGAGGCGGGGGAAAGTTACCCCATTTCTCGCCATCCCCTCTCTAACTTTTAAGTCTCCTCCCCTCCTTCCGATTCCTTGAGCTTTTTAACAGGCTAGGGTGATGCCTAAAATAAAAGCCAGGTGATTTCAAACATACTGAAAAGTTTGTTCGAGGATGAAGAATAAGAGATGTGACAAGAGTGACCTCATTGGAATTTGCAGAGTACTGATAAAGGCAGATTTCATATGATTTTAAAACTTCATGGCATGAGCTACACCGTGAGGGTGGGCTTTCTTAGTCAGACACTATCTTCTGTAGATGTGTGAGCAGTATTTATATGAGCCCGGTTTAACCAAGGCTATGTTCATTGGTATGTATAAAGTCAAATCTTCATTTGCTAAAACATATAATTACCTACAATATATTGTTCTATACTAAATGTTATGGAAAATTGGTGCAATTGTAATCATAGAAGATCATAAAAGTAATCCAATCCTTGTCCTATTTCCCATATCGATAAACTTACACCCAGTTCTTTGGCAATTTCCAAACGGACTTTTATGGACTAGGAATACAATGCAGAAAAAAAATCAGTATTCTTGGATCTCTCACATACTGCGCACCCGCGCCATAGTGTTCCTTCATTCAGATAAGATGGGCGGAAGGACGGACAGACAAACAGTTTTTATTTAGAGTTTTGTACCAATAAAATTCATGTTAGGAAAAAGTGCGGCTTAGTTGGCTACTATACAAAGCCTAGTAGGAGAGAGATCCCGAATTCGATTCCCATTGACTTAACACACTTGTTCATTTCCATTTCTCTCTTATCTCTAGTTTCACTGCACCGATATCAGGGTAGTAACGAGGTATGTGGGATCAGGGATCAGCATTATTTTTGGGCTCAGGGATCACATCAGCATTATTTTCTGGGCTCAGGGATCCGATTTTTAGCCTTGGGATCGGGATCACTGTCTTTGGAATCGGGATCACCAACGTTTTTCAGGGATCACTTTTTAAGACGGGATCAGGGATCAAAATTGCCCTTATTTTGGGGATCAAGGATCAGATTTTTAGCCCTGGGATCGGGATCACTGCAAAATCTATATACCTCGTTACTACCCTGCGATATGGAGAGAAGGGGTAAAGGGCGCTCCGTCGGACTCAAGTTCATTCAAGTTCGAATGATTTAGAGTTACGAGTAACCAACATCATAAAATGTTGCTTAACCTTGTTTACATTTTACAATGGAAGGAGTTGTAAACGGTACATTAGAGAAGAGCTTACCTGTAAAGTTGGATAGAATAAAACATGTTTTGATCCACCAGCACTATATCAAAATTGAAATTGCAAGAAATATGTATTAGGCACTGTATTCAATCAAGCGGTGATTGTCTGCAATTGTACTGAAAATTCCGCTATTTCGTAATATTTGTTTCGAAAACCCCATTATAGTAATACAAATCCATTTTACCTTGAATGACATTTTCAGCCCATAACTATTGCAACCCCCACTATTTCCACTCTCCTTGACATAGTGGGGGTCCTAGTCCCGGGGGGGGGGGGGGGGGACTCCTATATGTAAGATGACGGGGATGTTCGTCGGAAATTTTGAAAATGACCCCTAAAAGGTACCCGATTGGGATTGGCAACAATTCATTTCTACCCCTAAAAGGTACCAATTCAAAAACAATAATAAAAAATTAAAGTAATGAAACACTTTGTTATCGATGTGCTTTGAAGATTCAATTCAGATCATCGAAATCGTCCCTTTGATCCCTGAGCCCTGGCCTCTGATCCCTGATCCTGGCCATAATTTGAAGCTTGATCCCTGATCCCATATACCATGTTACGAGCCTGTATTGCAACCCCCACTATTTCCACTCTCCTTGACATAGTGGGGGTCCTAGTGATGTCATATGGATACCGCAGGCTTTATAATCAATACCGAGCTGATTTCGTACGAGTGTGAAACGGTGTGGTGATTTCTATACTATAAAAAACCCTTGAGATTCTTACCAGTGTAACCATGCGGCCGTACAGTCATACAGAAACTGTGTACTTCTGTCATGGACTGAATTGTCCAGGCAATGCTACATACCTGTATCTAAAGGCATGTTCTGCTGGTGTCGATTCCCATGTTAGTTTTTCATCCTTGTATTTTTTCAGTATTTCTATGTACCTATATCGAATTTGAATGGATTGAATTAGTTCTGTTGTATTGGAAACATTTTCAGACCTTGAACATGAACGGCATACCCATTAAGTTTTACATTTCCCTCCCCTCCCTAACTCACACAGACTCAAATTTAGATAGAGTTTGAATGCAGTCTACAGACAACAGACAGCAGTCAGCCTTTTATTGACTACTACAGGCTCTATGTAAAAGATGAGAAACAAACCTTACCTGTTGTTGATTATTGCTGCTCATCATTCATAGAAAATAAAAGAAGAAAAATTATTAAGGACTGGGTCAAACGTCCAGCTTCCTTTATCAAACGGCAGTGGAAAAGGATTTTGTACTTCAGTGCAACTCCTATAGACGACTTTCAAAAATGGCTGCCTAGTACATGAGAACGAGGCCACAAAGGCCTTGTTACCACAAAATAAGCGTGGTGACACTTCTATTGCTATCAAAGACGATGCGTTCCTCTTCCTTTTGAAACAAAAAAACAAAAAAATAACAAAAAAACCCACTATTTTCTGTGCATTTTATAGGATATACTTAGACTCATTTGATACCATGATGATTTTAGAGGCCTTTCTGGCCTTGTTCTTGTGAACAATAAGCGGGAATGCTGGGCAAGTGGCTGCTTAATAGGGTTGCTTGCTTAATAGGAGTTACATTTACAGTATAACATCGATTCAAGACTTTGATAACTGGACGCTAAATAGGAGGTGGCTTCTTAATAGTTGGCCCCTTAATAGGAGTTGCACTGCATTTAGTATCAGTACTTTTCCATGTGTTTATTGTCTTTATTGTCCCCAATCTACAAGACCTCCATGAGTGGTCATTTCCCTGAAATACCTCTGGCTCCCACAAGCAGACATTAAAAAGCATTCAGGGTAAGTGACAACCTCCTTCAAGTGAACACTTATGCTTGGCTGGAGGGTGTGCGTTTAGGGGAAGTCTGACTGCATTTCATTAATGATAAACTTTTTAACAATGGATACCAGGGGCGGATCCAGGGGAGGTGCGTTGGGTGCGGACGCACCCCCTTTTGGACGACGGTGAAAGCTTTTCTGAAATATAAACGTTTTTCATTGATCGTTTTTGGGCCGGGAAGGCTGTGGTTGTATTTGTGTCGGGAAAACCAGCACACCAAGTGCGCCTGCTACTTTAATCATTTTGGAGCCGGGAAGCCTGTGGTGGCGGGAAAAATTACATGCGCGTGTGCTTTGTAAGTTTATCTACAGACCATTTTGGCTACCATCAAAAAACGCACCCCCTCCTTAAAAAAGCTGGATCCGCCCCTGGATACTTCTAAAATACTGCCAATTGATCCCTTGGAGGTCTGTTCTTAAGAGACTAAACTCTGTTTGTAAGAAAGAGCAGCAAACTATATTATAATCAACAAACCAATAAAAAATAACAAACCTGATGATCCAGTGTGAGAGAAATCAAAGCCATAGAAATTTAAACCCATCATGATTTTTGAGCGTAGTTTGCTTGGTTCAGGGCTTAGTGCAAGTATACAGTCCGTAATCCAAGCAGTAGGTGAGTTGGGTCCAGGTCTTGATGGAGATGAGTAATCATAAGTCATAAGACTAAAACCATCAAGGACAGGGGCCAAGATTTCAAAGTCATTCTTATCAAAAGAATTCCTTGGCATAGATCTGGAAAACAAATATGAAGAATTAATGTAATATGAATATATGAATACATAGATATGAACAGAATGAAAGGAAGAATTAATAATTGTCAAGATACACACTTGGAGAGTCTCTTTCCTGAATAAATAAATAAATAAATGAACAAACAAACAAACAAACGAACAAACGAACGAATGGATGGATGGATGGATGGATGGCCCCTTTTCTTTGCAAAAGGCTGCATGGTTTGACCAACTAAGTGGGAAATTTTCACCTGGCTATGACCCTATGAGAATGCACATCAATTACTTACCCTGCATTTAAAACTGATGGAGGGATCACAAGGATAATCTTTAATTTTGCCTCATGTAAAGCATCAGCTAGTTTGCTTACAAGAAGATAAAGAGCTCTACAATAGAAAAAAAAACTGGGTACCATCTATCTCATCTCCATTTCTTCCCTACCTCTCCACTTCTCTTCTTTCCTGTCCTTTCTAATTCTATCCTCTCTCTCCCTCTCTCTCCTCCATCATCCTCAATTCTGCTCTCCCCTCTCATCTACTCTTGTCTCTTCTGGTCTCATATTATCTTATCTCCTTCCTCTCCTCTTCTCATCCCCTCTCCTATCTTTCCTCTTCTTTTTCTTCCCTCCCTTTCCTTCCCTCCCCTCTCATTTTTTATAGCTTTACCCCTAAAGGCCATTGACAAGCTGCAGAAAAAATTGTGTTCTGCAATAGACATATGTCTTTAAACTTACTGTTTTGTATCACCAGTGTACTGACTCCAAATTTCTAGAACCAATCCATCAAAATGATGTGCCTGGTGTTATCAATGAAAGTAAAATAGAAGTGCACTACGTTTGCTATCCACCTTAGTCAAATTCAGGGATGTGATGGAAGGCATAATGAAGGCAACATATGAAGTGAGAAAGGAAGGAGAACTAAGAGAATTGTTGAAGCAACAAAGAAGTAGGGGGGAGTAAAAGAAGGAAGGAAGGTAGAAAGGAAGGAAGAAAGGGGAGGGGAAGGAGGGAGGGGAGGGGAAGGGAGGGAGGGAGGGAGAGAGGGAAGCAAGCAAGCAAGCAAGGAAACAAGCAAGGAAGGAAGGAAAGGGAGGCAATTAATGGAGTGAGGAAGGAAAACAAAGAAAGAAAGGCTGATTAAAGTAAACCAGAGGAATTAAGGAAAGATAAGAAAAATGAAAAAAGTGTACATGTAAGTGATGGTAAGAAGGATGGGAATAGAAAGAGAATTCAAAGGGGAAATTACCTTGACAAAGCCAACAATGGTATCTACTAAGGATGACAGAGTTGAGTCACTTGTAAGAACAATATGAAAGTCATTGTATGACCATTTATCAAACAGGAACCTTGGTACTGTTAAAAGCAATATCATATTCATGTTAAACCTGGACAAATTATGGCCTCCTCCGCAGGCAACTGTTCGCTTTTTCGCTGGGCCTTCTTCTTTTTTCCCTCCTCCTTTTCGTCCCCAGTCTTTTTTCTTCTCAAAATTTTGCACAGGAAACCCAAAAGGTTGCCTGCGGAGGAGGTTAGACAAATTATTTAAATGACAATTTTAATCATAACCAATGATCTTGATAATCTGTTAATTTTGTCTCACTTACAAATTTTAACTTTACTATTGGATTTCTTGACATCTGCCATCCATCCTATGATACATTTGAGATAAAAATATTAGTAACTAAAGATCAAATAAGATAGGATCCTTGCATTCATTTTTGTGAATTTGTTGAGAGGAACTATAGTTTTGCATTATGACAGCAGCCACCAAATATATTTTACTACAGATGTTACCAAAGAAGGTTTCATGAAAAACATGTCAGGCCACATCTTGAAACATGTGTCTCTCTATCTGTCTCTATCTTGAAATGTCAATATGCCTGCATTCCTTTTTGCATGTGTCAGCATCGATCCCTTTTACAAAGCAAGTGTTCTACAAATAAAGATTTTTTTAAAATGATACCTTCATCAATATCATGACCTCCTTCTATTGCAAGAGTTCCAGATCTTCTGTAACCAAAATGTTTAATAATACTGTCAATAATAAGTGAGATAGACAGAGCAGTTTTTATAAAAGTGAAACAGTGTTGCTGTGTCTAAAACTGACAGATGTAACTATATGCCATTTTCACAGTCGCACAAAATCTGCTCTATCATAATAACACATTGTACAATCCATTATGAATCAAAACAATTTCAATTTGCAACCTTAGTTAATCATTCTATTAAATGGGGCCAAATCTTATTGAGACAAAGTTAAACTCAAGACATTGCTGGCCAGCAGTATTGGCATATTGTAAAACATGGACTGGACTTGACTGGATGTGGTGCTGATCGTTGTGGACCATTTGTCTTGGCCCCACCCAGCCCTGCCCCTGACCTGGGGAGGGCTACCAGGTATATAGGTAATGTTTGCTCAGTGTGATAGGTGTGAGGTGGTGGACTGTGGCAGGACTACCATGGTGATTGACCTCCTTGAGGGACATGGATAGGTGATGCCAGTCTCTCTGTTTCTGCACCCAACCCAAGGCTCATCTGATGGTGATGAGTTTAATCTGGCTATACTTAACATATCACCATCATAATGATAACTAAATTACCTTCTAATAATTTGGAGCCAAACTGGAGAAACATATGTAAACTTGCCTCCAAATAATTTGGCAATATCATATCCATGAGAATTCCACTGTGGAAAATTGTACATGTATATTATTGAAAATTACTGTATATATCTCTTTATATAGCTGTATACCATACACTCAAACCCCACATGAGTGACCACCCAAAATGTCAAGTTTACGTGGTGGCTTTAAGGAGGTGGTCGCCTATGAGAGTAAACACAATAGGGGGTCTAAATTTGTAGTCCTTTGGAAACTGCATATACTGTAATTTACTGCCATTAATTCTCTATGTAAGAGTCTCATTTATAATAAGAGCATTTCCTCAGTATAACTTGCTGCATTAAAAAAGCATTTGATATACCAATGTGTGTCAGCAAAATGAGGAACTTCCATGGCGAAAGAAAGAATCACATTAGTGTAAGTTAAAACTATGTTGGGTGAGCATGTCTTCCCAGATTAATAAAATGTAATATGAGGCAAATTAAGCTCTGGTACATGGGGTAAGTTAAAACAGCTGGCCTTGGAAATTGATCCAAATAATGTACAAGTTGCTATACAGGTAGCCTGTGTACAGCCATTTCCCACCCCTCCCCCCTATGGGAGGAGGGGTGGGAAACTGCTGTACACAGCAGGGTAGTAACGAGGTATATAGTTTTTGCAGTGATCTCGATCCCAGGGCTTAAAATCTGATCCTTGATCCCCCAAATAAGGGCAATTTTGATCCCTGATCCCATCTTAAAAAAGTGATCCCTGAAAAATGTTTGTGATCCCAATTCCAAAGACAGTGATCCCGATTTCCAAGGCTAAAACTCTGATCCCTGAGCCCAGAAAATAACGCTGATGTGATCCCTGAGCCCAAAAATAATGCTGATCCCTGATCCCATATACCTCGTTACTACCCTGTACACAGGCTACTATACAGGGGATTTGCATTTGTGTCTAGTATATTGTACATACTGGTGTAACATAGGCTAACACATCTCCTTCAAAGTTCTTGGCAGTAACATTTTCACAGAACACATTATGTTGTTTAATAATATCTCTTATGCGAGGGTTTTCTGTAACTAGTCCTCGTTCTGTAACAGTTAAAGCACATGGCCCACCCTGGTGAGGAAAAAGACAGTTATATTACAGCAGAACCTCCAAAAATGGCCACATCTCTATAACAGCAATTTTCATCCCCACAATAGTCCCCTTCACAGTTCCCTGCACCATCTTGAAAGGTAGCCGTGCCTTTGCATTGAAGCGAGACGAATGGTGAGCGTGCAATGATAGATACCTTTTTTAACACCTACAACAATTATTCACAGGTCTCTATCATTGCACAATCACCATTCGTCTTGCTTCGATGTAAAGGCATGACTACCTTTCAAGATAGTGCAGAGAACTGTGAAGGAGACTATTGATGTTATCTATACATTTACTCTGTACTGAAAATTCTGTCTGTAAAATGGCGATCTCTCCGTAAGTGACACATTATTCTCCCCAAGGTGGCTGTTGTGGAGGGGTTCAGTGTATTTTCATTGATTTATTATTATCATCAATATACTAGGCCAAATAACAAACTGCCCTCTTGAATACGCGCCATTTAGCGGGCAAAAATTGAATTTGACGGGCTGCAATTACATTTGCAGCCATATTGCTGATTGGCTTAGAAGGCATCATGCGACAGCTCTCGACCAATCAGAATTTACAAGAAAACCATTTAAAAACTCGAGTTTTGTGTCAATTGTTATTCTTTATATTTATTTGAAGACAACTTTTATCGTACTGATCAAACGCCATTTTACCACTAATATGGAAGAATTTCCAAGAATTTCCAAGATATCATTTACATCATTCTTCAGATGATGGTTCAAGCCCAAAATTTAGGGGGGGGGGCGACCTTGCTTTCCTCGCTATGCCACTGTCTGGAAGGTCTTTTCTTTCTGGGCTTAAACATTAATTCTGAACTCATCCTTAAAGGAAAATATTGCCCATATAAACACATCCTGAGATGACAGCCATTAATAACCAATGAAGGCTAGATAGATTTTGTATGACTGTGAAAATGTCACCGCATGGTCACAGCATGGCTTATATGGCAGGAATTTCAAATGTTTTTATAGACAACATGGCACTGACATGGCCACGGCACAACGCAGTCTGTTTCACACTCATGCAAAATCTGCTCTAACTATAGCCAAATACCAATCATGGCTATCCTGGCAATGGTGAAACTTGGCAGACTCTACATACACAATGTACAAGTGTATGTAAATCCACCATTAATAAATTAATGATTATTACAAATGAGGTTCTTAAGTCAAGCTAAAGTTAACATACAGGCATAAAAAGGAAGAAAATGGAGAAAATCTTGAAGTCAAATTCGTAGCAAAATATTTGGGAATCATTAAATATTTAGTGTCCTATTGGTTAAATAATGTATGTATGATTGTAAATGATCCAGTACAGTAAAAAACTATTGGCCAAAAGTCGTGCGACACTTAGAGAAACCATTGACAATCAGCATTTCAATATAATCTTTTCTAGCGAAAAGAAGCTTCACAACATTAACCTTTGGTCAAATTTAAAACCATAATTAGGACGTCAACAATAACTCTAAGTTATATTATTTAAAGGTGAGTGTCTAACTCTGACAAGCGAAGCTTTATGTCAAATTGGAAAAAAATAATCCACTAAACACCTTATTTCCTGTTAAGTAAAGAAACGGTTATCAGGAAAAAAAATTAAAAACCAATCTACCTTTTTCCCTTTGGTTTTCTTCTGTTTGTTAGTTTTCGAAAAAGTTCCATACACGTGCGATTGATTAATGTACCAGAATACTACCAAAAGAGCTATGATCACTGAAGATAAACTCAGATGTGCCATACTGCGAATGAAAATGAAACTGCGGAAGACGATCGTTAGGGTTTGATAAACTCTCTTCCGAATTACAAGAAAAAGTTTAAATATTCATTGCAAACTAACAAAATGCATTTGAACGCCGAAAATGCAGCTGTTTCTGTTATGCGCATTAACGCGATGATCGGCGCTGCGCAGCTAGAACCCAGTACTTCACGGAAAAATCGAAAGGCTCTCTCCGGTTTAATTCATTTAGTGATTAGAATAAATGAATAAATGAACAAATGAAAATGAAAGAAACATTGAAAAGATTCATTGCTTGTTTGTAATGTTTGTAATTTTTAAATGACCTAAGGATGGGCTTCTAGGCAAATGACTTCCTAATTTTTTTAAACAATGCAATTAACTTCTAGATAGTTAGCTTTATTGAAAGTGACTGTTTATTCTTTTATTAAAAATGGATTGAAAACTTCAGGCCATGAATCTTTTAGATTTTTCACAATCATACTTCCCACTTAACTTTTGACAGATAGTTTGCAATTCACTTCCGGATGACCAGCGGAAACCCACAAAAAAGATGCTCTCGCCTTGCAGTACAAATTTTGTTTCCGGTACGTTGCAGGGTCACGATGTAGAACAAAATTCAGGGAAGGTAATACGAGCGATAAAAAACCCGGTCACTTGACAAGAAAAAAACTTGGGACATGTTGGCAGCGACCCATGGCCGCCATTTCCAATTTGAAAGGTGAAACAACCTAAGAAATATGTAAAGGAAGTATCCTTGAGATGGAACCTCCGACTCTTGTTCGGTGGTGTCCTTCCGAGAACGACGGTATTGAGTTCTTGGAGTGCGAGATTGGAGGGAAGGAAGACTCATTGGATTTAACAGAAGACGATTACGCTGTGATATTGAGACTGTTGCGTCAGAGGAACGTGTTGCTTTTGAAGCTGTATCTAATTGATCCACAATGTGTTTCCTCATCAAGAAATGTCAGCGAGGAACAACACTGTTCAGACGGAGCGACGGACGAGCACGCGAAGCAAATGACTTTCCAGTCAAAACGAGACATCAGATGTAGCGAAACAACTAGAATTGGAACTGGGCCTATGAAAAATATGTATGTCAAACAACAGAAAGCACCTCCTATAACCAACCCATCGTCTACATTCACAGACGAGGAAACCTTTAAAACGCTAGCAGAGGACATGTCTGGCAAAGAGGTACAGAGTATTCGTGTATTGCTTTGTCGTCCTAAATTAAAAAGTTGCTGTGACAGGGGTTGTAACTCTAGACTCTCGCAGGAATGTGTACAGTGACTCCCTGGTATTAGGGCGCAGGCTCGAACTGGGATTTTTTTCTGTTTTGACACGGAATGTTCTAATAGATTGAAACTTGAGCGCCAGCGATCAAGTGGGCGCCCTAGTGGTTTTCGTGTTGCACCAACGTCTCAGTCTTTTTCTTCCAGTTTACTAAGTGAACAGCAAACCACGTGGTTTTTTATTGATACTGAGCAAGGCATGTAAGTTTGATCTTTTTATTTGCCTAATTAACATTCTGCGTCGGAGTGGTGTGAATCTTTGTACTGCTCTCAAACAGCTTTAGCTCTGTTGAGCAGAAAGCAATCGTTTCGATGTTTTGATTTGATACTTGTCTCCCCAATTCTTTTGAAAACCACTAAACTGTATCCTGATTTGTTCCGCATTAGTAAATCACATGGTAAGTGAATCTGCTAGCGAATAGTTCGTTTATTTCGTGTACATGCATTGTTCATGTCTAATGTTATAACATTGGAAAATATCCGGGTCCCTAACCTCACGGGACCCACAAAGCATGCATTTGCGCGGACGGGAACTACAAATTACTGGTAAATCTCAAACACTGTATATCAACGTACAGAGTGCTCTAGTTTTCGTTCTAGTATGAAAATCAATTTTAGCTCGATCGAGAATAAATTCTCCATTGTTTGTTTGTTTGGTGTTGCGCATGAGGATATTTAGTATGTCTATACAGCACCATATTCGTTTAATTAGTGTATACCATCGGTTGCACTTTTGAATTATGTGTTCTCTCCTTGAATGATTTTTGCTTGAATATTTTTTTTAAATACTCGTGTTGCTCGCGTGCAGGACGGCGTCGCTCACTCGAGCATGAAAGACAATTATCCCTGCTCAGTGGTGCAGTTGCAAATCTGTGCTCGACTTCTTCGACGATATCGCGTTGATCATTTGCTTTTAGTTCATTATATATACAGAAATGTCCCCAGATTTGTGATTCTTTCAAACTGCAACCGCAGGATATTAGCAGTTTAACGAAAAGTGTACATTCTGTACGTGTTAATTCTTCGCTGGTCATGCAAACCCGAGACAGAATGGTTTCTTGGCGGAATTCGTAACGCACATTCAAAGTGATGCAAGACTTATTGTAACGTGGTCCTTTAAAATCGTTTAGTGAAAGATTTTAACTACGGGTGAATAAAAGCAATATAGTTTATTGTAGGAGTCAATTAATTAACGCTTCTCAAACAACGCATTAATCGAATTAGTTTCGAAAAGGATACGATTTCACACGAATTTAGACGTGTATTTTATGACGAAATGACGCTCGCGAAGGAAACCTTTTCTATGAAGTAAGATTTTATAGCGAGGTTTGTCCTGTTAATTTTTTTCTATTGTGCAAAATAACTATAGCGCATATGTTAAGGTGTGTTAAAATGTAAGTCATACTCTCCACTTGAATAGCAAGGTGTTAAAATAAATTAATAAAGGTTGCAGAATAATAGGTTTGGAGAATAATACACAAAGGCTATAGAATGATTAGAATAAGGGGTATCCATGTAATTTTAGCATAATAGATCATATTATTTTATAAAATACTTAAATTCAAGACCATTTTATTGATGGTGCATAATCATGTTGGTCAGGCATAAGTGACCTTAATGTTTTTCTTAGATAGTAGAATATTGAATATTGATCATGTTTAGTCTAATATCAGAGTTTTATCACATTACAGTTGATATACCATTTTCCCTGTATTCAGAATTTTGTGTTTTATCACAGTTTAAGTGGTATAGTTGCCAACAATGTTGATTATAATTTAGTTTAGAAGAAGAATTTCCAATGCCTCACTGACAGCTGTGCAGAGATCCTTATTTTAGGTCTGTCATGTGAGAGTATTAGTGTCACAAAAAAGTCTTGCCAGAGCACAACAGAATTTCGGTTTAACTTTGCTGTAGAACTGAATTACAATCTGGCAATCTAACCAGAACTTGTAAAACTAGAATTAAGAGGACTCTACAGTTTTAAAGCTGGACTTTGTACTGCTCCATTCTAAGAGATGTGAAAAGGATTACAGAATGTTTTTATTTTCTAAAATCCAAGATAAACATCTTCAACTTTAACTTGTGCAGAAAAAATTCTCACATTATTAATTAATACTAATTAATACTAATTAATATTGAATAATAATATGCTCTATCAACTGAATCTTAGATCTGGACCATGAACCATTATTAATATATAAGAAAGTCCCTGACAATGCTTACCAAGAGTAAGATTCTTCAAAGATAGACATTGCACAAATGAAAATACAAACAAATTAGTAAAAATATTTATTTGGTCTTTGACCTAAAAATATTGTGTGAATCATCTCGCACAATGCACTTGTCCCCTTGCAAAATCTGCACCCCACTTCAATGTTTGCCAAAGGACTTAGCCAAAGAACAATGTAGTCTGTGCAGAGGTAATTATGAGAATTTAGTGTGTATCTCTTGGAGAAAAAAATTGGCATTGCCATCTTGGTATCCCATTTACTGTGGGCTTCTGATACATAGCTACACAGGTCTTAGGATGTAAAATTAATTTGTGTTATTAGAGATGGTATATGGCTATATCAGACTTGCTCTATTTGTTTGCCACCTCCCTCGACTTTGACAGTTGTCTCTGTTCTCTGAGTTTTCCTGATATGACCTCATTTGGGATTATTTTTGTAAGTTGAGTGTTGTCTGAGAGTAATGATCAAATGTAGTGTGGTTAGTGATTATTGAGTAATTCTTAATGAAAACACCTTTAATTCTGGGGAAACTGATAATGGCAAATTATATTTCTATTTCTGTGTATTCTGTCAATAATCAGTCTGATGGACACTCCAAAAAATAGCATGGAAGAAGTGTTTTGTTAATCTCTGAATTATATCATATTCCAGCTAGATGCAAGCAACATTAATATTTGCAAATAATTAAAAAAATAAAACATTGATTTTTAATTGTAATTTAATGATCATTTATTGATGAAATTAATTGCATTTTTATATAGTATGTAGAAATTCCACTTACCTATATGTATTTCCTTTTTTCAATCCCAATAGTGTTATTATGGTGATATTGAAGAACTGGTGACATCTCTTACACAATCCAATGAAGAACTTTTAAATGAAGTAGGACACCTTGAAGAGGAACAAGAAGAATTTCATGACAGTTCATTTGAGGGTATGCAGATAAAATACACAATGAATAAATTTTTAATTAACTTTTTGATTTTATAATGAGTATGCAAAATGCTCCTAAGTGTTATGTAATAATTGATTGATTGATTGATCGATAATTTAATTGTTTTTTCATTCAAGAAAACCTTACATAATTACAAAAATCATCATCTGGAAAACCTTTCTAAAATTCATTGTAGCCAGTGATAATGTTTCAATTGAAGCCCCTAAGACCCTGGGTCCAATGTCAATTATTTCTATTTTGAGGCAGTACTCTGTGCCGTGAGATCCCATTCTTCAAATAGAATGTCTGAAAATTCTAGAAGTAGGTTATCAACATTCCATAAAACTAAAGTTCACAGTTTTTATTGGAAAGCTGATATCCTATTCCAAATGAACTACAGGACTTCTTAACATGGTTCCGAGTTCTTTTCATTGCTCCAGTTTCAAGTTCTGTGTTGCTCAGTCTTAAGCCTTAACTCCATGTAAACTGTTCATAAATTTGAACAAAAACTTGTGGAATCTTAAAGTAATGGCTTTGTTCATTTAGAGCAGTTGTTGTATGAGTTAGGACAACTTACCGTGCAGTACCATGACAGTGCCGTAAATGTCTATAAAAACATTTGAAATTCCTGCTGTAACCATACTATGTAATGACCATGCCATTTTCCCAGCCATGTGAAATTTGCTCTATGGTGTTTCTTACCTTGCTTGAGGATAAGGCTGAGCAAAAGAGAACTCAAAATGGGAGTATTATGAAAGGAGAAACTTATCTTTTATTTTATTTTCATTTTTCTTGTTTTCACAAAGTAGTATATGGATATCTACTTACTACTTTGAAGATTACCTGTCATCACTATTGACATAGGTTGAGCCCTGCCAAAGCTGGGTCGGCATATGTGTGTGCTTGATGTTCAGTTTTATCTCTACTGCCATGGTTGGAAATTTCTTCTTGAATTCAGCATTGCATATGCTTAAAAGTTTTTAAAATATATAAAGACTAAGTTACAATTATTAAAACAGGCGTGCATGTATACTGTCTGGCTTGCAAAACTAGTCAAAATATCTCAACACTTGAATCAAATTTAAGTTAATATTTCCTCTTTGATTTCTTCTTTTGTTGAAACCAGGAATTTATGGTTTGAGGAAGACGATTGCAGAACTCATTATCAATAACAAAAGACTTGAACAAGATCTCGCAATACAAGATCCGCTGCACAAATTTCTGAGACAGCAACTAGAATCATTTATGAAAGCAACTTACACAGAATCAGAAATCTCAGATATTGTAAAAAATATGGAAAAATTGCCGAATGGAGTACATGAAAATGGAGATAGTGAAGCCGATTTTGGTTCTCAGAAGGACGTGGAAAGTTCTGAAAAGATTGATGAAAGTAGCCGAAGTGAAATAAAGAAAACCGATTCAGAGAAGAAATCCACCAACAAAGTGTCAAAAGAAGACTATCAAGCACTGGAGAAGGAATTAAGCGATGTGAAAGAGAAATTAAAAACTGTTACAGGAGAGAAAGCGAAGGTAGTGAAAGCCATGAGCTTGCATAGAACTTAAGCTTAATGCTTGCTAATATAATTAGGAATTTGGCCTGCCTTTTGGCATATTATTAGAAAGTTATATTTTTGGGTACCTTGTTTTTGCTTTTGTTGTTGTTGTTTGTATAATATTGTTTCTTATTTGAACTTGGATTCTTGCAGTAACTTACTTCTCTTTCGGATAATTTTGAAAATACTTTTCATTTTGGTCACAACTTGTTCAAGTGCGCGTTTGTCCCACACGGGTACACGCGCGCGCTTCTTGCCAAAAAGGCGGGAAAAATACGTTCTCTGATTGGTCAGATTTGTCTGTCCGGAAGTGTCTTTCAGTGGTGGCGGGAAAATGGAGCGCGGGGAGGAGAAAAAGTAGAAAGCGGAAAGCGCCTGTCAGATAAATCAGGCTAGAGAAAAAGAGATTTAGCTTTCTTATAAGACATTTTTACACCCTGCAGTCTTCATTTATTTAGGAAATTATATGCAAACTTATATTGATTGTAAATGTTTTATTTTAGCTGCGAGAAGATTTTGACTACTTGACTGACCATTACAGCAAGCAAGACAGTATTCAACGAATGCATATCGAGAAAATTGAACAAGAAAACAAGCAATATTACAACATCATACTCGAATACCAGTCAGGGGAACATGGAAGAAATAGAGAATATGATAGTATACTTATGCAGGTAGAACGAGAACGAACAGAGAAGCTGGCCTCCATGAACGAGCAGAAGGCTTTGAGACAACAGCTTGAAAACCTTTCGAAAACGATGAAGTCAATGCAGGTATGCCAACGAGCCATTACAACAATAATATGCACTTTTTTGCGTCAAAAATCCGCCTTCGAAAGCCCGCCTAGCGTCTTGTTTATTATATCAAAAACTGTTTGTGTGTGTGTGTGTTTTCTTGTACTGTCCTTCAGTTTTGCGGCGGCTTTCGAAGACGCGCGCAGGGTCCGAAGAAGTTAATTAGAGGCGTCACGTGGTACAACATTAACTAACCAATCAGAAAATCAGAATTTGTACAGTGTATGAAAAATTGAATAATAATATTTATTACCATCTGACTACTGGCTAATGAGCCTTCAAATTATTATAATAAAATCTTCCAGATAAAAAACGAAGAGCTTATGAGATTTCAGTGCAATCAAGATGATCAAGTTGACGATTTCAAAAGACTCAAACAGCTTTTCCAAGAAAACGGTCTACCGACCATCGAGCAAATAATCGCATTACAGAGACAGGTTCGTACGGAGATATTTAATGGAAATCTAGAGAAATGCATATATTTGGATATATTATTAAAAGTGGGTTAGACCATGATTTCATCTATCAACTCCGAGCAAAGGATTCGATCTCTGCTAAGGTTAATATTTGGGCTCCTTTAGTGAATTATATGATATATCTCTCCCTGTTGGGATGGCGCACTAGTGATGGAGGAGGGGACAGAGGTCTCTGGACACGGCCAGGACACGAACGTTAAGAACACGGGATTCGGGACAAGGGCATAAATAGATGTCATCCTTTGCTCTTCTTAGCAGTGAGAAAAATTCTGTAAAACGAGTCTCTCGATGTATTTTTTGTTCGTGAAATTGATCTTCAAACTTGATCTTTTGCATTTAGAGGTCGCGCGGGAATCAGTAGCCTGCACGCATAGACAAATCCCAGCCATTATTTATTTCTCTAGTGTATCTTATCACTACCATCAACTGCCGTGGTCTTGTGCGTTAAGACCTGTTAAAACTTTTATGCTTACATTGATAGAATGAAGCGTACCGAGATGACTTCTTGAACGAACGTAAAGAGAAGGAAAGACTACTTTCAATCAAAGATAAACTCCGAAGGGATCTTGATTCTATGCAGTCCAGAATTTCTTCACTTCAGGAACAGGTAATATTGCCTATAAAATTCTCAGATTAAGTAGAGTACGCTGGCTCGGCTGAGCAAAAATAGGGCGGTGTAGACAAAACATATTTTTGTGCGTTGGTTCACAGAACTGAAGGTATTCAGTGTAGACGGTTTTGTTGCTACTTATTAGGGATGAATCGAAACCAAAAATCTTTGACGTTGGGAATTTTAGCCGTTTAAAGCAAAAAGCAATACAAAGCAAAATAAAACACAGTAAATAAAACATCCACAGGTGAAAATCCATGCAGACATGCGCAAATCGACTACAATAAGTAAGATGCAAAATAGACATCCCTACGCTATTTTGGATCTAACAGTGCAATCAGTGAAGTTCTCCACCCCTTCTCCCAACCACTGTACGGTTGGCAAAGGCAACTTCTTGAAGGGGATTTCCCATTTCCGATTCTCCTATTAAAATGTCATTTTCAGTGACGCCCCAATTGTATTTATCAATCCTTTATATGTCTTCCACTGCATTTTTCATAGGTGTACAAATACCGCGAGCATATCTTTTACCTGCAACAACGGACTGGCAAAGATGGTTCCACCTCACCAGTTCCACCGTCACCTTTATTAGAGAATGCCCCACCTTCTCCACTGACACCATCTCCATCGCCTTCCTACCACAACCCTTCTCGTTTGTACGGCAATAACGCCCCACAGTACATCAACGAGGGCTTGCTGCAAGGAAGTGTGCCGCCGAGGTTTCCACTCTATGCTGTTTCAGAACCCGCGAAAAAGGGAGGACCTCACGGAAAACATGTTGCCGACGGCCAAGTGCCTGGTAATAAACCACAGTGGCAATACCAACAGGTATAATGGCGTATCAGATTTCGCATAAATGTGAAACGGACCGCGCCGTGCGGTAGCCGTGTCAGTGCCGTGTTGTCTATGAAAACATTTGGAATTCCTGCCGTGACCGTTGCGGTGCCGTTTTCACAGTCATAAGAAATCTACTCCAACTGGTTGTCGTAATATGTTTAAATGTTTGGTTTCCCGGTGCATTGAAATGTCAGCACAATAGTGTCATGTAATATGTGGCAGAAAAACGTTTGTTGCCTCTTAAAATATGGACGCCCATAGGTTATTAAGCTCAATATTTTGTAAACACGCTCTTTTGGGGCCAAAGAACAAAATATCAAATGTGAACCAAATTCAGTGAATACGATTTTGAGATATAATGCCCTGTACTTTGGGAGAGGTGACATTTTGATCAGCAGAAAAACCATCGCTTTCGTAAATATCTCCGATCAGCTTTACTGTAACTTGTATAGTTTTGCCATAAGTTTCAGTTGAGCATTCAGTTTAGAGCTTACAGTTTTTTGAATGAATGTTTGCCAGGTAATGAAAAAACTATAAAAACAGCAGCTTTGCATTTTTCCGCTACATCTTTAATATACCGATGTTCAAAACATTTTCAGAGTGCAATGTACTGTTTTACAATCGGAGCTATATCTTGCAATACAACAATGTTGGTAACTTGATTCAACTACTGTTGCGAACCCTTACCATATACTCAGAATTTTCATCTATCTTCATTGGCCAACTCGTTTACTTACTTGGTTCAGACTTGCACTAACAAATCACGTGACCATATCTTCCCTAAATTAAGCAGCAACGTCAAAGTGAATACCAGAAGTAGAAAGAGCATCTCAATATTAGTAAAAATGCAAACTTTCAGCTCATAAGATGTAATACAGGAGAAATGACAGTAAATTTAAGATTTGATATTTTTTAAGATTCATTTGGAAAAACGCACTGGATGGTAAGCTCGTGCCATCCAATGTATTTTTCCAAATGAATTTTAAGAAAATATCTAATCTTGAATTTGCTGTGATTTTTTCCCTTATTCATCTAATAAACTGAAACTTTGCACCTTTAATAATATCGAGATGTTCTTTCTATTTCTGGCATTCATTTTGACAGTGCTGTTTGATTTAGGGGAGATAGGGTCACGTGACATGTTAGTGCAAGTCCCAAGCTTGCTTCTCTTTTTCGCTTTTCAGCAAAATTTTCCAGGAAAGTTAGGTCGCCACCTTTCACTCGAAGCGGCTGATTGGAAACGCGGTGTAAATACCCAACAAAGCTGGTCCTCACCAAGTGAAAGTATTTTCAACTCAACAACGAACGGGAGGCATAGCTCTACCAATAGTTACTCCACTGCCAGGTCGGGTTCATCTCTCAGTGGCTCATCTGAGGAAGGTGTAGATGGTTTAGACAGCAAACAAAATCAGTTTGGAAGAAAACATGGTCCAAGAAATGGAGATGATTTCAAACCAATGCAAAATTTTGGGTGAGTTGGCAAAGACGATTCATAGTGTTTACTTGTGCTTACGGAATAGACCCCCAAAACACACACAGTGAAAATAAAAGGCAAAGGCAGGGGTTCCTGCATAAAGCGTTCGAAGTATGCGGCCTTTACCCCCTCTATCCCTCAGTGGTCCCTTTTACGGGTATTAAAGCTAATTAAAGCTACACGGAAAGGAAAGAAGTTGAAACAAGAATGCGAAGTCACTGATTGGGAATCGAACTCGGACCTCTTGCACCGAAGGCCGCGCAACTGTGCCATCCTTGCTCGTAACATCGAATTTTTGACCACTATATACCGATTTTTTCTTCCTTTTCTCAATCGCCGTCCTCCGAGACCCATAAGTAGTATTAAATATTCAGGCAAAATTTGAAAGTATTTTAAAATGTATACAGCTGAACCTCCCTTATCCGGCCTCACTATTAATGGAGCCTCGCTCTGTTGTGAGGGCCATGCCACTCCAGTGTTGGAGTGGCTAAAGCTTTATAAATAAAATAAATAAATGAAAATAAAAAAGCGGACACCCTCGGGACCAGGAAATGGTGTCCGCTTACAAGAGGTGTCCGCTTACGGGATTTTAAAATTGTAGAATTTGTCTGGAGAAGTAGCTAATAGTTGCTATATTGATATATCACTACTTGTTTTTTCCAGTGGTAATGCTTATGAAGGATGGCCTCGTCAAAATCTCGCCGGAAGTGGAAACCGTGGGAATCAAAATTTTCAACGTAATCCACGACGCTACTCCTCCCCTGTGGGGAACGGAATGCGATCACCTCCCGACTATTGGCCACAGCAGATGCCAGGCTCGAAACCATGGCAAACTCCTCTCGAGCAAACTCAGTTTCAAGACTCTGCAACTCCAGGCCTGAGACAGTGTGCAGATCCTTGGCAACAATCCCTGGCAACCAATATACCTAAGAGTTCCCAGGTCCCCACGGTTACTTCCAGTCATGGAGAGTCTGGAACCTACGTCACTAGTGGAGGATTTGGAAATCGTTGAAGTTCCGTTTCAAGCTGGTAGGCAATAACTTAGTAGTTTATAAATGCTTGCAGAATATAGCGTAATGAATATCAGAGATATATCAAGTCTGGAGGACATTTAATGACTGACATGTTAGCTGAACCTCAGAATTGAAGGGGCTTCAACAAAATAGGATAAGTAATATCTGATGGAGGTATTCCAAAGCATCCAAGCGAGACTTCAGGGTACAAATTGGAACAATCATTTGTGTGTGACCGCTGAACCGATGTATGGAAATTGGTGAATCACTTACTCTGTTTTTGCACAGATCCCTTCAAGCGTTTTACCGCTTTCCATATGACTACTGTCGATTCATGGATCATCAGTCATTCCATATGCTCGATTCACAGCCATTTTCAGTCATTATATGGAAACCAGGCTTAAGTCTAAAATCACCTAAGGATCATAATGAAGTAGATGTGTGTTCTGCGCGCAGGATTTTCAATCCACGAGCTACAATCCCTGTCGTGTTTGTTACTGTTTGTATGAAATTCAGTTTTTGAAAATATAAGGTTGTCCCGAGGTTTGTGGATGCGTATAGAAATCCCATGAACTAACCGATTAATACGGTTGATTTAGAGTGATATTCTTATACCAGTTATCCAGTAAGACGGACATACCTTCATCCCTTGTTTTATTATGAGATTAGACATGTCACATTCTAAATTTAAGAAATAAAAGACTGTTTTCCGTGTTTGATAGCGTGATGTTGGGAGAACACTCGAGAGCTGTGAAAGCACTCGCCTACGGCTCCACTACGCTTTCTCGTTTTCTCCCAACATCATGCGTGTTTTGATCAGGCTATCAAACACAGAAAAACAGTTTTTTATTCTTTTACAAAATAACAAGTGCACAAATTTATGAAAAATTCGACAAAAGTGACGTGAGCGTGTTTGATGCTCTCATGAAACACGGTGTTTGGCCCATCAGAGCGCGCGTACTATCTCAATTATTTTATAAAGCGTATTCGCTGAGTCTGTTAGAGTAAAATATGGAATCCAAGAACCGGGCGACAAACGAAAAAGATGTGTACCACAAATTGTACTGTGTACAGATTTGCCTATTTCTACCTGTTTTCCGAGTCAATACACACTCGATGAACATCTACAAAATATTAAATTTCTACTTTATTTATGAAGATCTTGAATTCGCAGCGGTTTCCAGTAGACCGCAAAATGCGCAAACCCAGGGATAACTTTTAAAATAGCTGTATCAGCTACGTTATATAATCGACCGTTTGGATCAATGTGTACACAGAGCTAATGTAGTTATCCTGCGAATTCAACCGCCCCACATCGAGCTGCTTAACATGAGACGCCTCATCTTCTGCGCGCGATGTAAGGAAGCTATATTCGCTGACTTTATTGTAGTATCAGTTAGATGCATATGAGGCATAGATAGTAGTCTGCGGTCTACAGGACAAACTACAGCTTTCAATAGCATCTGATTATTATCGTTCTTCCTTCCTTGGGGGAACGAAATGAGACAGCCCCTAGAGGCAGATTAGATTCTTTAGACAGATAGTTTAAAAATAATTAGCTTAGCCATATGCGAAAGAAGCATATTCAAATGACTTCAGCACACCTTGTGTACATCCACACAGATTGTGTTGAAAATCACTGAGTTCAGAATGTTAGAGAAAGGCTGGAATTTTCCCAGGTGTTTCTTTCCTTCTGTTTGGTCGTAGCCTGCGTTGCAGACGGTCTGCGGATGACTGCGAAAAGGTCGGTAAATACTCTGTGCCGTGCCTCAACGTTTTTTGGTTAAGATAAAAGTGTTAACCAATCACAACACGGCACGGTAACTTGCGAACTTTTTCGTAGTCAGCAAAAACTGATCTGGAACTGAAACTCTGGAACCTGGGAATCATAGCCGGCCTTTCTGTTATATATAAAAAAAAATTTACTCACGACTAAATGTATTCATTGCATGCAGCCTTGCATGCAGTGTTGTGCTATGTGTGTGAGTGTTAGGAGTCTGTTTTAGATTTCTTTTATAACCAATTAGAGTTCTATACAGCTAGTTTAAGAAGGTTTGATGCTGATTGCATTCCCAGATCTGAATGTATTACGGATCTCTTATTTATTTAACCAACATGGACATTCAATACTTCAACTAAGAAAGTAGCTCTCCGATAGCTCTCCGGTAGCTTTCCGATTCAGCGTACAGCTTTTTTCCTCATTCACGATTCAGGATGCATTTCGTTCTTGGAATGCAACGTGAAATACGATTTCAAGCGGACAATCTGTTAAAATAGCTGTATAACTTTCCAAGTGTGCTGTTTGAAATTATATTCAATGCAGTCATCCATACTTGGAACTACTGATCACCAAGATCAATAATTATATGAAAAAGTCTTTTGAAGAATTAGTACGGTGATAGCAAAGGCGTGGTAATACGGATAACAAAATTAGGTAACTTCTGGCGCAACATTTTTGCAAAGTTCCAGAACAGTTTTGCCCCTTTTACTCAATCATCCAAAAAAGGGAATAAAGAAATGGAAGGATGGAAGGAAGTGCAATCGCGGGGTAGGAACACGAGCAAAAATCTCGTCTGCCTTCGTAGGAAGGAAAAGCTTATAAAGTAAAAAAATCAAGTTGTAACGCCACAATGTCGGGCGATAAGTTGCACGATTGTGTTACCCGTGACACCACACCTTCAGAAGATATTTTGTATTTACTTTAGAGTATTAGCTTCGAACATAAAAAATTATTTTTCTATAAAAATTACTTGATATAAGAATTTCTCTAGTTGCATGTTCTATTTATGCATAGAATGCTTTACAGATATTTGTGATACGTTCCAAAAATTACCAATATAGAGAGTATATAACTATTTAACAAGTGAATTAAGAATTTTTAACTTTGAATTACGTGGATCATCAGTAGTATAGTTCGTTGAAATAGAATTTTTAACGAAGCCAAGTCACAACTCTGTGAGTTAAGTGTTTCATTGAGTCACTATTTGAATGGATTGACCTGATCGGTGGCCAGATTAACCTGATCGGGAACCGGTTTGACCTGGTCGTTATAACCGGATTGACCTGATCGGTGACTGGATGATCTGATCAATGACCTGACTAACTTGATCAGTGATTGGACTGACCTGATAGGCAACCGGTTTGACCTGGTTGTTAATTGATCAGTTTAACTTGGTCCGGTTACTAATGAAAGTTGTTTACACTAGTGCAAAGAAATCGAGACCTAGCCAGTTTTTAGGTTTCAAGGTGCGAATGTTGAATAAAAAGGGTAGTGAGCAGGTCAGCTGATCCGTTGAAATGTAAAGTGACCAAGTTTTCTTTGTATGTAAAATTTGGTTGAACTGTTTTTTGGAGGAATGGGAGGAGGTGGAAACTGTTCCTGAAAAGATTTTTTTGTTTTTGAAAATGGTTTATATTACAAAATCAGCGTATTTAATGTGTGTAAAACACCAAAAATCCTCCCTGTTTCCTCTGTACATTGAAGTCTTTTTTGTTAGAACTGAAAATTATCCAAATTTGTAGTATATATAGAATAGAAAAGAATATTTAGAATAGCATATTTTGGTGCTATCGATCCTTTGCAGTAATTCCCAATGAGAAGGACATAATCAAATGACATGTGAGAAAGTCAGTTTAAATTCGCGAGACAGGAATGAACAATGTGGTTTGTTCTTCAGGATAGGAATTACTCCAAGGTTTCAAAGCATAAATAGACTAACGAAAACGATAGGGTACGCGGGGGGAGGGAGTTGGGGGGAGGGGGGGGTTTGGCTTAATGCCAATTTTGTTTGGGGGACTTCTATTGAAGTGTTCTCAGAAACGTATGAACTCATTTCATATATGTAAAGTAGTGGCAAAATTAGAAAAAAAATTATCTTTTTTCAAGAATGATTATATTTTGAAGTGATTTAACAATGATAATATATATTTGCGTGAAAGAAAGAAAATTCCAAATAATTTTTCATCGAATTAAAACTTGCATGGCTAGGAAATTATGTATTTTAAAAAGGAAAATTAATGATCTAGATATTGTATTTTCTTTGTGTTCTCAACTTTTCTATGTACCATGTACATACAAACCGATACATGCAGTGTCGGAATTATCTAATGAATGTTGATGTTTAGCTGTATCCAAGGCAACGCAAGATTTAAGACAGCAAAATGACGTGAAGAAAATGGGTCCATGGTCATTGTCGAACGTTGGCACTTTGATGGCTTGAGGCGGGAAAAAACAAACCAACCAACCAAGAAAACAGGATATCGATCAATTTTTCCATATGTTTTGAATAAAAATGAGAAATAGCGGTTCAATTTATAGGACATTTCAATAAAAATCCTTTGCATAAAAAAAACAATTTCTGTTGTCTAAAATTGAACTGATCAGAAATACTACCTTAGGTCACATAAATTATGTTTTTTGTGTACATGTGTGTGTGTTCGGTTGCAGAGAATTATGTTTTACGCTTCGGAATGTTTCTCAAGAGATTATTTTGGATTTAAAACAAAGTATCTACATGGGATCCCTGTGGCAACTTGAAAGCGGATCCGGTGTTTTCTTCACGTCAGTTTGCTTACACGAGTGCGTCTTTAAAATAGAAGAATTATTAGTATAGATTGTGTATATATGTTTGTAGAAGAGTAGTTTAAGATTGATCAGTTATTTAGCAAGCTCGTAATCAGAGGTTAAAGCCCTAATAATTAGATATTTGAAGTTTACAACATTGAAATACTTATTTACTTTCATATTCAAAAATAGTATTTAACCAAAATAGAAATATAATTTAATAGATGTAGGACAAGGGAAATATCAAGACATTATTATTATACAATATTATTCAGTTTGATGTGCATGGCTAATACAATTTTTTAGAGCAGTTTTCGTATGAGTGTGAAACGACCGCGCCGTGACGAGACCGTATCAGTGCGGTGATGTCTATAAAAACATTCGAAATTCCTGCCGTAACTGTGCCGTGACCGTGCGATGCCATTTTCACAGTCATACGGAATCAGCTCTTTATACAGAGCATTGTGTAAGTCCAATTATGTAGACCCGTTCGCACTTGGTTCCGTTCGCTAGTACTAGTATTAAATAATAACCATCCGTGCCCTTTGTTCATTGTAAACGAGTAAGCACAGTGTTCTTATGTGACCACAGCCGCATGGGTGCTTGCTAGGTCCTCTTGAAATAAGAACTCATCGAGAAGGTACAGTTAACTAAGTGCGAACTATGTTTACGACAAGGGTACTGCACTAAGAATATTATGGCCATTAAACACCGCTAAATGGCGAAAAAAAAAGGACTGATTTAGTTTTACGTGCAAAAACACGTGACCGCCAAATTTTTTTATGCGGTTCAGATAAGTTTATTAATTGTTATCTGGGAAAGTGCAATCATTAAAGCCAAGACTACAAGGAAATCTAAGGAATAGGTTGATAAGTTGCTTTACATGTTGATATAGAATAAATCGGTCTTATAGTTTTAAAATTCTTGCTAGGAAGAAAGAAGATATATCCGGCCAGGTTGATAATCGCTTGCATGGATCCCCAGAATACGATTCTGGCCCAGATGGTGCGCAAACGAAGCCAAAAATATTGAGTTTCAATCATTTTTTCAATAGTACTATGTTTACCGTTATTAATCAACCACCACATTTCTTTTCATCTTTGTCTCATTTGTGTCTATAGCACACTAAATTGTAAAGAATTCTGGTTAAATATCAGAAAGAGAACTCCATATTCCCAGATTTCCTTTGAATCTTGGCTTCCACAATTGACAAGTTCTTACAATTAGATATATATAAATGGTGATAACGAAAATGAATTATTTTATGAGCCATTAATTAAAAGAACAAAGTCTACCTTTTGACTAAAGATAAGCAAACTCGCGCTCCGTTATGTAAAACTGCTGACCTATAAAAGTTAAGTTTTTCAGAAGAATCAATATCTTTACAAATTATTTAATCCCAAAGCAATTCATATGAGAATGACAAAACTTCCATATGAGAATTACAGATAGTAATGCTTGTAATTAAGCGATTCTAACAGTTTTGTATGCGATAATAAATATTTACAACATTGATAACGAAGTGTAACAATTATTTGAGTATGGCAATAGAGTTTACTTAAGAAAAATGTGCGAGTTTTTTTTTCTGATGCAGATTGACTCTCCAAATTCTGTATCATTCAAGTACTGCAATGCATTGCAATGCACTGTACTCAACTCCACGCCACGCACGCCACGCCATCCACTCTGCTCTGCTCCACTCTGCTCTGCTCTGCTCTGCTCCACTCTGCTCTGTTCTGCTCTGCTCTGCTCTGCTCTGCTCTGCTCTGCTCTGCTCTGCTCCGCTCTGCTCCGCTCTGCTCCGCTCTGCTCCGCTCTGCTCCACTCTGCTCTACTCTACCTCTAAACTGCTCTGCTTTTCTCTTCTCTTCTCTGCTCTACTCTACTGTACTATTGCTGAGTTTCAATCATTGCCTTGAGAATCAAAATATAATTAAAAGTAGCCACGCTGGATGGAAGAACAACAGACGCTAATCATAATAAGGGGGAGCACAGCGGGGTAAACGGAACCAGCTAGGAACCAATTTTGCGCCGAGTCTTCCCGTCGTCGACCAGCTAACCAATGCAAAATGCCGGAAAGACACTGGGCTCGAGATTGTCCGGTACGACTCAAGGAGAATCGAGCTAAACGAGCGATTCTCAAACTGACAAATTCTTGGGTTTCATATGACATCATTCTAAATTTTGCTGGAATTTTCATCACCTGAAAGACGAGTTTTCAATGCAATATTCTGTGGTTGAGAGCACATGGTGGTGAAGCACTGACCACCATTTGAAGCAGATAATGAGACTCATCAGCTGTTTGAAACCCAGCAATACTGATGCCCGTTAAAATAATTCCGTTAACGGATCCGAAAACGTATAGAGGGATTTCACGGCAGCCATGTTTGTGGTCAAAATAATAGACCTTTAATTTTCTCCCACGAGAAATGAAATCTTTTGTCATTCAAAAACTTTCTATTGTACTTGCCCACAAACATGGCTGCCATGAAATCCCTCTATAGGCATACGGGAAAGTCAGCGTTACGAGTACGTAATATATGCTTGGTTAGTTTAGGATTTAGTGTTACAGTTAGACTAAGTTGACTTCTGCGAAATATTATTTCAGTCTGAATATTTTAGCATATTCGTTTCGAAACGCCGGATTGAAGGCTCCATAAATAATTGGATTAACAGCACTGCTGCCGAGGACAGTGTATGTTGCCGTCATGTGAACCTCCCGAGGAAAAATTTCTCCTCCAAATTTAGCAGTAACCAAGAGGATAGAAAAAGACGGTATCCATGACAACACGTAAGTAACAAACACTGCAAACAATGTCCACGTGATTTTGACTTCCTGAACGCTAGTGCCCAGACCTCCGGTGTCTGACGACGGAGCGATGTTTCGTTTATGTTCCCGTATTTTCAGGAAAACTTTGATGTAGCAGAGAATGATAATTAACAATGGAATGATTATCCAGAAAATGAAAGCCAGAGTGCTTAGTAACATGGCTAATGGTCCATTTCCGTAGAACGAAAATATGCATATCGTTTTGCCTGGAGCAAACTCTCCTGTAGCCAACCCCGAGCATTTGAGAAACAATGTAACCACAGCAAACACTGTAATCCAAACAAGCCCAAGAAGAATAAAAGTGGTCTTTTTGTTGAAAATTCGCTTGTATTTTTCGGGCTTGCAGACCCGTACATAACGATTAATAGCCATGAATGCTATGTTCAAAGTAGTCAAATAGACAAGACTACAAATCAGCAGTGCTTGGAAATCGCACCCTTCTTGAGTGAATACTGATCGATACGACCGGCCTTTGATGGACCAAGCCAAAGTAAATGGCAGGCCGATAGTTGGATACAGGATATCAGTTAATGCCAGTGAAACTACAAAATAGTGACTGACAGTACGAAGACTAGGGTTACGATATACTGCGATGAATACAAGGAAATTTCCAATAATGGCAGTTAGGCCTATTAGCAAGAGTACACTTGTTTCTATAGCAACGGTGAAAGGGCTTCTGTTGGAAAATTCAACCCATGATCGAGATGTCTCGTCTGTGGTTTTGGTGTAGTTCATCTTCTACCTGATTAGCAAAGTGTACCAAACTGGAAGCACGAAAATCAATCAATCAATCAATCTTTATTTAATAAAGCAAGTTAATAAACGCAGCCGAAAAAAGGCTGATGTGGACCTGCTATAACATAAATATGAAAAATAAATATGTCTATAATAAATATGACACATGACATGTATATAAATAGATAAATTAAAAAATCACGAAGCGTGTCTGGAACTGTCTGTCGCACTGAAGGCCAATGACGTTGTTGACATGAAAATCATCGTGTTCAGGACAACCCGGCCTACGATCTCAAACTCAGTCCCCCAAAAATGAAGTTAAGGACTTTTCATATTCAATTGCCTGTTTTTTCTCCCAGTACTTTTCTGTTTTCTTCCACAATCAAAATTAACCTCAAAGATATGATATGGGAAAATCTAAAGAAAACAATTCTAAAAATAATACTTGGGTTTCCTGTGGTTCAAAACGCGCTTAAGCCCGCGAAATCTCGCGCTTGCGCAGTAGTTTTGCCGCGGGGTTCACTATCTTAGATGGTACTCTTCAACCCAAATAATTTTGTAATGTATACAAGTTGACATTGGATCGAACTCCTCTTGTTGGGAACTCTCTCCCCCATTGCAATAGATAGCTTGTAAAAATTCAAACAATTAAGATTGATTGCTCTGAACGAAATGATCAATATGTGCAACGGCGAGGAATCGTCCTCAATCAGTGAAATAAAGCGTCTTCAGCTGTTCCCAACTACATGGTGTCATACAATTATTTTTTCCATTTTTGCTTTGTTTGTATATATGTTTGTTAGTATGGGTTAGCGCTAATCCAGGTCATTCTCTAGTTCTCGCTGAAAGCACTCGCAGCGAGTAACGAGTACCCGCGCGTTAGGAATAAAATCTATTGTTCAAAATTTCGCTGCGAGTAAAAATGATTGCTGCGAGTGATTTCTGCGATGAGTGGAGAATTTGCTTTAGTCTAAAGAAAAACCTTCGATTTTAACCCTGGATTACGTGCTAACCTGCCTCCGAGCAATCGGACCATAATCCGACGTCTTTAGTATCAGTTCAGTGTAAATAACAGTATGTAGTTTTATCTTACGTACCTTTTAGTCAATTTTTGTCATTAATTCACTTCGTCTAAGCAAATGAACTCAATACACAGCTTAAAAAACTTCAGTATTCACGATGTTCTCTTCTCGATCTGCCGCCCAGAAAAAAATCAGATCAAAAAGCGCCTTTAATAGAAATATGACAGATGAAATTTGACAATCTAATAAAAATCTACCATTTCACAAATATATTTATTACTTTCCAAGAATTAAAAATAGAATTTGATTAAAATTTCACAATCGATGACAAATAAGTGCTCTCTATACATCAATATGACTTTAATTTTTTCACCGATGATCAATTATAACTGTCCATGAAATAAGTTATAGCATTTATTAAGAAAACGCTTGTACCGCGACCAACAACGAATTCAAACTCTCAGTTGGATTTCAGGTTTTTCTGATCCGCCACTGAATTATTTGAAGGGGACGGTGCTTATGCAATTGCCCTCAGAGGACCTCAAGACGGATTGGAACATAGATTAAAGTCGGATCGATAGCATTTACATGAACTCCGCCCCCTTCACATGATTGGCAGATCAGAAAAACCCAAAATCACACTGAAAGTTTAAAGTTGTCGGTCGCGATGCAAGCGTTTTCGTAGTAAGAACTACAGAAACAGTTTGTCTTTTGAATACAGACTTCTACATTCTTAGACCGAAACTTTGGTATCGTGGAACTAGTGATTGGGGTCTTGGTTCTATAATAGCAAGAACTTCAGTTGTGATGGAAAATCATTTGGTTTAAAATCGTTCTTGCATGGGTTTCACCAGAGTTGAAGGTTTCACCCATTAGATAGTTACGTTCGAGGAGTTACTACGTTGCTCACTGTCAGCCTCGATTTCATAACTGATCAAAAACCAGCGTTGTTTTAAGGTATTAGCTTTGTTCATGTTATTCATGTGCATGTTAGTGCCTTGCTACGAGTTGTTACCAAATTTGACGTAATCCATAATGCATTTCGATCTTCAGTAATCACGACAAAACGCTTAGAACGAACTAAAATTCTGAACCTGCTGCTTCATCGAGTTTTGTGTATGTTTATTTTTAATAAGATGGACAAAAGGTGGAATTGCGATATCAAATATATGGTTGTAGAAATAAGTCTTAATCATAAATTGACATTCGTCCCATCTTTATCATTAATAAACTGTTCAGCTTGATTGTAAAGCTAGGTTTCAATTTATTGCTAGATGATGATATCACCTCGATCACTTCTGACTGCTAGATTAATTATCTTTATTGCTTTTGTTGACTCTTTTTACAATAGCCTGCAAAGCAGGCGTTTCAAGGCAGGCGTTTCCAAGCTGTGGCGCCAGGGGAATGGGGAGAGAAAGGGTTTTCTTCCCCCTCCCCCTCCCCCTCCCCATCCTCTTTCCTTTTTTCTTCTCGCCCCATTCTCCTCGCGTTTCCTCGCGCTACAGCTTTTAATTTTTTTCAATTTAATTTTTTTTTATTTCTTTGGAACGCCTGTTTACAAAGGTAGTATGATATATTCTTTATTTTCCTGTGTCCATAATGCCTTGCGCCTAGTTCCCTTCTCTCTCGTTGCGATTCCTGATGGAAAAAAAATAAATGAAAGACTGCCGATCCAGGTCGTTTTCTTCGTTGAGCATTGTCCACAACCATAGACGAACAAACAGGTTTTGAAACCGGTTTTAACAGGAAATGAGTAATAAGCATAAGCAAATGTGTCAAAACCAACGAGCTCACGTGACAGAGTTGCTAGGTTACCGAAGCACATGCTCAACAAAGAAAACGGCCTGGATCGGCAGAGTCTCATTTTTTTTGGTCAGGAATCGCCACAAGATATAGAGAGGGAGACTCTGCTAGCAGGAAATGCGCCTAATTGGGGGTAGCCAGCATTAATTTCGATATAGTCGATTTTTTGCCAATAGACTTTTCAAAATCAACTCAAAGAAGTTTGTAGACTTTTTTAAAATACGTTTTTATTAATAATCAATAACATGCAACTTGTTACAAATATATATACATATATATAACACTATAATTTACAAATGACAAAAAAGAAAAAAACCCAGAATATAGATATACTAGGGGAAAACACACAAACAATAAGAACAAAATTGGTATTTTAAAAGTGGTATGTATATATACATACATATATCAGTCTTTTCTACATAGACTTGTTTGTTTATAACTACAGTGGCTACTCCAAAAAACAGAAGGCATTAAGCTAGGGCGAATGTACAAAATTTAGAAAATGGTGGCCAAATTCAATAATTTATCAAAGGAAAAATAATAATAATGATAATAATAACATCAAAGAACATATTGAGATAAACTGGAGCTAAAACACTTTTGCTAACCATTTTCTGATGTTTTCTTAAACTTTTACTGTACAGCTTATATGCTTTGTCTATTTTATGAAACAATTGCCGATCATAGCTCAGCCCACATTAGTAATAAAAAGATTAGTTGCACTTAGTTGTTAGTCAGCAAGCTGTTATCACATTTACCAGCTCGAAGAGCTAGCTACAAGTTAAGATCTCGAAAGAGTTACACATATTACACATTACACATATACCGTTTCGATACCGTTTGTCACGCTTAAGGTACGGTAATACGAGCAGCAAAATCGTGCAACTTGTCGGGCAACATTGTTGCGTTGCAAGTTGTAGAGCGATGTTGCTGGTATTACCACCCCGCGCGCAACTTGTCATGCAACAAAAATCGATGTTGCAGGTTGTGAAAATTTGTTGCACAAAGTAGAAAGTAGAAACAAAAATGTTGCGCGACAAGTTGCACGATTTTGTTGCTCGTATTACCGCACCTTAAACGCTATACGAAATGCGCTCTATTCTATTTCAGTCTGAATATTTTAGCATATTCGTTTCGAAATGCCGGATTCAAGGCTCCATAAATAATTGGATTAACAGCACTGCTGCCGAGGACAGTGTATGATACCATCAGGTGAACCTGCCGAGGAAGAATGCTTGGTCCAAAACCATTACCAACCGCGACGATTACGAAGGCGGGTAACCACGACAACACGTAACCAACAAATACCGCAAACAATGTCCACGTGATTTTGACCTCATGTACGCTAGTGCCCAGACCCCTGTTATTGGACGACGGAGCGATGTTCCGTTTATGTTGTCGAATTTTTATGAAAACTTTGAAGTAGCAGATAACGATAATTAATAATGGACCGAAAATGCACAGAATAAAAAACAGAGTTCCCAGCAGCTTGGATAATGACAGATTTCCGGCAAACACTAACATACAAGTCATTTTGTTTGGGTCAAAATCTGCCTTGGCTAGCCCAATATATTTGAGAGTAATCGCGACCAGAACAAACGTTGTAATCCACACAAACCCAACAACAATACACGTGTTCCTTCGGTTGAAAATGTACTGGTACTTTTCTGACTTGCAGACCCGTACATAACGATTAATAGCCATGAATGCTATGTTCAAAGTAGTCAAATAAACGAGACTAGTCATCAGTAGTGCTTGGAAATCGCACGCTTCTTGAGTGAATACTGATCGATACGACGGGCCTTTGATGGACCAAGCCAAAGTAAATGGCAGAACGACAGTTGGAAACATGATATCAGTTAATGCCAGCGAAACTACAAAATAGTTGCTGACAGTACGAAGACTAGGGTTACGATAAATTGAGATAAATACAAGGAGATTTCCACCAATGGCGATCAGGGCTATTACCAATAGTACACTTGTTTCTATAGCAACGGTGGAAGGGCTTCTGTTGGAAAACTCCGCCCATGATCGGGATATCCGGTCTGTAGTGTTAGTGTGGTTCATCTCTGAAACAATTAAAAATCATTATACACTTATTTAAAAAAACGTTGTCACGGTTCAAAGCAACAATCGTCAAGGCAAGCCCGAAATAAATGCTGGTTTTGTGCTGCTAATAATCGATAATGTATTTAAATCAGACTTGTTATCAAAAGAATTTAGTGTGGTATACTAACGAGGACTAGAAAATGCTCGATTGTAATTAGTTCAATAGAATCGAGTCTGATTTGAATACGTTACAATTAAACCAGCATTCATTGCGGTACTGGCTTGACGCTTGTTGCTCTGAACCGCGCTGACAACGTTCTTTTATAAGTTCAAATAAGTGTATTTTACCTAGCTGAGTAAACTTGATTCTTATTATAGTGTGACTTGGTGGCTAAGGTGTTAGGTGGAGATTTTGAGAAGTGCGAAACAAACGATCAAGTTCCTGCCTGAATAATCCAACCTTCGTAGGCATGCAATAAAGCCGCATTTACACAATCTAGTTTTCCTTGACACGTTTTCCTTCACAAGGATGCTCGTGTAAACGACAAAAATATTGCCATTTTTGCCTTGTCAAGGAAAACTTGTTCGTGTATACTGTAAAAACGCGCGAGTAAATTTACTCAAAAATTTGAGTAAATCGATGCGTGCACAGTAACTTACTTATTCGAGTAAATTTACTCAGTTATTTGAGTAAAGGGTACGGAGTTACTCAGTTATTTGAGAAAAGGGCACTCAGTTACTCAAATAACTGAGTAAATTTACCTGGATAAGTGAGTCACTGTGGATGCACCGATTTACTCAAGTTTTTGAGTAAATTTACTCGCGCGTTTTTGCAGTGGATGCGGCTGAAGAAAGTCGCGCTGCTCGAATTTCCCCCAAAACTGATTTCATTGGCTTTTTTTCTAGTCCTCACTGTTAATGGAATCTCGCTCTGTGGCGAGGGCTATGCCACTCCATGCAGTAGGAGTGGCTAAAGCCATGTAAAATTAGAAAAAAAATTAATAAAATTTTCCGACTGGGTTGCTTTTTTCCCTTACCATGCATGCAGATTTTATGCGAAACGATGACAAAAACAGTTGTACAAACATATATTTAGAAAATTTCTTGTTTTCGCCCGAAATTGTACTGCGTTATTCATCTAAGGCCGTTTTCGCACTAAAAGACAGGCAAATCGGTGTCCGGAAGGACATCAGTTGTTTGACGTCTTCACAAGTGAGTCACGTTTTCACGCTGTGACGATGTTTTCGTCTGAAACGACGGACGCATTTTGAGACGCAAAATTCGTCTGATTTTGTTCGTCGTCGATTTGATTGCCTGTTGAGACGATTTTTCTTCGTCTTTGAATTGAATACTTTAAGATAATAGCACAAAAGCACGGAGCGATGTTCTTTCAATGTTGCCTTCATTGTCTGGACGGGCGACAACTCGTTCAAAAGCTGACGAAATACGCCTAAATGTTGTCCGCTTGCTATATTTTACTTGTTTGTTTACTTTGCATAGTTTTCGCGAAATGTCTCTTATTTTCAGTAGTATTATTATATAGCTCTAACAAAATGAGGAATGCCTTTAATATTACCTTTAGTTAGCTTGTTGCCTGTTTGTTTGAGCCACAATGAAGAAAATTCTGCAGTTTCACTGCGTCGCCGCCTCTCTCTGTACACAGCTGAAAACTAAATTTAAAATGAAATATTTCTAATTTGGTGCTTTCAGAGCGTCTCAACAAAGCCGCACTAATTACATTTTCTTTCTAATAAGAACTTCCCAGTTCATATATGGTTAGAAGTTTATTAGAAAATTCATTTCATTAAAATTTAATATGCTGATATCAATTTTGAGCAATCATCAAGTGAATCAGTTGGCGGCGACACACCGATCGATTGCAATATCAATTTATATTACGTTTTGAAAACTATCAATAAAAAACGATAAATCAGAATTTCACGAATGTTTTTGACTTACGTGTCAAGATCGAGGCTGTATACGAAGCTTCTGATCAAATTGAAAGTGGTCTGAAGTGCTGCGATGTGATCGATGACAACATCAACAGCTTTTTCCGTCAACTTTACAGAAATTGTACTGTTTTCAAATGAAATTTCACGCATGTCTTTGGCATACGTAGCAAGCTGTAGCTATAATCTAAAGATGGAGTGAAATGCAGCGACATTAACAATGACATAAACATACCTTTTACTTTCAGTGAACTTTATTAATTTAGTTTTCAAATTGTAATTTCACGTATATCTTTGAAATATCTATCAACACGGTGAGGTGTATATACCTGTTTCAAAAAACGTTGACGGTCGGAGATCTGAATCTGACATCTGAGACCGAGTAATTATAAATAGCTGCAAATATTGATGTATACAAAGCCGAATGATGTAGTTTGGTGTAATATTGGAATATAAATTATGCGTTTTGAGTTAGAATTGCGCTTTTTCGTAATTTTGAATTACGAAATACAACAGCAAAAACTCAGATTCAGATTCACCAGCGTCAACCTTTTCTGAATCGAAGTTTTCTGTTTACTTGGAGGAGGAGAAAAGGGCACCTTTCCGCCAAATCAATTAAATGTTCGAAAAAACAGATTTTATTGAGCGCTGTGTGAAATTCAACTGTCAATAAATACTCATCTTAATTGCAAGGTCAGATTTTAAACTATTTGAGCAAACCACCTGCCTTATAAATCGCTAAAGTATAACAATTGTACCTGCTTTAGAGTTCGATATTTGGTTACAGTATTTGAGATCAAGCTCAAAATAACAGCCCATTCTGAAGCTCTTATAAGTGTATAGTCTCGAGTTAAAAGCTCCACTTTACATTGTTTTACTGCTGGAAGAGCCTGTCTCTGAAAGCTATTTTTTGGGTTTTCGGCCATCTTGCATTCCTAAAGTTCCTCACTGGCGTTCACTACGAACAGTTCGCACTCGCTCAAAGGCGATGAATGAAGGGCATTGTTCCTTACGCTCTTAACCAATCAGGAACTGCATCACGTGACCGATTGCGCAAGAATGGCTTTTTCTCTATAAATAAACATTTGCAGTTTATACCTCGTTCCCGGCCTACGGCCTGGGCACGAGTAATAAAGTACAATATATAGTAATAAAAACAAAGAATTCAGTTATTTTTAACTGTCGAGGCGATTGCTAGTAGAGTGGATTTCGTATGACTTTGAAAAACTACGGCACGGATTGTGCCGTGCTGTGTCTGTGTGCGTGCCGTGCCGTGTTTACTTGTTTTGATTGGATCACTCCAAAAGCACGACGGTGTTCGGGAATTGTGATTGGTTAGCTAAAAAAGCCATTTTCAAGCTCCGCGACCGTGCCGTGACCGTACCGTGTGTCGGTGTTTTGATTGGTTCAGGCAGTACAGTGTGACCGTGTTCTTAAATTGTGATTGGTCAAAAGGAAAGGAAGACGAGGTTCCGTACCGTGGCTGTGCCGTGCCGTGACCGTGCCGTGTGCCGTGGTTTTTCAAAGTGATTTGATACGAAATCCACTCTTAGACATACTTTGCTACTGCTACTTGTAAGTTTGACGGAGGATCCATCAGTAGCAGCAACAGATTATGATCTGATAAAGATTGATAAGAAAACTTTGCAGAGAAGAGTATTTTTAGAAGGTTCGTTCTCAAGTCAGCACGTACCCAGCCATTTCCCGCCCCCCTCAACCGAGAGCTAGATTGACATGCTTTTCCTGATGCTTGCTACAGTACAAATATGTCACAAATTGTCTAGGGATTATAATAATAATCTTTAAATATAATAATCTTTCCGGTTCTATTCAGGGAGGACAAAGACTATGGACTATGTTACGAGAGGGAATTGCCTGTTCTGTCAACTCGTTTATTAGACTTTGAACAAGAGCTAATTACAAGCTAAGCAAGGGTTGGTACTACAGGGCGGGATAGAGCTAGCCAGGTCAACCAGAAAGACTTTCCTTAGTCGGAGTGGCTGTCAGAAGGAGTTCCTTACTCGAGCACTTTCCTTACTTAGGGCTGTACTTTCCAATCAACACTGAGTCGTACCCCGAACTTGCCACGCTAGTTTGTACAAAGACTAAAGAGTGTGCGAGTGTAACAAGTATCGACAGTCCTTAAATAAAAACTAAACTAAATCTAATTTCCTGTTTATATACATCACGTTTGGAGTCAAATAGAATTAAACCCTACTGTTGGTCTGTTTGGGTTATAGTGCATGAAAGAGGGTGCGTCACTCACACAAGTCGAAACACTATACACAAATCCTACAATCAAAACGGTCAAGGTTACAACACTTAAAATGCTTAACTAGTTAATTACTCAAAAATACATTAAGGTTAATAAATACATAATTACTGGAAATCTGTAGCGTAACACATGGACAAAGACTCAGTCCCACAGTGCTCTTAATGCTCGCAACATAGAGCAAATAAAATGAAAATAGGTTTTTGAAAAAAGGTTTTACAAAAAATAGGTTTTACGTAAGAAAAGTTTGACTTCTGTAGCCGTCGTCAAGTTCCATCGAAATTCCTTCGTTATTGTTGCTATATCCAACCAGTTAACACATTTTTGTTCTGAAACTGCCCCTATTCATTATGACGTCACGGCACGTTTGTGAGGGGAAGAATCAGAAACTTCTCGATCGATCAATGAACTTTTCTCTGCTTAGAAACATTTAATCTCAATTAGCCTGTTATCCAAATAGGAGATTGGATAAACAATATCTCAGTGCATTTGATGATTGTTACCGCTTGTTTTGCTAACTTAGCCTGTTGTGAAAGGCAGCAAAGAAAACATAAAAGAGTTTAATACTTTTGAGTTGGCCACAATTCATTGAAGTCAATCTGGAAATTTTCCATATGGAACACACAAGACGGGGTAATAACGCGCGCAGCGATTATAGAAGAGAGGAGAAGTTCCCTAGCGTACATGCGTATTATTTAATTTGGAGACAAATCCATGAATTCAGAACACTGCAGTTATTTTCTTACCACAGTTTAATATTTATAAAAAACACACATTCTACTCCAATCATTGCCCATATACAAGCCCCTCTGGTATCCAGAATACGTTTTTCTTCGTAGTTCTATACAACGAATTTTATATCAATTTTCTTTGTGTTGTCTGATGTTTGGTCCCCTTCGGCTTCTTACGACCAAGATCCTTAGCGTTTAAGCAATAGATCGTGTCGATGACACGTCGTAATCAAGAAGGGCAATTAGCACCGGAAGAAGTATAATTGCATGCAGAACAATCCACGCAGCGGGGTTTTAACAACGAGATACTCTTTAATATCTTTTATCCAAATTTAACTTGAATTTAACTTATGCTCAAAACCTTCCTGTAGACAACAATTTTAAAAGACTTTACACTGGGAGACATGTATCAGCGGGAGGTTTTGCTAGGACAATTCGGAGCGGAGAGAAACGGTTTAGGGAGGAGGGAGAAATAGCCCCAAAAAGTAGGGAGGAGGGAGAAAAGAGGCAGAAATTTGGGAGGAGGGAGGAAAACAATTATGAGATGTAGTGAAGGAGAAATTGCCGAAAAAATTAGGCAGGAGGGAGAAAAATGGCATTAAAGTGAGGAGGAAGGATATTAAAATGCCTGTTCCTCTCCGCTCAATTCGTTTCTCTGTATTGTCCATTTTCATAAAAAACGGCATTGCAAAGCAAAATTGTGCCGCCCCTTCGCTATGAATTCATGGATTTGTTTCCAAATTAATAATACGTATGTATGCTACTAGGGAACTTCTTCTCTCTTCTATAGTCGCTGCGTCTTGTGTGCTCCATATGGAAAGTATCCAGATTGACTTCAATGAATTGTTGGTGGCCAACTCAAAAGTCAGTCGGTATTAACCTCTTTTGGCCACCACGAACGTGATCACTATGCTCAACTACGTGCTTTTTGTTCTTTCTAATTTCTTAAAATATTACATGTAAATTGTTTAATAGTATACCTGTAAATCTATTCTTATGCGTATGAAATAAACAAAAGTCAAAAGTCAAATTGGTTTTGGCGGGCAGAGTCTAGACTTACTCAGATCTATTTATAAACATATCTTCAGTGTTCAGCTGTCAAAATTTTCTCTGCTGGCGTTCCAAGCATATATGTGTACGCAGGCCTTGTTTTTAATCTTTTCGACTTACGTTTACTATTTATAATGTCGTAAATAGGACTGTACATGATCTTGAATATGTCACAGTGATTTAAAGATGCATCCATTATTTCACATGCAGGATGGGGGGCAACGCAGAAACAGATTTAACATGAGTAATTCTTGGTTAAGTACGTCTGACGGTCCATGTCGGCATGCTTTAATATTGTCTCCTCTGCGTCTTTGTCTTTTAGCCAATATAATCATCTACGTGATCTAAAGTGCACTTTACATTTGATCGCATAGTTAACGAAAACTAAGCACACCAAAAAAGGATGACCGAAAGCTCTCAAAGGATTTTTTTAGGAAAGGAACTTGTATTCTGGCCAGAGTCTGCCTGGTGTTTTTTTCCCCTTTTTTTACATTTGATCGCATAGTTAATAAAAACTAAGCACACCAAAAAAGGATGACCGAAAGCTCTCAAAGGATTTTTTTAGGAAAGGAACTTGTATTCTGGCCAGAGTCTGCCTGGGTGTTTTTTTCCCCTTTTTTTACATTTGATCGCATAGTTAATAAAAACTAAGCACACCAAAAAAGGATGGGAAAGCTCTCAAAGGAAGTTTCTAGGAAAGGAACTTGTATTCTGGCCAGAGTCTGCCTGGGTGTTTTTTTTTTTTTCCTTTTTTTTTACATTTGATCACATAGTTAACGAAAACTAAGCACGTCACCAAAACAGGATGAGAAAGCTCTCAAAGGAAGTTTTTAGGAAAGGAACTTGTATTCTGGCCAGAGTCTGCCTGGGCGATTTTGTGCCATAGGATGGGAAGAGGGGGGAAGAGTGGTCACTACTCTTACAGAGATAAAAGGTATGTTAAAATCCTGAATTCGAAATCAATCATCTAAAAAAATGAAACGAACGGAAAGTACTCTTGGCATGATAGCTGGACAACATCTGGAGACTTTATTTTATGGCACTTGGTTTGTTTTTGTTTGTATCATGTATTGAATCCACCCTTGAACTTTTCAAGTGATCTGCTGCTTTGCCTATCATATCATATTACATGTATAATATATAAAAACGAGTTCATTACGCATAAACTTCTTAACCTCGAAAAGGAAGCCCCAGTCCAAAGGAAATTTACCAGAGGATTTCCAAAGCCAGAGAAACGGGAAGAAGAACCAAGATGGCCTTCAAAACTTTAGTAAGAAAACTTTTGTGCAGCTTTTATGGTATTCAAACGTTAGTTGTCAAACTAAGGTATTTTTATTCCGAACAAAGTTTTCAATTTGTGCGCAAAACATCGAGAAAAAACCCACGGAATGAAAAGTGCTCTTTATAATTTTTCAGGGTTTTATTATTTCCATTCAGGCGCCTGATTCCATAATCGTAGTTTTCACTTTATTGGTCTCTGCAAAAACGCGCGAGTGAATTTATTCAAAAATTTGAATACTGAAATCGATGCGTGCACAGTAACTCCCTTATTCGAGTAAATTTACTCAGTTATTTGAGTAAAGGGTACGCAGTTACTCAGTTATTTGAGCAAAGGGTACTCAGTTACTCAAATAACTGAGTAAATTTACTCGGATAACTGACTTACTGTGGATGCATGCACCAATTTACTCAAGTTTTTGAGTAAATATACTCGCGTGTTTTTGCAGTTTTAATACGGACGGTTTGTCCGTATTAACCAGGTGTCTGTATTAACCGGGTAATTTTATAGGCATTTTTCGGCCGGGACGGAATTATATATGTCCGTAATAACCGCAGGTGTCCGTATTAAACGAGTAATTTCATAGGCATTTTTTCGACCGGGACGGAATTATATATGTCCGTAATAACCAGGCGTTCGTATTAAACGGGTAATTTTATAGGCATTTTGCGGTCGGGACGGAATTATATATGTCCGTAATAACCAGGCGTCCGTAAGACCGCGTTCCAGTGTATTTCGACGATGATATTTTCTTTAGTTAGCTATACTAATTATTTCCTTGCTTTGATTGTTCAACTCCTGCATATAACTAACAAAGCTATAGACTTGTACATTGGTGATCAAAGAAACAGCAAATTTCGTCATTAAAATTATTGTTATACATGGCGATACTATATATGTAACTAATCACACCGACAATGATATCTTTGTCTGGTCTATTTTAGTAAGCTTAGACAGAAAGGTTTGAAATCCCCCGAGGATATACCAAAGTGAAGTTTAATAGCCCGAGATTCGCAGCCTTAGATTCATATTGCCTGACTTTGACATTCATTTCCGGAGGGGGTCAACCAAGCTTTTGTTTCGTCATCTTAAACTGATAAAGCCCTATTATAAAGTGCTATTAAAAACAATCAAACCATGTCAAAGTATTTTATTTACATCCCAGCCTTAGATATATTCGCGTTTAATTTGTTGGCATATTTAATTGAACCTGAGGCGGATATATAACGTAGTGTGATTGTTTTGGGGCTTAATTTAGTGAATTTTTAGAGTTCATCAAAAACGCTAGATTTTTTGTTCGCTGAAACTAGCATTTAGCATTAGCTAAATCTTAGTAAAGATCGTTATTTTCGCCATAAAGATCATTAAGTAAAGCTCAATTTAAAACACAAACACACAACCAACCAACCAACCAACCAACCAACCAACCAACCAACCAACCAACCAACCAACCAACCAACCAACCAACAAATAAACAAACAAACAAACAAACAAATAAACAAACAAACAAACAAAATCAAAAACAAAAACAATTCAGTCAGTCCACAGAAAATCATGAGTCTCTTATTTGCGTTTTATATAATATGTGGATTGTCTTCAGTACTTTGTTTACAAGTTGTTCATTATTTCAATGTTTCAGATTTTCTTGATGTGTTTTGGAATTGCATGCATTTATGCTCAGCCACGAGCTGTTGTAAGAAAGATTCAGGTCCAGCGCTGCAATATGTTAAAGGTCGAGCAGGATGCAGTCAGTGGAGTCCCTACATTGGGAATCGGACACTGCTGCGATGACGATAATACAACAAGTAAGAAAATACATAAAAGACAAAGGAATGGTAACCTGCTACGCATGCTGGGAAATTGGCGGGAAAATTACGGACGCGTGCACAATTTTGAAGAAAATTCTACTTAGTGACGACGTCCGTACGCGTACGTTTTGGCGCCAAAAAGTCACATATTATTCAAAAGCCTTTTCTATAATGACATTTTGCTTTTGTATGCTTCATTGATTAAAGTAACAGACCTTTTTCAAGTTTTTGATTAACCGTTGTAGAATTAGACAACAGACGCACTGGCGCAGGGTTAGCCTCGAGTCAAGGTAGATTATTTGAAAATACCAGCGAGAAAAGTAAAACATTTTGACTAAGAACAATACAGAAATCGATTTTAATCCCATGGGCCTTTCTTGAAAAGGAGGCTAACCCTGCATAAATGCGCCTTTTGTCAAGAAGCTCAGCGGACTCAAGGAAATGGAAACTGGAGTATTTTAATATGCGAAGAATCTTTTTAGTTAAACAGTGATGACAAATGAGTCTTTAAATAATTTTGACTTTCATTGTTGGAGAAAATAGACTCGAGGATGGCCTTAAAAGGTTATGCACATCTGTCGTCTGTCTGTTTTGTCCATTTGTGACTATCATAATAAAGCAGTCATTGTTCGTCACTGTTCGCATGTATATCTGTCATCAAGAAACATCCTACTTCTGAAAGTCCTGAAACATATCTTTGTAAATTAATCATCAAAATAATAATCAACATGAATTTCATATATGTATGGCGACAATTTTGTACCAAGAGCCTGCGTTTTTCGTGGTCAGCACCAATGAACTCGCTGCATGAGCGCAGGCTCTCGGTAAATTTGTATTGGGTATGCTCCTTATATAAACGACGCATGCGTTTATAACAACTTAGAAGTGAATTCCAGAACATGTGACCACTTAATATAATTGGATGAAAGCAAAAGAGCATAATACTAAGACTGAGCTAAACTGGTATTTATGTCTGTGCGATGTGCACGATAGCATAGCGCGCGTAAACTTTGAAATTTGATTTCTGTTCAAGAAAGTTTTCTTCCAGTAAACTCGGTCAGCTCACCTATCCCGTTCTTTTTTCTTTCTTTTTCTCGACAGTACTGAGGATAACTTGGAACTTTGTTTATTTGCCAGTATTAATAAATAAAATATTACATATCACAATACTAATATAATTGGCGAGGAAATTTGACATAAAGCCCAATGGCTTATCAAATCTTGTCAAATCTGGCCTCTTTACATTTAAGCTATGCTGACAAGATGGCACGGTACGGTTGTGTATTTGAATTATTTAGTTCCATACAGTAACCAGCTAGATCATAGATTTTTTTTACAAAATAGATTTTTAACAATAAGTATTTTACAAACTGATAGAGTGTTTACAATAGATTTTCTACAAGTGTCTGTAGTCTGTTTCTGTAGTGTTTTGATATCATGGAATAACTCAGGATAAATCGACGATATAAAACACTACAGCGCAGTAAAGATGCCATGGTTTAACGGGACCTTGAGGATAAGAACCGGAAGAAAATTGTGGAACTGAAATCAAATTTCGTTTGCGCGCTTGATGGCGTCAACTTCCTGTCACTTAAAATAACCTTACACGTCGCGAACATGCCGCGTAGACATCTCTAGACATCAATCCGTTTTGCTCTCTTAGCTTATTGTTGTGATCTCTTGCTAAAAGATAATTTTTCTTTTACAGATTTTTTGGTTACCTATTTTGTGTCCTCGTCCGATACACCTGAAATAACAATACAAACAACTGATGGGAAGTATATTCTAGCAGTACATGGAAATGCAGTCGTATTTGAGGTAAGATTCATGGTCTTAAGAGAAAATAAAGAGAAAGAATTCTTGGTATTAGGTTCTGTAACTATCAAGCAACATCGTTTGGTGCTATTTCGGTCTGTTTTGGAAGAAGAACTTGATTGGTCTGAAAAACATACTGCGCATACCCGGAAATTTTAAATAAAACCATTGGAGATTTAGTAAATCTTGAAAGTTAAGGCTGTCCGTGAAAAGTTAGTGCTTATTTTTTCCTAAGACATCGCTTAAGTTGTTCTTTTTCCCTTGTCAAATAATACCCGAGAAATTCGCATAATAATTGAATCAATGGTACTTTTATTTGTAAACACGAACACGCCCACGAATTCCCGCCGAATTTTCGAGCATGCGCAATGCGTTTTTCACCTGCGTCGATTGGTTTGACAAATAAGACGAGTCCAATAAACAAAAAGACAACTGACAGATAACGTTATCCTTTGCTACCGGGAACAAAAATTCACTGTAAATAGTTTCGCATTAATTTACAAAAGAGCAAGATTTCGCTTTTTTATATAGGCTTTGTGCGATCACGTGACAGAGGACATGTTGGCTGGTGAGCAAAAAAAATTCAATTTTCCTGACACCCGGCCGTCATGACCGATGTCACATAATCGTTTGACCCAATACAACCCATTTTCAATGCTTACAGCACAAAAATGTGACGTCACGGCAGCCATCTTGGATGAACTTCAACAAAAGATTTATCATTAGAGTCTGTTGTTTGTTCATCCAACATGGCTACCGCTTTTTCGATACATTAACTTTTGATTCCCAAAGAAATCATTGAAACACATTGATTTTTGTAGGCTTTTAATCGAAGAGCTAAACCCACTGCAGCAAGACATCGGTTCAACGTTAAGAGGCCAAGTTTCAGAAACGTTGGCGTAAGCGTGGAATCCGTTTCCAATCCAGGGTACTTCCTTTATGTCAACCCCAAAGTGAAAAGTGTTGGTCTGGCTAAGAAGAAACAAAATGGCCCTTTTACGACTATTAAAATCACTGCATACTCAAGAAGCTTTTGCTACTTGTTAAAGACTGTATTCTATCCCAGCTTCTGTAAGACCGCAAGAGAAGCCGAAATGGAAGCTGGACTTTGCTTAAACTAACTCTCTGATATTCTTAACAAATATTGGCTCGATCCCGGGGAGGGAGGGGGTACTCCTTCCAGTTTTGGGTAGGGATGTGCCGCTGAGCCCCTCAAACCCTGACCCTGTTCCAGAGCAAAATGTCCAAAATCAATACCCTGTTCCAGAGTGAATACTCTTAAACAATACCCTGTTCCAAAAAGACATAAAGTCGATTTTAAATTTTTTACTCTTGTATTTCTATTATTGTTTATTCGCTATTAAAAGATGTTAAGCTGGACTTTCCTAATTTTATTCCTACAAGTTGACGTGTAGTTACAAACTTTGTAAAATAGATACTACGTTCCAGAGAGTGATTACAATTTTACAGATCCCGTTCCCAAGTAAAAACGCTGAAAACTCTGTAGCCTTTCTCTTATATATTAATATGTAGGGTAATACAAACACAATAATGTATAAGTGCTTGAATAAAAACTTTGTGATATAAATACTACTTTGGTGTTGTTTTGACCCAGTAATCAGGACGTTTACGTCCTCAACGACCTCACACAACTGTTTCGACTTCTCTCTGTTTAAATTTAGCTTTAAACTGACCAGAAAAACGGACCACTGATTTTATCAGTCGAGAGACTCAAGGTTCTCAAGGTACGAATAAGTGACAATAGAGCATTTTTCGTCGGTGAGTGTGAAACGGATCGTGCAGTATCGTGACCGTGTCAGTGCTGTGATGTCTATAAAGACATTCGAAATTCCTGCCGTAACAGTGCCGTGATCGTGCAGTGTCGTTACGAAATTTACTCTCGCACATGTTCTTTTTACTCGGGATACCAAAGTTAGCTCGAGTTATATAAATCATGTTAGACAAGGCGCATTTTCGAGAAATCAGATACCTGGAGGCATTTTGGGGTAGAGGCTGGTAACATAACTATTCTAATTCGATTTTTCATGCTGAATGCGAATATGACTATTACCAAGACGTATTCTGCAATCTTATACGTGTAAGACGTGTTTTGTGAATTGCTACAGTCATTTCATACTAACGGCTTTTTCATGTAATTCCAAAAGTTCCCAAACTTAAAAACAATTACCATAACTGGAAAGAGCACATCAAAATCAGTAAAACTGTGAAGTTTGAAGCATACCAGTTGAAAAATCAAGGAGATACGAATTTTCAAAAATCGAAATTTGTTTGTATCTCTTGCATAACTGTAAGTGTTTTCATACAAAATTTCGTTTTTTGAAAATTCGTATCTCCTTGATTTTTCAACTGATATCCTTCAAACTTCACAGTTTTACTGATTTTGATATGCTTCTTCCAGCTATGGTCATTGTTTTTAAGTTTGGGAAATTTTGGAATTACATGAAAAAGCCGTTAGTAGAAATGACTGTAGCAATTCACAAAATACGTCATTTACACGTATAAGATTGCAGAATACGTCTTGGTAACAGCCATATTCGGATTCAGCATGAAAAATTAGTTTAGAATAGTTATGTTACCAGCCTCTACCCCAAAATGCCTTCTGCACTTTTTACGATCGACTTTTTCAATTTTGCGCCTTGTCTATGTAGCCTTTGACAGTAGGGCCATTTATACGAGACCAAATAGCACACGCCATACCTAAGGCGCGCCTTGGAGTACTGAATAGATTTTGTCACTGTGAAAACCGCACCGTACGGTCACGGCACCGTCACGGCAGGAATTTCGAATGTTTTTATAGACGTCACAGCACTGACACGGTCACGGCACGGCGCGTCCGTTTCACACTCATACGAAATCTGCTTTATATACGTTCATATGTACCTAGTGGAGAGTTTTTCCCATCCTCCCTCTGCCCGTACGCCTTCCAATCAATGTTGGTTGACTGTCCAACAATCTGTGAAAAAATTTGTAATAGTTGGGCCTCCTGTGGTGGCGCCCGCAGGGAATTATGGTCGATAGTTTTTGGCGCCTTCGTCTTTGAGAGATCGACCTTTTGCATTTTGCTCAGTAAAAATGAACATGGACTGTGATATTTTTTGTACTTCATTTTTGTGTCCATGACAGAAAAAGTGGCTACCTTGTCGGGATAATATGTAGGAGTACGCTTAACCATGCCGTCACTGGAGCAGAAGACGGTTTGACAGCCAGCAAACAACCTGCGAGTACAGAAGAAGTAAGTTTATAGGACGATGGACAGACAAGAAAAATCAACCTTCAATGGAAAACTCAGCTGAATGTAACTAACACATCGACAGGGAGACACAGGAACTTATAAACAGAAAAAAATATGTGGAAAAGGCGTCAACATAGGTCAATTTTGTAGAAAAAAGCCTACAGACCTTGATTTTACAAAATTCGGTCGGACTGAACCGTGAAGAAGGTGAAGAAGAAGAAGAAGAAGAGGAAGTAATAATTGAATGGACAAGGGTAAGCGAAGACAGTGTACAGAAATATGAAAACTATATTTGCCGGACGCTATACAGATGCAGCTTTGTCAAAACTCGAAGAAGAAAAACGGCACAAAATCTTACAAGAAAGGGACAACGACAGGAAGTACACGGAGAAAGTTTAAATTTGGATTGGAAGAAAAGAGAGAATAGCGATGGAAAGAAGAACAAATGACAGAAAAAACTCCCAAGACGTTACTAGAAATAACCTTAAACATCGTGCAGACATCAATACCAGTTTCGTTCTCTTAGTATCATGGCCTATTGAGATAAGTAAATTCAATGGAACTCCTCTTGATTGGATTCGGTTCTGGCAGCAGTTTGAAACTGAAGTCGAAAATTCAACCAATATAGCAATCACATAGTTTTCATATCTGATAAAATTGTGAACAGATCGGCCTAAAGATGAAATTTTTTTATTGCCTTTCACCAAAGAAGGATAAGAGAAAGTCAAAGGAATCCTAAAGTCCAAGTATGGAGCCAGTGACATCTGAGATGGCACACGGTAAGCAAATACTGAATCTACCTGGTGGGGCGGGAAAGAAATACAGAGCCCTGTTAGATACTGGTGCTTTTTCAACTTCTTTTTTGTGTCCACGACGTCAAATCAACTTGGCAGCAGTAATTGGGAACAACAATGAATGAGGGGGAGGGGGACGGGAGTAATTGTTGCGCATGCATTGAAAAAATGATGTGGGGTTCCTGTATCCCAAAGGAATGTGTCCGATTGTAGCTGTTCATGTCGCGTACTCATCAAATCATTAAGTGATATTAATACTGTGAGACGGAATACAAGTTTTGTCATGAAAAACAAAGAATCACACCTCGAAAGGAATATGAGATTTCCAATAAAACGTCAGAGCAACGTCACAATGACGTCACAATGACGTCATCAATACGTCATAATCACGTCATAATTACATTCTAATTACATTCTAATTAGATTAACGATTTATCACTTGAGTGAACAAACACAGACAGAAATTGTAAAGAAAAATGGACTTAGAATCTTTATTCCCAGGTAAGAGCCGTATTTGTATAACATCAACGACTGGAGTTGGGTTTCTCTCTTATCTCTGAATTTTTTTCATTTTTCTCAAAAACCTTCGCGCGCAATTCCAGAAATATTTCCTCGGGGTACACTCAAAAGCGAAACAACTTTTATTGAGGCAAAACGGTATCAATCAACATTTTCAAATTCTAAAATCCAAGCCACAAACTTTTAGTTAGTTGGTTTTGGCGATTTCAAATATTTTGGTTTTTCCCCCGATCGAAATATCGGTCGCACGCTAGAAATTGAAAATCTGTGCATCCCGAGTACAAATCCACGGGGAAACTAAGAAAGTTTGGGATGAAAGGAAATAAAAATCAAGTTCTCGCACGCGATGCATGCTGAATGGCAGAATATTACATAAGGTTCAGCACCCACTAATTGTTTTGATAGCATTGAACAATATAAATGAGGGGAAATTGAACTTTTCCAAGTAAATTGCCTATCTTCAGTTACAAGAAAAGTTACAACGATATGATATATTATCATCAAAACGTTCCCCCTTTTTATCTCGCAATAATACAACTACAAAATAGTCCCATAGTACGAGCGAAAATATACCGCAGCCTATATAGAAGACGTGACGTAGACTAGACCCGAACTTCTCCGTATTAACGCCACTTTTAGTCTAAGAAGTGGCTTATCGAGAAACAGCATTCTGATCTGTTCTTATCGTTTATAGGGGTAATTTAAACCTATTATATCGCGTCTTTGATAAACCGCGCGTATTATTTTCGCGTCACAGCAAATTGTGCCGTTCTTTGTGCGTTATTATTATTATGCCGTTATTTGTGCATATTCAACGTTTTCTTTTTAACGGATAGACGTCTTTCGTTAGGAAAAGAACTTAAGGCGCGTTTGCAAATTGTACCGTTCTTTGTGCGTTACTATTATTATGCCGTTATTTCTGTATATTCAACGTTTTCTTTTTAACGGAAGACGTCTTTCATTTGGAGCAGAACTTGCGCAATCAATTGACGTTAATTCATTTGTATTTATTCAATTTTTGTTGTTTCTTATAGTACTGATTTTCATATTGGTTATACAATTACTAATTGTTCATGGCCTACATTTTATTCTTCGCAAAATGCTGAATATGGTCAAGTAGGTATCATTTCTTGTTGAGTTGAGTTTCTATTTTGATGTTTTAAGAACATAAAACTTCCAAGAACAGTCATATGAGAATGAAGTTTTGTGAAGTATTGTTCTCTAGTTTTTCCTCCCTCAGCAAAAATTAACAAGTGAGTTGGGCGTTGTATGTAAAATATTGAATGTAGAGGTAGTGATTGTGTGCCAGCACATGAAGAACCACTACATAAATCTGCTAAATATCAATTTATAAATATCAAATTGATATATTCATTCATTCATTCATTCATTCATTTAATCTGTTATTTATTTATCTAATTTGTTTATCTATTATTTGTTTGTTTCAAAATGTCTAACCTCTTTATTTTATATTCCTCAAACTAGCAATGCAAGAAGAAAAAAGAATGAATACGACACTGGTAGATTCTATACTGCTACACGAGAGAGTGTGGCCCACATTTCATCAATTCTTTACCATGCAACAGAGAAGTTAACCTGCCTTGCAGGAATAAGTATTCAGCAGCAAGACCAAGAGATACGCGTTCTCTTCAAAACTTCAGAGAGTCTCAGGCCTCATCATCTTACAGAACTGTATCTCTTTATTGAAAACTTTGCGCTTAATTATCTTGACATGTTTAACCTCGAGAAGACCTGCTACCAAGCCGCAGAGATACAAGTTCTTTTAAAGGCTCTGAAAACTCCACATATTCAACTATCTTTGCCAAGCACGGCCACCCTGATGATTAAGGCAAGTCCTAGTACTGAAGTCAATGAAAAAGCCTTGCCTTGCTTCAACTATAATAATAATAAACTTTATTAGCAACTCCAATGATGGTTTTTCAGTACTAATTACAATACAAATGCTTATTTTTATAAGATGGTGGAGGAAGTTAACTTCACAGACTTTCGTATTCATGACAATCCTCGACGCCAATCTCCACTAGCACTGACCTGGACTTCACGCCTGGACCTTGAGGAGCAATCCTCAGGGAGAACAGCTACTGCAGACAGTGGAGAAACTATGCTTCGCGGCGAGGTGGTGATGGTAGATGAGGTAAAGAACTATGTGCCTCTTCATGAAAAGTTCGGCTGCCACTCAGCTCCCTATCTGCCTATGATCTGGGCATCAACCCTGGCAGCTTGTCTAGCTATAAAGCTCTTCAGGTGAGAAAAAAATCGAAGTCTATCTAAACCACAGTTAGATTGCTACGACTAAAGAACTGTTATGATTTTTGAATGATGACTAGATCAAGACCGATATAATCAATATTTCAACGTATTAAAGGAGAACTGCAATTGATGCTCTGAGAGGAATGGGTCGGTCTGCGTCGTTGTTTGAGGGTGATTGAGTTTGAAACAACTCCGTTGATTGCTCACACAATCAATTGAGAGAGAAAAATGAAATGAAAATGAAATTTTAGCATTTATATCGCGCAAATATCTATATGAATATAATCAAATGCGCTTAGAGTTTGTTAGTAGTAAGGACAGACTGTTGTACCGGGCGACGATTCCCTACTCTTTGCGAACAGTACAACAGGATTCTTAATGTCCCCATATTACAGTTAAGGAAGGGATGGTGAGACAGTGGCCTACGGTTTAAAGTCCTTTATCCGAGAAGACGTGAAGGTCTAACCGTTTGCAGATGTAATTACAAAGGCAGCACCTTCTCCTCAATTATTTAAAGACCCTGAGTGTTGGTCCGGCCGGGACTCGAACCCCGACCTCCCTCACGAGAGACCGACGCTCAACCAACTGAGCCAACCGTGCGGTCAAACCTTTGATTGACATGAATAATGCCTATTTTGACCCTATATTCTTTTTTTTACAGGCAGTGAATTATCTTCTTTTTCCCGTAAACATCAAGGGAACACCATTCAGGTATTTGTACACGTTGAAAAGTTATATCTTGAACTCTGAAATTATTAAGCAGTCCCTTCCTTAGAGGGCGTTTCCCTCATTCGGTTTGGATTGAAAACATTTTCAGAAGTGAGCGTCTTTCTGTTTAAATGAAAAGTATGGTTGCGGTCAACTGTCATAAAAACTGCGCATGCGCCTCATCTCGTCTTGCCCAGAAACGAAAGCAGAGTCCGACCTTTTAATTTTTTTGCATTCTCATTGGTTGAGAGAACAATAAAATGAGTCCGTTGAAAAGTAGAAATTTATATACGATTGTCTCGTCCCCTATCTCGTCCCCAGAGGCTCGTTCTATCTTACTACGAATGCTCAACGAAATGACTTCAATTCTGCCACATCTATCTCGTGCAGAGCCTGAGCGATCCTCCTGGTCTTCACCCCTTTCGTTTCCTTCGTTGGTCCTTCATTTGTCGTAAGGTTAGGGTAAGGGATAGGTTTAGGGGTTAGGGTCGAGCTTAGTATTAATTGATATTATTCAAAACAAATGAAGTACCTATGTATACCCGTTTGTTCCTTTCGTGCTGACCATGCAGGAGGAACGCAGGCTCTTGGTACGAGTTGTTGGCCACAGAAGGAATTAGCATCAAGTTAGGATGGAATTCGTTTAGATATGTAATATTACTTTCATAAGTTTCCTTTTTCTAACCGATTTTGTCGATTAAATCAACAAAGATCGCGAAATCTTTTCTTAATTTTTAGATGTCAAGATCTGAAGTATTATCTCTCAAAATAACAGTACTTTAGAGATGAGAATTTTGGACCAACAATCAGTGTTGCACAGATGAGAATGAAGAGGTGCCTATAGCTAATAACTATAGACAGCTCTTCATTTTCATCCGTGCAGAGCATATAATGCCGTTTCACTGGATCAGTCCAGTGCCATCAATAGTCGTCAGGGATAGTTATTTGTTCATTTGTGACTTTCAATCTATCATCTGATTCTCATCTGATTCTCTTAAATGACTCTATTTCTAGTCCTTTAACTGAATTGAAATGAAAATTAAATTTTAGCATTTATATAGCGCAAATATCTATGTGTATATAATCAAATGCGCTTAGAGTTTGTTAGTAGTAAGGACAGACTGTTGTACCGGGCGACAATCCCCTACTCTTACGAACAGTTCAACAGGTTCTTTAATGTCCCCATTACAGGTTAAGGAAGGGATGGGAGACAGGGCCTACGGTTTAAAGTCCTTATCTGAGAAGACTGAAGGTCTAACCATTTGCAGATGTAGTTACAAAGGCAGCACCTTCTCCTCAGTTATTTAAGACCCTGAGTGTTGGTCCGGCCGGGGCTTGAACCCAGGACCTCCTGCAAGAAAGACT